>JAANYP010000368.1:0-16245 GCA_020465985.1 Centrapalus pauciflorus
ACGAATACTCGATGTCGATGCGAAGTTGACGAAGCTTGAACGACAAGTGTCTGGTGCGTTCTTTTCACTACAAAATGATGAAAAGTAAGTTCGATTTATCTAAATTATAATAATGTGATAAAAGTTAATTTTGTTATATGCGAAATCTTCGTTTTGATAAATGCATTAATAAAGTGTTGTTGAGAATATTCTGATGCATTACTATGTTCCCCAGTGATGTTGTATTCGATACGGACTTGAACGTCAACTCAGTTAGAATAATACTTGAGAGCCTGATACCGGGATCATACGTAATGAATAATGTTATTGACTGTTGGTGTGCAATCTTAAATTATGAGGAGCAGTTCCGGAGCGACAGCTCCAATTCTATTGTTTTTCATGTCTACTTGTCTCGTAAGTACCATATCTCATTTATATTCATGATTTTTGTTTTGCGTTGTATTGTGATGCACCAAACAACAACTATTGAGTTTGTAGACACAAATATTTTGGATGGACAACTCAGTGAAGACGCAATGTATGAGATGTTTCGAATCAACCTGCAACTGACGATTGTCGGTGATGTGACGCTGAACACCGTAAGGAATGCGGAGCTGGTAAGTTATTTAAAAACATGGAATACACTTTTGGTATTCGTAAACTGGATAAGTGTCTAATTGTAGTATTCATCAGGTATTCTTTCCGATTATCAACCACTATCACTTTTACGTTGTGTGCTTCGATTTGAAGAGAGCATCAATCACAATTCTAGATAACATTCATGCGGATGTATCAATAAATGACAAGTACAATGGTGTGATCACTAGACTGGTATGTAATGGCTGTTATTCCAAATTTTGTTTAATTAAATTTACATAATTGTGAATTTTATGATCCTTCCATTCTTGATTTTCAGAAAATGTTGTTTTCACGCTATTTGGATTTACTAGCATATCCTATGTGTGCACGTGTGGCAAATGCTACACCTACAAAGTCATTATTACCTTGGGGTGTGCAAGAAGAGTACATAGATTGTGGTGTCTTTGTAATGCGGCACATGGAAACGTACATGGGAAGGGCCAACAAGGATTGGAATCATGGATTAACAACGAATATAGATAAACAGGCAAGGCAGATGCACACGCTAAGAAGGCGTTACATTACAAAAATATTGATGCACCCTATTAACAAAGTACGTGTGAGTCTTATCAAAGAGTTCACCCTTTATGATCAGTTGTCAGAGTACGAAAAGGCGCAGTTGTTAGCAAATGCTAATGCGTTGAAGGATCTTCGGTTTGAAAAGTATTGGGGGGCGTAATCCTGAGGTGTTTATGTTTGCATGCATCGAAAAATTTTAAATGTTGGTTATTTTATTTGGGTTAACGTTGGTTATTTTATTTGTGTGATGATAATATTTTTTTAAAGAACGGAATTTGGAACATGGATTTTGTTTTTAGTATGGTATTTTTGAACTATACTACTATTTTTTGCTTATTCCATGTTTTTCATTACAAACGTACACAATCAACACATTAATGCATCATGCATCACACATTTATTTCTAACGGTGCTTGTGTAAAGCTTAAAATGTGAATTAACCTTTGAAAAGTTTATTAATGGCTGAGATGAAATTTAAAGATAAGTATGACTAATTATATTATTAAAATTTCATTGTGGGATATAGTTTGGTGGTGATAAAATCTATTGTGCATAATCAATATTTAGATTTTAATGATAGAGAAATTATGCATTATAATAATGCAATTCACAAAACACATATCTTGAACTTTATTGCAAGCATGAGTACGAATATTTAGTCCGTGTACACGTAGGTAGCGAAGCATAAAAATGTAACTTGTGTAAAAATTAAAATGTAAAACATACATGGAAAGGTGTAATGATATGCCCCAAAAGTCATAACTTCGCGATGCATGTAAGTTGGAGTGTTCATGTTAGACGGATATTGTAATGTTCGTAAAACGGATTTGTAGACTGAACTATGCTTGTAGATGATTGTTGATGGTATGGTATCGTTGATTGTGTGACGTTATCACGATGGCGAACACATTATAAAAAAACATGCACCGCGCGATGTGGAAAATATCGTAAAAACAATGGTGGCTTCAACCCATTACAACCTGTATACGTTGTAGTTTATATTGCAAATCTGAACAAAGGGCAGGTTGAACAACAAACACATGTATCAAATAACTGTTGCACACAGAGCATAAAAAGTTTCAATGCATGTGGGGTAACAAAAATGATATTATTACAGTACGGAATGGAAAAACTATTGAAAATGCGATACTGAAAAACAATAAAAAAAATAGTTTCAAAACATCTTCAAACGCTCATATCACCACGTTGTCACAAGGATGTTCTTTATGTGACTTGTTCAGTGCGTTAAGTACTCGTGATCTTCTTTGGGCAGTTTCGTGAGTCATGTAGTGCATGTTCCTTGCAAAGCTTGCATACACGTTTCTTATGCTTACTTTTTGATATTGCCTTTTCTCGTTCGCCTTTTAGCCTCTTTTTATTACGACAACCATTGTTCCTTATCCCTGTCGGGACATGTATTGAAACCTCAACCGGTTGTGGAACGCCCAACAAAAACTCAATCGCATCGTTTTTGTTAGGTGGTGGTTTGTCTTTGTGTAAGTTATGTAAAGCACCCTTGATCTTTTTAAGTGACTCTATCACCCCAGCAATTGCGTCGTCGTCGTGTACAACGTAACTCATTATGTCAGAGAACAAAGTGCTAATTTCGTGAACCTTCTTTCGGGGTGATATTGATGTTAATGGTCTATTATCTGATATGGACAATATTTTTTGCACCACGTCTTTTGCCCATCGGTTAACAACATACCTATCCGGAATTTCATCAACACCACATACCCTGAATGCATATAACACATGTCGCCATAAGTCCCCAAGCCGTTCAAACATCTTGCATTTGCAGGTTGTAATGCGTTCATTCAGAGACATAATAACCTACACATCAGTATTTTACAAAAATAAGAGTCAGTAGTCACGCCGTTTAAACAGATTTTTAACCGTGAATGTATTTGTACACCATAAATTATAATTACAGTAAGTGTGCTTATGTCGGACTCCATGTTTGATTCTATGTCAAGTACTTTGCATACCTTCATCCCATTATTGTCTTCCTCAATACCATTAGTCGCCATGCATGACATTGCAGAGTTGTGTATCTCGACTTGATAATCCAAAAAAATTGATTTGGTGAACAACTGTTCAACTTGACGCTCGAATTTGAATTTCGTTTTAAGTTTAGGTGTGGTGTTCGAAGACTTTAAGTCCTTGGTTCGCTGTTTCTCACGTTGGTGGTCCATGTCGTCTCAAATTGATCGTAAAACTCAACGAGGGTTGAGTCACCATTTGTGAAATGCCCAAAGAATGAATTTTCACTTTCGGACCTTGAAGTTGTCCACATCAAACCGTAGAATGGAAGATCGTAAGAAAAAGAAGGTATCCATTTTTCTCGCATGTCCCATAAGTCGCAAAACCACTTGTGTTCTTCGAAGTTATAGTCCCTCATCAACGACGTCCAGCTTGTTTCGAAATCCTTAGCTCCCATTGTCTTATTCCAAACAATGCTATTGAAACGCCCGAAGAACTCCTCATCGTTGCACGGACGTGAACCAATCTGTTTGCACATTTTTATTCAACGGATGCACAAAAATGATGTTTATGCAAATAGAGGTATAATAATTAATACTCAAAGTATTCATGGTAGTGTTGATTTACCTTTTGTTGGAGCTTACTAGTGATATGCCACATGCAAAATCGATGTTTGGCCGTCCTAAAAACATCATCAAAAACATGTATCATTTTCGGGTCTTGGTCAGTAAAAACAAAGGTTGGCTCCTTACCAAATGTTGTGAGAAATGCATCCATAAGCCATATATACGATGCACAGTCCTCCCCTGCTATCAACCCCGCACCAAAGGTGACACACCTTTTGTGGTTGTTTATGCCCGTGAATGGTACAAACACCATATCATGCCTTTTACAAAGAAGAAAGGTAGTAAGAAATCAGTATAAAGTATTTGGTACAAATGAAACAGAATGGTTTGTTCTCGTCAATATTGTTAAGAGGACTCACTGGTTTGTTCGGTAAGTGGCATCAAAAGATATTACATCTCTAAATACATCATAGTTACACTTTGCAATGTAATCCGCCCAGAATACACCGCGTAATATCCCGTTTTGATCACATGTGTACTGCATCGAGAAACCATTGTCATTGTCGTGTTTCTTCCTTAGTTTGTCAATAAACATTTGTGCATCATTTTCGCCGATGAAAAGCCTTATATCCCTCCTGAAATTCTTAAAATCCATCTGATTTGCATTGACATTGTTGAACCCACCGTGAACCTCTTTGAGCAAGTTGTAGGATTTGCATGGACCAATGTTGACATTGCCAGCCTTATGGATGAAGCATTTTTGTTGAAAATCAAGCTTACGGGCCGATTTCAGTAGATGCCTATCCTCAGCTTTAACAAAGTCATGGTTGTGAAACTGAGTAACCCGATATACCTGATACCGTCGATCATCGAGGAGTCTGAACCTTATGCATGCAGGACACCTGGTGCTTGTAGATGACGTGGAACGTTGATTGGAGCTAGATTCGTTGTCGACACTATTATCTCCGGACTTGCTACATATTATCACCTTCAATGTTATCACTCCAGCACGGTTTCTTTTTTGTGTCGACTTTCGATATTCAAAACAACTTTCGGCAGCATATTATATATATATATATATATATATATATATATATATATATATATATATATATATATATATATATATTAATACCTCATAATCTATACAAATCATATACATAATGTTATATAGAATATTGTTATTGTTGTTTCAATTAAATCATTTCTATATGCAATATATAGAATACATAACATTCTATATCAAATAAAAAATATTCTTTATAGAATGTGTTAATTTTGTGGTAGTTAAATAATTTTTATATACAATATTATATACTCCGTGTATATATATGTGTGTGTGGAAGGGTTCTTCTAGGAACCTAAATATTTGTGAGAACCTAAGAATTATTTGTGGTCATTAGATCAAGAAGATATATGGCTGAAAATTGTTAAATGTCATTTTTGTAATTATTTATAATATTAATAGTGGAGAATTTTGAAAAGGTGTGCAAATAATAAGCATTAAACTGTGGATATATATTTTTTTGAACAGCTGGTGTGGTGGTTATGTATAAAATATCGAATCCAGTGTATGTTCAAATAATAAGCATTCCATATAACTGTGGATATATTTTTTTTTGAACGGCTGGTGTGGTGGTTATCGCCTAGGCCCAAGTGCCGACAGATCCCGGTTTGGTCCCCACCACAATCTCCTAGTTAGATTAAAATCTTTAAAGTTAGATTAGTTCACCTGAAGGGAAAAACCACAAAATCCGCCTCAATGGAGGATCGAACCCGGGTAACAACCCTCTCCAAGCACCTTATGGAAACTTGGTGGCCACCAGGGCAAGCCCTGATGGTTACTATGGATATATATAAATCATCGATACCATGATGTGTTCCTCTTATGGCTGTTAACGGGGTGCATTTGATACATGATAGAATAGCTTACAGTCATTGTTCTCAGATATTTGCAAGTCATTGTTCTCGGATAATTGCAGTTCGTCAAAGCTGTTGGAAGATCCCATGTCAATACAAATCGAGATTGGAAATCTTACTGAGTGCGGTGAAGTAAAAGGGCAGATTGTAGCCCCTCAATATGAACTCGTCGGCGTCCGGCGTGATCGGGGAATGCAGGTTTTCGTGAAGTCGCCGGGGTGAAGATGACCGGCAGTAGATCGGTTGGAAGATGACCGGCAGGAGATGGTTGGAATTTTTGGTGGAAAAGAAAGTCAACTCGTGATTCAAACTATCCTAACAATAATCACCAATAAATCTTGCTAATTTTTAACTATTTCCATGTGCAAAAATCGGATTAATTAAATACATCACAATTAAAATATGTAAATCTTATCATAATTATTTAGTTTTCCATTATACCCTTATTGCATACTTATATAATATGTTCTGCTTTGGTTCTCAATGCATATGGTGCCCCATTGAACCTCAATATATATATATATATATATATATATATATATATATATATATATATATATATATATATATATAAAATACCTCATAATCTATACAAATCATATACATAATGTTATATAGAATATTGTTATTGTTGTTTCAATTAAATCATTTCTATATGCAATATATAGAATACATAACATTCTATATCAAATAAAAAATATTCTTTATAGAATGTGTTAATTTTGTGGTAGTTAAATAATTTTTATATACAATATTATATACTCCGTGTATATATATGTGTGTGTGGAAGGGTTCTTCTAAGAACCTAAATATTTGTGAGAACCTATGAATTATTTGTGGTCATTAGATCAAGAAGATATATGGCTGAAATTTGTTAAATGTCATTTTTGTAATTATTTATAATATTAATAGTGGAGAATTTTGAAAAGGTGTGCAAATAATAAGCATTAAACTGTGGATATATTTTTTTTTGAACGGCTGGTGTGGTGGTTATGTATAAAATATCGAATCCAGTGTATGTTCAAATAATAAGCATTCCATATAACTGTGGATATATTTTTTTTTGAACGGCTGGTGTGGTGGTTATCGCCTAGGCCTAAGTGCCGACAGATCCCGGTTTGGTCCCCACCACAATCTCCTAGTTAGATTAAAATCTTTAAAGTTAGATTAGTTCACCTGAAGGGAAAAACCACAAAATCCGCCTCAATGGAGGATCGAACCCGGGTAACAACCCTCTCCAAGCCCCTTATGGAAACTTGGTGGCCACCAGGGCAAGCCCTGATGGTTACTATGGATATATATAAATCATCGATACCATGATGCGTTCCTCTTATGGCTGTTATCGGGGTGCATTTGATACATGATAGAATAGCTTACAGTCATTGTTCTCAGATATTTGCAAGTCATTGTTCTCGGATAATTGCAGTTCGTCAAAGCTGTTGGAAGATCCCATGTCAATATAAATCGAGATTGGAAATCTTACGGAGTGCGGTGAAGTAAAAGGGCAGATTGTAGCCCCTCAATATGAACTCGTCGGCGTCCGGCGTGATCGGGGAATGCAGGTTTTCGTGAAGTCGCCGGGGTGAAGATGACCGGCAGTAGATCGGTTGGAAGATGACCGGCAGGAGATGGTTGGAATTTTTGGTGGAAAAGAAAGTCAACTAGTGATTCAAACTATCCTAACAATAACCGCCAATAAATCTTGCTAATTTTTAACTATTTCCATGTGCAAAAATCGGATTAATTAAATACATCACAATTAAAATATGTAAATCTTATCAAATAATTATTTAGTTTTCCCATTATACCCTTATTGCATACTTATATAATATGTTCTGCTTTGGTTCCCAATGCATATGGTGCCCCATTGAACCTCAATATATATATATATATATATATATATATATATATATATATATATATATATATATATATATATATATATATATATATATATATAATACCTCATAATCTATACATAATGTTATATAGAATATTGTTATTGTTGTTTCAATTAAATCATTTCTATATGCAATATATAGAATACATAACATTCTATATCAAATAAAAAATATTCATTATAGAATGTGTTAATTTTGTGGTAGTTAAATAATTTTTATATACAATATTATATACTCCGTGTATATATATATGTGTGTGTGGAAGGGTTCTTCTAAGAACCTAAATATTTGTGAGAATCTAAGAATTATTTGTGGTCATTAGATCAAGAAGATATATGGCTGAAAATTGTTAATTGTCATTTTTGTAATTATTTATAATTTTAATAGTGGAGAATTTTGAAAATGTGTGCAAAGAGTATTTTTGGATGGAAAAAAATCTGTTATTTCTCTTTCTCTCTCTTTCTTTTTTCCATTTTCTCTTTCTTTCGAAAGATTTGATTTTAATAGTAAAAAACGTTTTTTTTATAAATTGCTGAACGTATTCTATATAGAAAATTTAATCTTTATAGAAAATTAGATACAACAATAACAAATAAATTGTTGAATGTATTCTATATAGATTATCGTGTACTATATGTAGAGTATTGCGTATTCTATGTAGAAATACCTAAAAGCACTGTTTTTAACAAATTAACTGGTGAAGTATTCTATGTAGATTATCATGTATTTTATGTAGAGTGTCATGTATTCTATGTAGAAATACACCAAAAAACACAGTTTTAACAAATTAATTGTTGAACGTATTATATGTACATTATCATGTATTCTATGTAGAGTATCATGAATTCTATATACAACAATAACTAATTAACTGATACAACAATAACAATATTTTACAAAGATACAAACTAGTTACAATGAATTCTGTAGAGAATACTATTTGTTCTATATTAAGTATCATATATTCTATATAAAAATACAAATCAAATCTATATTGAATACATAAAGACGCAAAATCATCAAATATAAACCCATTAGGAACCAGATTTTCCGAGGAACAGATTAACGTAAGCTATGTAGAATATCAAGAATTTTGTATAGAGTATCGTGTGTTTTGTGTAGAGTATCGCGTAATCTATATAAAATACCATAAACGAACTGAAATTGAAAAAAAAAAAGATATCATTTAAACATTTTATTAAACACTTGGTATTTAACTTATACAAAATACACCAAAAATACATATTTAAACCAAAAAAAAACATTCAAATCATGTGCATGATATACAAAAATCTTTTTAACAAAAAACACATATCTAAGTATAACATTCCAGATCTATTTATTCTCCATATATTATTTATTCTATATATATACAACAATAACAAATTAACTAGTACAACAATAACAATATTCTACATAGATATAAACTAGCTACAATCATTTATGTATAAAATACTAGTTATTCTATATAGAGTATCATATATTCTAAATAAAAATACATATCAAATCTACATAGAATACTTAAAGACGTATACCCATCAAAGACAAACCATTATGAACCATTCAAATCTTATGTAGAGTATCACGTATTCAATGTAAAACATCACGTAAAATGTCAAGTATCATATATTCTATGTAGAGTATGATAGACGAACTGAGACAAAAAAATAAAATTTCATTTAAACATTTTATCAAACACTTGGTATGCAAAAACAGATATAAAATATATCAAAAACACATTTTTAAACAAAAATAATCATTCAAATCATGTGAATCATAAACAAGACATTTTTAACAAAAATCATCTAATAACTATTACATTCATTCTAGATCTAACATCTTACAAATAATCTTCATTTAATGACCTTCGGACTTCCAAATCTTCATTTCTTGACCATCCGACTTTCAAATCGTCATTTATTGACCATCGGACTTTCAAATGGTGAGAGATATAAAGGAGAAGAAAGAGTTCATCGTGGCTTCGAGATCGTGGCGGCGGTGGTGGCGGCTTTTTAGGGATTTCTTGTGTTTAGAGAGAAAGGGAGAGAGAAAGGAAAAGTGGACAGATTTTTTTAGGGTTTAAAATGAAAGAGAAAGTGAAAATATATAAATAGGAGAGATAAATGTTTGTTTTTCCAAAACTACCCCTATTGCTTTGAATCTTATGAATCTTGTTGAAATATTGACTAAACCCTTCTATTAACCTATTAATCTTATTGTATCCTATTAGTTTTATTGAATCCTATGAATTTGTCGAATATTATGAATCTTGTTACAAATGCTACTATGAACCTTTTGAATGTTCTGAATCTTGTTGTAGACACTACTATGAACCCTTTGAATCATATGAATTGTATTACTAACACTTGTTGATATATATGAGTTATTATATGTAGTTTTTTATTTGTTCACAACGTTCACATCGAATAATTTGGTCACAAAAGATCTTATCCCTATATATGAAACATCCTACTTTTTTATTGATATAAGATAAACTCCAGGATCAACAAGCAAACCCAATATTAAAATATAATTAAAGTTTCAATCATAAAACGAGTTATATTTACATCATCACTAAAGCATGGAAAGTTTATAAGTCTACGGAGACATGATCTAGCTATTACTACATCATTGTTCATTTCAACATCAGCGATACCTAGTCCCAAGGCTACATTTACTTCTATTTACTAAGTAGCTTCTAAAGTTCACCGAAAAAACTGGATTATAGCCTATGTAGAAGGCCCATCAATATACTTTCCTTTGCCTGAAAACATTTAAATTCAACGGTAAGCTATGGCTTAGTGAGATAACATATTACACATTCAACAAATATTTCTTTACAATCCAAATGTGAACACGTACGATGTTTGCCCCTTCGTGTGAAGGGCACATATGACAAGTTTTCATCATGTAGTGAAAGCATGGATTTATGAGACATAAGTCTATTAGGCACAAAAAGGCCTCAGTCAAACCTGTTCTACATCTGAGGGGGAGATTTATAATCAAACCTGTTGATGCATTTGAAGGTTCAATAAGGCATGTAACAGGCCTTAAATTCAACCTTCAAATGCATCAACAGGTTTGATTATAAATCTCCCCCTCAGATGTAGAACAGGTTTGACTGAGGCCTTTTTGTGCCTAACAATCTCCCCCTATTTGCAATAACCAGTCCAAGCTGGTCTTATCAAAAATCACTATATATTTTTACAGTACATTTGCTGAAATAAAATTACAACATTACAGTAAAGTAAAAGATCAGTTTATATATACACTGATTCTTGACTACACTAGAACAACACATGTTCCTACAAGAGTACAACTAATGTACTAATGTATTTTACAACTAATGTAAAAACAAAAATTACAACTTATGTAATAATGTACAACTCATGTATAGGATGTACAACTAATGCACAAGATGTTTGGACTGTTTGAGTTGGGAGCAGATAATGGCAAGCCTGTCCAACTGATGGACAGCTTCCATTCTTCACCTACCCAGATGGTAGATGGACTTCATATCAGTGGAGAAGGATCCTGAACCATCCTTTCCAGTTCTTCCCTTGTATCCTCGAGTTCCTCAATTTCACTTCTGATGATCATAAACTTGGGATCATTGAGCTCTCCTCTTTCATAGAAGCCTCTGAGCTGATCCCAGATGGCTGCTCTCCATTTGCTAGACTGTCTGAAAGAAACTGCAAGTCTAAAGGCGGCAAGTTGTCTCAGATCAACTTTGTACAGTTCTGAGGCTCTTTGGAAGCACTTCTTTTGAGTTAGGGGATCTACAAAAAATGCCCCCAGCTCAGGTTCTTCTATAATCTTGCCATCCTCAAACTCTATTCCTTTAGGCAGACTATGATCAACTCCTTTTATTTCAAGGGCATAGTCGCCCTGTTCAATCAGCGTGAGGAGTAGCTCCATCTCTGTATCCTTCTTTGTTCTCCTGGCCTTTATTTTTGGATGTGTCACAAAGACACCTTCACTTATTTCCTTAGATATTAGGCCAAGATTCTTTACTCTTTCCATCAACTTCTTGACATATGCCCTGATCTGTTTAGCAGCTTCAGATTTTGATTCACTCAGGGCAACTGCCAGCTCAATCCACTCCCTATATCCCATTTGAGCTACATCAGTGTGGTCATAAGTTTCCAATTCAGGGCCTGTTGCACCCATCCTTGTTATTTTAAGCTTCCACTGACTGCCTTTCTTTGAAATTGGGACAGCTTTGACAATTGCTTCCTTGGCTAGTCTTCTCTCAGCAACATCATGAAATTTTTTTCTGGCCAAATTGTCAAAGTGGTATTGAGTTCTTGCATGAGGTACTGTTGATTTGGTCACAGAGACCTGAGTACCTTTCTCTACTTCCTTCTCTTTTTCTCCTGCTGATTGCCTGGCAGCTTCCATTATTTTCTTTTGCACCTCCAAGGTAGACATTTTAATTTTCTTTGCTTCTTGGAGGGCAAAGGACTTAGCAGCTTTGGCAGATTCTTCTTCTTTTCTTAATTCCTCCAGAGCTTGAAGCTGTTCTTCCCTAAACTCAAAGTATTTGTGCATAGGGAGGCCCATCTCTTTGGCTCTGGCCTTGTGAAATTGTATTTCTGCCTGTTTCTGCTGCATAGGATCCTCAGCTACCTTTTCTTTTCCTTTAGCTGCTGCTTTAGTGACAGCAGCTTCAGGAATTTCTTCTTCTTCTTCTTCTTCTGATAAAATAAGGTGCCTCCTTTTGCTGCTAGGCCTGTCCTCAGGAATGATTTCCTCCCCCTTAGACTGAGCAGGGCTTGGAGAGACAGCCTGAGTAGGCATAGCAGCTTGAGAAGCACCTTCAGCTGCACCTGTTTCAAAAATCTCTGCTGGCTGACCAGTGTGAGTTGCAGACACTGGTATCTCCTTAGGAGAAGAAGTTTTCTCCCCCTTAGACTTAGTCTTCGAGGCAGATGACTTCTCCCCCTTTGAAGGAGATGAAGCAGCGACTTCAACATCTGGTCTGCCTGAAGACACAAAGTCAGCAGGCTTGCCAGCAGGTTTAGAGGGTTTAGGACCAACAAGGCTGTTCACTAAGTAAGCCAAGTTATCCTTCACCTCACTAAGTTGGGAAAGACAGGTCTGAAGAGAAGATGTGTGGGAATCAGCAAGAGAGGTAAGCTTAAGAATATTTTCCCTATCAGACGCTGTGAACAGCAGAGATTGCAGCTGTGCAAGATGAAGTTCTAGTGAATCTCGCACATCAGCAAGGTCTGATGATACAGAGTTGGATAGGGAACCAATGATGGTCTGTAAGCTGGCCAAAGTGGCTGGAAGTGTAGAGTTGCAAGAAGTGAGAAGTGATGACAGCTGTTGAGAGATGGCTGTCATTGAGGACACAGAGTCCTGCTGTATGGAAAGAATAGAAGAGAGAGAGTTGGATACAGTTTGCAGCTGTGCAGTGAGTGCAATCAGCTGTGGAGAATTGTCAGTTTGGGGAGTGACTGGGAAGGATTCTATGAACATATCAAAGAAGCATTTGAGCTGCTCAGACACAGAGTCTGAGATGATGGATGGTAGGGAGTGCATGTTGTGTTCCAAAGAACCAACTTTGTTGGTCAGCAAAGAAAGCTGATCCTTCAAAGGCTTGTCTTTGGGAGATGGTGGTGTATGGGTGGATTGTTTGGAGTGGGTAGATGGAGAAGATGATGATGAGGCCGGCGTTTGAGGATGTGATGGAGATGGAAGAGGGACTTGGGACAGAAGCTCCATAGCCTGGGCAAAAGTAAGATGGCCCAGGTTGGAGGGATCAAGAGGTCCTTCAGCAGCGGCTGTAGCTGCATTACCAGGAGAAGGGGATGATGTTTGGGGCCTTTCAGATGCTGCTGGTGTTGCAACACCCTCATGAAGACCAGTGGTGGTTCTCTCTGCAGTGCCTTGGTCTAAAGGCACCTCATCATTGGGAGATGGGATATGCATTTCAACATCAGTAGTGGTGAAACCTGCTGATGGAATTTGCATTGAGGGAGCAGCCTCACCAGAGGGATGGTATGATCCCTGAGGTTCATCAGCGTGGGATATTGGTCCCTCAGCAGCTGTTTGGTGTTGAACAGCTGAATCATGAGGAACAGAAGTTTGAGGCTGAGCTGCTGATTGGTCTATATCAGCAGCGTGGGCACTTGTGCAGACTCAGGGTGTGAGGAGATATGAGTGGGGGACAGTGTGGACACAGTATGGAGTGGAGAGGACTCCTGTCTTTAAATATCCTCAGCCTGTTGAGAGGCTGGAATAGTTGATGTGGGTATCTCCGTTTGTACAACTGGTTCCTGTTGGGAGGAACCAGAGGGTCTAGGCTGACTCAAGGGTGACTCAGATTGGAGTGAAGCAGGCTCCAAATGAGCTGAACCTGCTCCCAAAATAGGAGAGGCAGCTGGGGTTGCTTCTTTTTCAACTGAACCCTGTTGAGAGGGAACAGAGGTGGTGGATTTGTGGGCTGTTTTCTTTTTGGCTAAAGATTTTCGTTGGTAATGAATGGAGGATGTGGGTGATTGTGGAGTAGGAAGAGGATCTGTTTGGACAGGATGTGAGACTGGGCTAGGAACAGTGGGGCTGGCCTGTTCCATAGTCTCTTGTGCCACAGAGGCACCAGCCACAAAGGCTTCAGGCGCAACAGATGAACCAGGGTGAGGAGTCTGCTCTTCCTCAGCCACAGAGGCTAAAGGAACAGACTCAGATGGAGCTGATTTGGCCTTCTTTTTCACAGGCCCAGCTTCAGTTGCTAGGGTCCTTTTGACAAGCTTAGACCTGGCTTTGGATTTTCTGGTGGGAGCAGTCTCTGGATCCACCCTCACAGTAGAGGGTCCTTCCACCAAACCTAGCAGTCTCCTCATTGGTGTGGATAGAAGAGGCTCATTCTGCAGGACTGGAGTATAGAAAACTCTATTCCCTATAACTGGGAATGCAGCAGTCTTAAGTAAAGGCTGAGAGTTATAGAGACGCTCACCACAAACATGTCTGAAAATGAGGCACAGAAACCTGGGATATCGAACAGCAGCTGGTCTTGACTCTTGCTGCACCAGGTTCCTCAGATTCACAAAAATCCATTTGGCCATATCCATGGTAGTTCCATCCACAAGCTGCAGAACTACAGGGATTTCATCATGGCTCAGTTGGTCAAAGGAACCAACTTTGCTGCTGAAGCACACCACCACAGAGGCGAATAAGAAGCTGTAGGTAGGAGAGAGGTCCTTCCTGAACAGAGTTGCTCCAACTCTTGGTTCTGCTACACCACAGAAGTGCAGCAGATTCTTCATCTGTTCGTCTTCAGGCTGTGGTTGATCATATTTGTCAATCACAGGGAGTCGAAGAACTTCCCTGAGCAGATGAGTGTTGATCTCAATGGTCTGAGTCCCATTGAGTATGGTGCCCTTTATGACTTTGGATTCTGGAAGGTAGGCACTGGTATACCAGAACTCATACACCATCTCCTGGTACAGGACACCAGGAGATGCAGTCATGGCGTAGTTCAACGGATGAACTTTCAGAAACTCCACCATTTGTTCGTAACCCTTCCCCACATAGTTTTTGGGGATTGTGAGGTTGGCAATGTAGTTGGTGGGCTTAATGGTCAGCATCGTGGTGATGGATGAGTGTTTGACAACATCCTCACCAACGAACACTGGGAGAAAGGGATTAGGTCTGTGAGCCATTTGGGAGTTTCTTGAGGTTTGGAGAAGCAGGAGACACTTAGTCGATTTTTAGGGTTCTTGAGGATTTCTGGAAATGATGAGGAAGACGAAGATGAAACAGTATGTAGGTATTTATAGGATTTGAATGTGAGTGTGTATGAGAGAGAAGGTTTGGGCGGTTCGATTTGAAATGTTAGTTAACGGAAAACGGAACGGTTGTCCATGTCAGAAACATTTGTCAGACCACTTGACCTTTTTAATCACTAACACATGTAACCCACATTATCCGCAGTAATTAAGTTAAATAAAAACATAATTTAAGTAACTTAATTATGAAGAAAGGTAATTAAACTTCTAGTCTACGCTGTTGGTCAAACCTGTGATGATCAGAGTCAACACAAGGTTCTCAGTCTTCAAGCTGTTCTCCCTTCAAACTGTGCCTTCAGCCTGTTCTCTTTTGCAAGAATAGGTTGTGTTCAATAGTTGAACAGGTTACAAGACAAAGACTTGTAAGACAGTGTGAAAGGATGAACAGATTTGAGGATTGGACCATCAGAGCAGGCTAGATTTACAACCTGTTGTTGTTCAGCCTGTTCTATGCTCAAGCTGTTCAAGTTTTTCAGAAAATTGGCTAAGTACAGGACATGCATAGCCTGTTCTGTCTAAGCTGTTCTGAGAAACTTGAGCAGTGTGAGACATACAACTTCGTAGACTTGAGAGAACACTTAGTCACTCTTGTTTAACATGCCCAGCTTGCTGACAAGGTAATTAAACCTTGTTTCATCCAGAGGTTTGGTGAAAATGTCTGCAAGCTGTTCAAGGCTTGAGTCTTTGGGGTACCAAAGACCCAAACCTGGTGTACCCTTCAGGTATCTGAAGATTCTTTTAACAGCAGCTAGATGTGATTCCTTTGGATCAGCTTGGAACCTAGCCCATAAACAGGTGGCAAACATAATATCAGGTCTGCAAGCAGTTAAGTAAAGCAAGCTCCCAATCATGCCTCTGTAAGCTGTTACTGAAACAGCTTTGCCACTGGCATCAGCATCCAATTTTACATTGGTTGCCATTGGGGTTTTAATAGGAGAACTTTGA
>JAANYP010000369.1:0-316297 GCA_020465985.1 Centrapalus pauciflorus
TACATAGAATATGTTCATCGATACTCTACATAGAATATGACAGGTTCATTTTCAATGTTTTATGATGAAGATTATTTGTAAGATATTAGATATATATATATGAATGTAATAGTTATTAGATGTTTTACATGATAATCTACGTAGATTACATGATAATCTACATAGAATATATATATAATAAAAGACTACTTGAAAAAAATCACATATAATCTATGTAGAATGTTATGTTTCTTATATATATCTTATTTTTTTTTTTGTATGTTTCTTATACATTTCTATATCTTTTTATGTAGATGTACATTAACATTCAATTAGTTTTTGGTATATTTTATCATGTAATCTATGTAGAATATATGATACTTGACATTCTACACGACATTCTACGTAGATTGCATGTCATTCTACGTAGATTGCATGCAATTCTACGTAGATTGCATGTCATTCTACGTAGATTGAATGTCATTCTACGAAGATTGCATGACATTCTACGCAGATTGTACATAGAATATGTTCGTTGATACTCTGCGTAGATTGCATGCCATTCTACGTAGATTGTATGTCACTCTACATAGATTGAATGTCATTCTACGTAGATTGAATGTCGTTCTACGTAGATTGCTTGACATTCTATGTAGAGTATCGACGAACATATTCTATGTACAATCTACGTAGATTGGAAAGATTTATTTTCCATGTTTTATAATTAAAATTATTTGTAAGATATTAGATTTATAATGAATGTAATAGTTATTAGATGTTTTATATGATAATTAATGTCGATTAAATGACAATCTACGTAGATTACATGATAATCTACATAGAATATAATACAATACTAATTGTAAAAATCACACATAATCTATGTAAAATGTTATGTTTCTTATATATTTAATATATTTTTATGTTTCTTATACATTTCTATATCTTTTTATGTAGATTAACATTACTATTCAATGTGTTTTTGGTATATTTTATCTTGTAATCTACGTAGAATATATGATAATTGACATTCTACACGACATTTTTGACGTAGATTGCATGATATTCTACATAGATTGTACATATAATATGTTCGTCGATACTCTACATAGCATATGATAGATTCATTTTCATGTTTTATAATGAAGATTATTTGTAAGATATTAGATTTATAATGATTGTAATAGTTATTGGATGTTTTACATGATAATCTACGTAGATTAGATGATAAGCTAAATAGAATATGATAGAAGACTACTTGTAAAAAATACACATAATGTAACAACCTAGCTTTTGACTTAACTTTATTTTCTGCTTTTGATTTAATAATGTAATTTTATAACATTATTTGTACTGTAATTTTAATTAAGTAATGAAAATATTTAAATAAGATAAATTAAATTAGTGATGATAAAATGAAGATAAATCTGAATTTAAATGAAAATCAGATGTGGAGGGACCAATTGTGTCAATATTTCAAAGTCTAGAAATATAAAGACTCTAAGTCTTTATTTCTTCATTTCTCATCATCTCTCAACCTTCAAAACTCTCTCACTCTCACTCTAAAAGCTTGCTGGAAATTAAAGATTTGGAAGAAGAATTCGTGAAATTAGTTAAAGATTTTCAAGAATCAGAAGAATTTAAGGTAATAAATCAAATCTCCAAGCTTTAGTTTGTATATTAAGAGTTTAAAATGCATCAAATTCAGAATTTAAAATCTGTAGAAATTATGTTGCATGCTTGAAATATTGGTTAGAAATCATGTAATGAAACCCATAAATGATTTAGAAACAGAAATCGTAGCTTAAATCGTCCAAAAAGATCAAAAAAATCTGAGTTTTTATAAACTTTTGTGTTCTTGAGAAAATTTCAATATTTTGGACAAATCTGGACGATTTAATGTGTTAGAGATAGGGAAAATAGTGTAGAAACACCCCAAAATTTATAATATAACATTGGATTTAATTGCATGTTAGTATAATTGACGATTGATGAATTTTTGATAAAACCCGTAAGTTGCGACTTGCATATCTGCAAGTGAACTCGGCGAGTTCATAGGGAACTCGGCGAGTTCCCAAGAACAGCTTGAACATTCTTCAAAAATTCATAAGTATCGGATCCGAATTCGGTTGGGACCCGAATTCGGATGAAAACCGAAATTAGATTTGGACCGAAATTAAATTAGAACCGATCTCGGATGGACCCGAATTCGGATGGGTCAACATAATTCGGTTGTGTCCGAAATCCGGTTCTCTATCGGAAGTTCGGATGTGAACTCGGCGAGTTCACCGAGCTAACTCGGCGAGTTCTCCAATTTTCTGTGCATTTCGGATCTGATCCTAATTCGGATGATCCTTAGATCCGAATCCGGATGGGGGTTGGTCCGAATTTGTATATATATATTTTGATATTCTTTAAACACAAGAATCATTAATCCAAGATGGAAGAATAAAGAATTATAAGTCAGAATCAGATGAAAATAAGAATATAAAGACTTTAAAGTCAAAAGATTATGAAATTGACAATGATGTAATATTATTCTGGACAGGTTCAGATAAATTCTGAACAAAGAGTTAAAGAATTACAGAATTAAAGATTGAAAAGGCAAAGCCAGAGTTCAGAAAGATTAAAGATAAATCCTGGGATAACCCAGGTGGTGGATTATAAATCTGCTTGATAAAGACTACAGAAACTGTGAGTTATAGATATTCAGTTTTTCATGCTAGACGTCCGATTGAGATATATTGTTGATGACAGTTTATTTGACATTCATGAATGCTCAGCTGGATTGTGACCTGTGCACACCATGGTTCGGTGATGCCCTGTGGATCATGATAGCTAATTTGACTTATCATTTCACATGACATTGTACTTATAGTTCATTTCATATGTTATTGCTATCATGACTTTGATCACTATGCTTTCTTTATTGATCGCATCATTTGACATATTGATTCAGCTTAGAATAATTAGCTTTATCGGTCTATTTTTCTAGACCTAGCTATGTCACCAGTTCTATTGAACTTGGTATTGATATTCCGATGTTCCCCCATGAAGACCGCTGGTAGCTAGCCCAGCATGAGTGGATAGCTTCCACTAAAAGCGTGAGCGTGGGCTGAACATCATCCGATTCCCTGAGTTCTATGTCTCAATCATTGAGTGGCTGTAGCGGCAGTCCAGACATATCACGCTTTGACCCATGATCCGCTTGATTAATGCATGTAACCTGAAAATCTATATTCTCACTAAGCTTTGCTTACAGTTGCTATTTGACCTTTTTACAGGAAAAGATAAAGGAAAGTCACCTGCAGGACCTAGTTCTTAGGTCTTACAAGATCAAGATTGAAGTATTCTATATACCACTACTCAACAAAACCCTTCGGTACTGATTGGCAGAAGATACTTGTAGTGGTCTGGGTAGAGTTGAATTGATCGTATGATGACATGTATTAGATTAGATGGTACCCTTTATAAGTTTATTTTGAAAATTGTAATCTGAACTAAAATTGTATTAAACTTATCCTAATGTTTGTACTTGTAAATCTGAAATTCCGCAACTTAAATTACTCTATCTTAGTTATGATTGATATCGTGTTGCATGATGTGGGACCTAGACTCTGAGGACTGCCCCGTAAGGGAAGGTCTTCACAGGATGGTATCAGAGCCCATAGTTTGAGTGAATCAAGTATTACGAGAGTAATACTTGGTCTCAAACTGAAGCAATACATATGTATCGATCATTTAGGTGGTTTGAACTGAGATAGGATGTACAGACTGTTAGGATGGGGAAAAAGGGTACATAGATCTAAGTCTATAAACTAATAGTTAAATGATTTTTAATTTTCAGTAAAGATGTCAGGATCAGGTGACATTCCCAACAACATGACCCCACAACAAATGTATGAAATGATGCAACAACTACTAGCTCAGCATTCTGAACAACAAAATAAGTATATGCAAGAACAGCTTCAGGCTAGAGATGAGGCCGAAGCAAAAAGACGCGCTGACAAAAAGAACAAAAGAAAAGATAAACAAATCCAGAACGATGAATCTGATTCTGATAACTCTACTCCGAATGCCCAAATTGAGCAGCCGAAAGGCTGTAAGTTCAAGGATTTTAAAGCTAGCGGTGCCCTTAACTTCGAGGGTACAGTCAACCCAATCCAGGCGATGGATTGGATAAGTCACACTGAAGAAATTTTCAGAATCTCCGATTGCTTGGAATCCAAGAAAGTGAGTTATGCATCTGCTCTGTTCGTGGGTGCTGCCCGTGCCTGGTGGAAGACCTAGAGAAGTATTTATGGCGAGGAGGTCATCCAGACTCTAGAATGGGACCAGTTTCTTGAAATGTTCAATGCGAAGTATTGTCCTGCTGACCAACAAGACAAGATGGAGGTTCAACTGATGCAGTTAACCCAAGGCACTAAGACTGTAGACGAGTACGAGCACGAATTCTCACGGCTCTGTGGATATTCTTCATATCAGGTAGCTACTGAAGAAAGAAAAGATGAACCGATTTCGTGGAGGACTTAACCCGAAATATCGACACCCAATGAGCGCAATAAAGTACAATTCGTATCTCGAAATGGTTGAAGCGGCAAGGCAGATTGAGAGAGGATATTTAGAGTACGGTGATCAACTCTATGCTCCATCAATGAACCCGACTTGTCCATCTCCCCCAAAGAAGCAAAGATTCGGCAGATTCTTTAAGCCCAACAAGTCTCAGTCCCAGCAACCCCAACAATCTCAGCAATACAGTTCGCCACAGAAAGTCCAAGCTTATTCGCTTACAAATGAACCACGGTTCTGCAAGAGATGCAGAAAATCGCATATGGGATTGTGTAATCCAGACGATGTCACGTGTTATGTGTGTAGCAGAATCGGCCATAGTAGAGAAGAGTGCCCCCAACGAGGTCTTGGTTGTGCTAAATGCGGAAAGCGTGGTCACTTCATGTATCAGTGCCACAGTGGACAACGAGGTCAATCACAGTCATCAGCTGGAGGTTCTACAATGAAAAGCTCAGCTGCAACTCCAACTGTTAGGACCCGCGCCTTCCAAATAACGGCGGAGGAAGCGAAAGAAACCCCGGATGTGGTTACCGGTACGTTTTTATTAAACTCAATACCTGCACGTGTGTTATTCGACTCCGGTGCAAGCCGTTCATACATCTTGACTACTTTTGCGCAAAGATTATCTATGTTTCCTTCAAAGCTTCCTGTTATACTTGACATAGAGACAGCCAGTAACAATTACGTTGTGGCTGATTCCGTTTATCGAAATTGCACATTACTCGTTAATCACGTTGTATTTAACCTCGATCTTATCCCGATACCGCTAAAAGAGTTCGACGTTATCATTGGCATGGATTGGTTAACGAACAACGAGGCTACTATTGTCTGCAACCGCCGAATCATCCGAATCAAGACTTCAGACGGCCGAGTGTTAGAGATTAAAGGCGACAAGCGTAAAGGTGCTCATTGTTTTATATCGGTTGAGAAAGCGCGTAAATATCTTTCTAAGGGTCACGAATCTTATCTTTGTTATGTCTCGTCTGAATCCACCCCGGAACCCAACAAGAAATCAGTGTATGATATTCCGATCGTCTGTGAGTTCCCAGACGTATTCCCTGATGACATTTCTGGAGTGCCACCGGAACGACAAGTTGAATTCGGGATTGACTTAGTTCCTGGTGCGGCTCCCATCGCTAAAGCTCCCTACAGACTTGCGCCTGCAGAAATGCAGGAAATGTCAAAGCAATTGCAAGATCTGTTAGAGAAGGGATTTATCCGACCGAGTTCATCTCCGTGGGGTGCACCTGTCTTGTTCGTAAAGAAGAAAGACGGAACTCTCCGAATGTGCATTGACTATCGTGAGTTGAACAAAGTCATAGTTAAAAATAAATATCCTCTGCCCAGAATTGATGATCTATTTGATCAGCTACAAGGAGCCAGCTATTTCTCAAAAATCGATCTTCGTTCTGGGTATCATCAGCTAAAAGTTAAAGAGGAGGATATTCCAAAGACAGCCTTCCGAAGAAGATATGGTCATTACGAATTTCTCGTAATGCCTTTCGGATTAACGAATGCACCAGCGGCGTTCATGGACCTCATGAATCGAGTGTGCAGACCAATGCTGGATAAGTCAGTTATCGTATTCATAGACGATATTCTGATTTACTCCAAAACGGAGGCTGATCATATTGTTCATCTACGTCAATTGCTAGAGTTATTGAGAAATGAAAGACTCTATGCAAAATTCTCAAAATGCGAGTTTTGGCTCAGACAGGTAAAATCTTACGTTGTCACGAGTTATTTCTTAAAGCGTTTGTTGTTTCAAAACTTGAATTCTGTTCTGATTTCTTTATAGATTCAATTCCTTGGCCATGTTGTATCTGGCGAAGGCATCTCTGTTGATCCATCCAAAGTCGAGGCCGTTCAAAAATGGCAAACGCCTCGCAATGCCTCCGAAATCAGAAGTTTCCTTGGATTGGCTGGTTACTACCGGCGATTCATTAAGGACTTTTCGAAGATTGCTGTGCCACTTACGATGCTAACACGAAAGAATACACCTTTCGTATGGGCTGATAAACAGCAAGAGGCATTTGAAACTCTGAAACAGAAACTCATTCAAGCGCCAATCCTAGCCTTACCAGAAGGCAATGATGACTTCGTTGTTTATAGCGATGCATATGGTACTGGTTTAGGTTGTGTCCTCATGCAAAGGGGAAAAGTCATTGCCTACGCTTCAAGGCAATTGAAGGATTACGAGAAAAGTGCACCAACTCATGATCTTGAGTTGGCTGCCGTTACCTTTGCATTAAAAATTTGGCGGCATTATCTTTATGGGACTCGGTGTCAGCTTTATACCGATCATAAAAGTCTCAAACATCTATTTACTCAAAAGGATCTGAACATGAAACAGCGTCGGTCCTTGGAGCTTATCAAGGACTATGATTGCGAGATCCTGTATCATCCCGGCAAAGCCAATGTGGTCGCGGATGCATTGAGTAGAAAAGTCTATCCGGAAAAGTGTTGCTATGCCCTGACTCCAGTTGTATTCTCTTCTGATCTCATTGAAGATATTAAATCTGCTCAAGCCGAAGCCTTGAAAGAAGAGAACATCTATTATGAAAATCTCAAAGGGCAACTTCAATTTCTGTCTATGAATCATTTGGGACTTCAATGTCTCAAGGGAAACCGAATCTGGATTCCTAAATATGGTTCTATCCGCAACACTCTTCTATCTGAAGCCCATCAGTCCAAGTTATCCATTCATCCTGGCAGCTCAAAGATGTATTTCGATCTGAAAGCTGATTATTGGTGGCCAGGAATGAAGAAAGACATCGGTCAATTCGTTGAAAGCTGCATAGTATGTCAAATGGTTAAGGCAGAACACCAGAAGCCCTTCGGGGATATGCAACCACTGCCAATTCCTGAGTGGAAGTGGGAGCATATAACCATGGACTTTGTCACGAAATTGCCAAAGACCAAGAGACAACACGACTCCATCTGGGTAGTCGTGGATCGATTAACGAAGTCAGCACATTTCATACCGATGAAAGAGACATACTCCCTTGATAGATTGGCACAGATGTACATCACCGAAGTTATTTCACGTCACGGTGTGCCAAAATCTATCGTCTCTGATCGTGATAGTCGTTTCACTTCGAGATTTTGGAAAGCACTGCAAGACGGGTTGGGTACTCGAATCTCAATGAGTACAGCTTATCACCCTAATGCAGATGGCCAAAGCGAACGCACTATCCTAACTCTGGAAGATACGCTCCGTGCCTGCGTTCTTGATCTGGGTGGTAACTGGGATGACCATTTACCCTTGGTCGAATTCTCATACAACAACAGTTATCATTCCACGATTAAGATGGCTCCTTTTGAAGCTTTATATGGACGAAAGTGCAGAACTCCCACCTGTTGGCGCGAAACAGGTGAATCGCCTTTAGCAGGTCCTGCCCTTCTACAGTTGACTCATGATAAGATTCAACTTGTTAGAAGGAACATCCTTGAAGCTCAAAGCAGGCAGAAGTCGTATTATGATAATCGTCACAGATCGATCAGTTTTGCAGTTAACGATTGGGTGATGTTGAAGGTATCCCCAATGAAAAATGTGGTTAGGTTCATAAAGAGGAACAAGCTAGCTCCGAGATTCATTGGCCCGTTCAAGATTGTTGAAAAGATAGGAAATCAATCTTATCGTCTTGAACTGCCAACTGACTTAGCTGGAATACATCCTGTATTCCATGTTAGTCATCTATGAAAGAGTCTAGCTGATGAAAGAGAAGTTTAGATACCACACGTTAATGTGCAAATTGATGAGAAGCTTCGAGTGGTTGAAGAGCCGGAATGCATTCTGGACTCGAAGACCAAAAAGCTTCATAATAAAGAAATACAGATGGTGCTCGTCCAGTGGAAACACCACAAGGGTTCGCATCAGACTTGGGAATCAAAAGATGTCATGAAAGCAACGTATCCAAGTCTGTTCGAACATAGCTAACTTCGGGGACGAAGTTTATGCGTGGTGGAGCCCATTCTGTAACAACCTAGCTTTTGACTTAACTTTATTTTCTGCTTTTGATTTAATAATGTAATTTTATAACATTATTTGTACTGTAATTTTAATTAAGTAATGAAAATATTTAAATAAGATAAATTAAATTAGTGATGATAAAATGAAGATAAATCTGAATTTAAATGAAAATCAGATGTGGAGGGACCAATTGTGTCAATATTTCAAAGTCTATAAATATAAAGACTCTAAGTCTTTATTTCTTCATTTCTCATCATCTCTCAACCTTCAAAACTCTCTCACTCTCACTCTAAAAGCTTGCTGGAAATTAAAGATTTGGAAGAAGAATTCGTGAAATTAGTTTAAGATTTTCAAGAATCAGAAGAATATTAAGGTAATACAATTAATTCTAAGTTTTTATTTTGTATTTTAAGAGTTTAAAATGCATCAAATTCGGATTTAAAATCTGTAGAAATTATGTTGCATGCTTGAAATATTGGTTAGAAATCATGTAATGAAACCCATAAATGATTTAGAAACAGAAATCGTAGCTTAAATCGTCCAAAAAGATCAAAAATCTGAGTTTTTATAAACTTTTGTGTTCTTGAGAAAATTTCAATATTTTGGACAAATCTGGACGATTTAATGTGTTAGAGATAGGGAAAATAGTGTAGAAACACCCCAAAATTGATAATATAACGTTGAATTTAATTGCATGTTAGTATAATTGTCGATTGATGAATTTTTGATAAAACCCGTAAGTTGCGACTTGCATATCTGCAAGTGAACTCGGCGAGTTCATAGGGGAACTCGGCGAGTTCCCAAGAACAGCTTGAACATTCTTCAAAAATTCATAAGTATCGGATCCGAATTCGGTTGGGACCCGAATTCGGATGAAAACCGAAATTAGTCTTGGACCGAAATTAAATTAGAACCGATCTCGGATGGACCCGAATTCGGATGGGTCAACATAATTCGGTTGTGTCCGAAATCCGGTTCTCTATCCGAAGTTCGGATGTGAACTCGGCGAGTTCACCGAGCTTACTCGGCGAGTTCTCCAATTTTCTGTGCATTTCGGATCTGATCCTAATTCGGATGATCCTTAGATCCGAATCCGGATGGGGGTTGGTCCGAATTTGTATATATATATTTTGATATTCTTTAAACACAAGAATCATTAATCCAAGATGGAAGAATAAAGAATTATCAGTCAGAATCAGATGAAAATAAGAATATAAAGACTTTAAAGTCAAAAGATTATGAAATTGACAATGATGTAATATTATTCTGGACAGGTTCAGATAAATTCTGAACAAAGAGTTAAAGAATTACAGAATTAAAGATTGAAAAGGGCAAAGCCAGAGTTCAGAAAGATTAAAAATAAATCCTGGGATAACCCAGGTGGTGGATTATAAATCTGCTTGATAAAGACTACAGAAACTGTGAGTTATAGATATTCAGTTTTTCATGCTAGACTTCTGATTGAGATATATTGTTGATGACAGTTTATTTGACATTCATGAATGCTCAGCTGGATTGTGACCTGTGCACACCATGGTTCGGTGATGCCCTGTGGATCATGATAGCTAATTTGACTTATCATTTCACATGACATTGTACTTATAGTTCATTTCATATGTTATTGCTATCATGACTTTGATCACTATGCTTTCTTTATTGATCGCATCATTTGACATATTGATTCAGCTTAGAATAATTAGCTTTATCGGTCTATTGTTCTAGACCTAGCTATGTCACCAGTTCTATTGAACTTGGTATTGATATTCCGATGTTCCCCCATGAAGACCGCTGGTAGCTAGCCCAGCATGAGTGGATAGCTTCCACTAAAAGCGTGAGCGTGGGCTGAACATCATCCGATTCCCTGAGTTCTATGTCTCAATCATTGAGTGGCTGTAGCGGCAGTCCAGACATATCACGCTTTGACCCATGATCCGCTTGATTAATGCATGTAACCTGAAAATCTATATTCTCACTAAGCTTTGCTTACAGTTGCTATTTGACCTTTTTACAGGAAAAGATAAAGGAAAGTCACCTGCAGGACCTAGTTCTTAGGTCTTACAAGATCAAGATTGAAGTATTCTATATACCACTACTCAACAAAACCCTTCGGTACTGATTGGCAGAAGATACTTGTAGTGGTCTGGGTAGAGTTGAATTGATCGTATGATGACATGTATTAGATTAGATTGTACCCTTTATAAGTTTATTTTGAATATTGTAATCTGAACTAAAATTGTATTAAACTTATCCTAATGTTTGTACTTGTAATCTGAAATTCCGCAACTTAAATTACTCTATCTTAGTTATGATTGATATCATGTTGCATGGTGTGGGACCTAGACTCTGAGGATGCCCCGTAAGGGAAGGTCTTCACACATAATCTATGTACAATGTTATGTTTCTTATATATTTCATATATTTTTATGTTTTTTTATACATTTCTATATCTTTTTATGTAGATTAACATTACTATTCAATGTCTTTTGGTATATTTTATATCAGTTGCATACCAAGTGTTTGATAAAATGTCTAAATGAAATCTTTTTTTTGTTACAATGTGTTTTTGATATATTTTATTAGGTAAGCTACGTAGAATATATGATATTTGACATTCTACACGACATTCTACAAAGATTGCATGTCATTCTACGTAGAATGTATGACGGTGGTAAGAACGAAAGTGGTCATTTGAAAATGACTGTTACGTAAGTCTTTTTGCATGCTGACAACTTCTTTGCCCATTCATGTGGGGGAAGAAACCACAAGAGCATAGAGAACAAGTTTTTGGCCCGCGGTTGCATATTGTCAAACTGACATTGAAGGATGTATGACAATATTGCATTGGCGTTGAACAAGATTCCGATGGTGTGAGCTTCGAAGAGGTAACAGAAGAAGCATAGAGCCTCTTTAGGAAAACGGAACACATCTTCAATATGGTAGATGTTTAAGAAAGGATAATCAGGATGGAACCTAAGCCCTCGCATGAATAAACCATGATTCTTTAATAGGTTGGTGAGAAACGTCTTATAGTTTATTGAAGCTCTCTCTGGGAAGGTAAGCTCTGCTGTCACTTCTGTGATCTGTTCTGGAAGGGGGTGTACCTGGCGAATCTATGGTTGTGGGTTGACAGATGAGCCAGTCGATGAAACTTCTGCTTGTGGTGTGTTGTATGTTTGGCTATTTCCTTGAACTCCGATTATGAAAAAGGGTATTTCTCAAAGTGAGCTCCATTGGATTGATACTGAATACTGGTATGATACTTTGGGATATCTTGCCAATTTCGTTCAGTCCATTTCTGTATTTATACTCCTTCGGGGGTCTGGATAGGAAGTCTTCGAGGACGTTGTCTTTTCCTTTGATGTGCTTAGCAGTAAACTTCCACTGTGAGAACCAATTAGACCACCTCAAAAGTTGTGCCTGTGGAAACATCTTTCTTTTGAACTGGAGCATCCGAGGAAATGATGACATATCCATCTCTACTTGGAACTCGTGCCCTATCAAGTGGAACCGGAACTTTTCTATTACTCTATTGACAGCGAGAATCTCTTTGAACGTAGAGTGGTAATGCTTCTCAGAATCTTTGAACGTGCCACTTTTGTAACCACACACTTCTCTGGCATTTCTCGTTGAGGACGATCAAGACAGCTGCCCAATGTTCGTCGCTTGCGTCTGTCTGAATGATTCTCCTTTCTGACGAAGTGGGAATCTTCAGAGGGGGCATCTTCTCAGCTAGCTGCTTTATAGCCATGACAGCTAGAGTCTGTTCCGAAGACCACTGTGAGGGATTCTTTTTCAACATGGGGAATAGGTGTTTTGTATGATCAAATAATTTTGGTAAAAAATCTGCTATATAATTCACTAATCCAAGAAACTGTTGAATTTGCTTTTGGCTCGTTAGTGTGTCTGCCTGTCTGGGAACTTATGAATTCTCGCGAAACATATGGCTGAGGTTGGTACTTGCCATCTGATATCTTCATCCCAAGGAAATCAATTGTAGTAACACCAATTTCCATTTTCTTTTCTGATAGCATGATACCATACTTGGTTCCCAAAGCATGAAACTTGGATAGCAGCTCCACATGTGAATCGTTGTCTTTTGAAAACAACAAAATATCATCAATATAAACCAGAACGTTAGATAGAATTGGCTCAAATATCTTTACCATAGCTTTCTGAAAAGCAGACGGTGTGTTTTTTAAACCAAACGTCATAACTTTCCACTAGTAATGATGATCAGGGATACAGAAGGCTGTCTTTGGCCTATCTTCAGGACAAATACCTAACTGCCAAAATCCGGACTTAAGATCAAACTTAGACAGGACTTTAGCGTTTGCCAATGAGTGAAACAGTGCATTCTTCTGTGGAAGAGGAAACTTGTCATCTGCCAAAAAAAATGATTGAGCGGTTGATAGTTGATGACTAGTCTTAGCTTTCCTCTGACTTGTTCACTACGCTTGTTTACGTAGAATGCTTCACACGCCCATGGGGAGTTCGTAGGCTCAATAATTCCTTGGTCAACGAGTTGACTGCATTCTTCAATTGCAAGTTGATAATGATCTGGATTCATACCTGGGTGGCTTGCCTTTGTGGGGTTAACATCCTCATTCTGCTTGAACGATAGCGAAACAAAGAATGACTCGTTAAGCCATAACGGTGATGAGTTTTCAGGAATTCTGTGTGTGTAGAAGCACATGAGGTTTGGACAATCTGCTGCTTAGGATTCAAGAGTAAGAGTAAGCATCATATGAAGTTTAGGAATTGTACTCCATGGGTTCATGAAACTTTTGTTGCTTAATCCTTGAGTTGTCCACTTCAGATTTGGTAGCTTTGAAAGCAAATCAAATCCGATGAGCATATCTTTTTCGTGAGAGCTGGATGCTAGCAGCTTGTGTTTGATCACACATTTGGGGAAAAGACGGATGTAAACAGGGATACTGATCTTGTCAATCACAAAATGATAATGATCTGGATTCATACCTGGGTGGCTTGCCTTTGTGGGGTTAACATCCTCAATCTGTTTGAACGGAAGCGAAACAAAGAATGACTCGTTAAGCCATAATGGTGATGAATGCTTTTTCAGGAATTCTGTATGTGTAGAAGGACATGAAGTTTGGACAATCTGCTACTTCAAGGATTCAAGAGTAGGAGTAACCATCATATGAAGTTTAGGAATTGTACTCCATGGGTTCATGAAACTTTTGTAGCTTAATCCTTGAGTTGTCCACTTCAGATTTGGTAGCTTTGAAAGCAAATCAAATCCGATGAGCATATCTTTGCCGTGAGAGCTGGATCCTAGCAGCTTGTGTTTGATCACACATTTGGGGAAAAGACGGATGTATATTGGGATACTGATCTTGTCAATCACAACCTGATAATGATTTAGATTCATACCTGTGTGGCTTGCCTTTGTGGGGTTAGCATCCTCATTCTCTTTGAACGGTAGCGAAACAAAGAATGACTCGTTAAGCCATAACGATGATGAATGCTTTTTCAGGAATTCTGTGTGTGTAGAAGCACAATAGGTTTGGACAATCTGCTGCTTCAAGGATTCAAGAGTAGGAGTAACCATCATATGAAGTTTAGGAATTGTACTCCATGGGTTCATGAAACTTTTGTAGCTTAATCCTTGAGTTGTCCACTTCAGATTTGGTAACTTTGAAAGCAAATCAAATCCGATGAGCATATCTTTGCCGTGAGAGCTGGATCCTAGCAGCTTGTGTTTGATCACACATTTGGGGAAAAGACGGATGTATACAGGGATACCGATCTTGTCAATCACAAACTTTTCTCCATTAGCGGCTAAGAATGTTTGCTCATGTGGTCTCCAATAACTCGTAGGTAAGATCTTTAGATCTAGAATGAAGACTGCTAAACCAGTGTCGAACAGTGCTACAACTGGTATTGGCTTTGCGTATGCTGACGTCAGAAGATGAACTTTGGCAATGGGGACTGGTTGACTTTGTTGTAATGGCAAGACATGAGGTGCATGACTGACCATAAACAAACCTGTATCAGAATAATCTGATGATTCCGAATCCGTTGAGGCTTCATCTGATGAACTATAGGAATAACGTAATGTACATAACGTTCTATCATTTGGTTCATCATCAAGAGAGTAGACTGACTCAATATCAGAAATGTCAACTGGCTCTATTTTGTTGAGAGTCTGCAATAATGCCATTGATCTTCTTTTATCTGGACAATTTTTGGCGAAATGTCCCTTCTTGTTACATACGTAACACTGATCTGAATTTCTGCCTCGCTTAAATTTTCTTCTTAGGAACTTCCACTTCTTCTTTGACGTGAAATTCTTCTTCCTGTGAGAATCAAAAGATTTAAAAAAATCTTTTGGAATGTGATTTCTTCTTTGTGTGAGAACAATCACACGATGACTTGTCTTTGCACTTAATCTGCAGATGTTTGTCATCACATGCTTTGCCTAGTCGTCTTCAAGTTTTCTTAAACTCTACCAAGAATTTTTTTCTGGTTGCAAAGTTTGGCTAGAGCATTGAGTATGAGTTGATACAAATCACCAAGAGAGGTTTGTGCAACTGTTGCGTTCCTTGATTCAAGAAATCTGTATGCCTCATTTCCAAGTGATTCAGGGAATGAATTAAAGAATACCTATTTGAGGTTAACATCATTTATTCCTTGAAGACAACAGAATCTTTCTGACATTCTATTGTAGTGCTTTTCAAGATCTATTTTGAGAAAGAAATAGCACTTCATTTTGAGGAACTCTTCTCTTGTGTGTATCGTATGCTCAAATGGATTGCCAATGAATTCTGAGTAGATGACACTCATGAATTCTTCAGGAGATTGAGACTGATGCATCTGTAACTGACGATACTCTCCAAGACTAAGATACCAGTCACGGAGTCTTCCTTGGAGTCTAGTTGCAAATCGTCTAAGGACCATATCAATGGTGTAGAACTGAAGTTCTGCAGACATCCAAGTTAGCATTTCCACACTTCTTTCTCTCCATTTTGATGAGGGATATCATCAAATGTGAACTGCTGTTTAGTATCTGACTTTGGTGGATTCTGTCTCCTGGGTGGCATTTCTTGCGTTTCTGATTCTCCTAAGTCACTGTCACTAACAACATTTTGGACAGTAGATTCATCTTCGTCATTTCCTGCCATGAACAAATGTTCAAATGCTTCAGAAGGATCGAAATCCTCGTCTGGTTGCGGAGAAACTGGCATGACAAAGGAGGGTGTTTGTGGAGAATCTTCACAGAGGTTCTTGAGGAATGTTGTAACTGGGTTACCAATTGCAAGAACTTGTGGGTCTTTTGAAGAGGGTGTAGCTTTATCTTCAGATGACTTCCCGTAAGAAGTATTTGACTTTTCTGGCAATGATACAGCTTGTGCCTTTCCTTTTGCCTTGTTTTTTAATCTGGGTTTGTTATTTTTCCCATAATGCCAACGACGGTGATCTTTGAGATGAGAGTAGCGGGATTGGCTGTGGGTCAAACGATGTACAGACAAAAGGTGTAGATGGTAGTCTCCAAGGATCATCAGCAAGAGTTACCAATCTCTTTTGTTTATGTTGTTTCTCAAGGTCAAGTAACTGAATCTTGAGAGACTTCATTTCTGCTTCTTTCTTTAAAAGAGAGGTTGCTGGTGATGAACTTCGTACAATCTGGAGAAGTTCGTTATGAAGATTTTGGATCTTGATTCTTACTTCGCTTATCAAGGCATCCAAAGTTTTCATCTTGGAGGACAAAACTTCTTGGTTTTTTTCCATCTTCGTTTGTTGAGATAGGATTTGGGAAAGAACCTTGTTTTGTGCAACCGCATTCTTTTCTGCAGCACTGACTACATTCGTGACACCAGCTGAATTTATGGTTGTCAGGTTTTTAACCTTCCAATCATGTTTCGTTCTTTCTTCTGGATGATCAAAAGAACTTAACGGTGGGAATTCAGCGTTGTATTGTTCTGCCTGTCTGGAAGATGAAGGGTCTGGCAAAACCATATTGCATCCATCTATTGGTGGAGGTGGATGAACCTTCTTTTCTTTGTGGATGATGGACAAAGCCTTCTAGTAATATGGAGGGAGATTTGGTGGCGGAGGTTTTTTACATGGGTTGGTAGTGGATGGAGGTTTGGTTGGCGAATCTCCATAAATGACATAATAGTCATATTTACCTGATGGTCCACCAAGTATTCCAACAGAATGGTCTCCTTCTTCATATATTTTCCTTAGTTTCATTTGAGAGGGTTTCTTTTTTTTAGGCATATCTTCATCCATGGAAACTCTGTAATGTTCTTCCAAGCAATCTTTATAGTTGCATACATCATACCATATGTGATCTGATGTAGGTAAGGCTGTAGAGACCATATTTACAGTAGGAAAGACCGATGGTGGCTCTACTGCTTGTGCAGGTGAAAACTTGACTTCCACTTGTCCGTTTTCATGTCTGATAAAATCAGGAGCCATGGTGGTTTGTACCGGTGCTTGATGGATCTGTTCGTAATTCGTTATCCATTTTTCTGGTAAAAGTTTTACCAGTTCTTCTCTGGACAACTGCCTCGGGACATAGGTACATGTTGGCGTCGCCTTTGAATCTATCTCAAGGAGCAAAGCATCTCCTGAGTTGTCTCTTCCTAGAACCATGATGTCTAGTGAGTGGTTCTGTACCCTGTATGCCATTTGGTAGTGAAACGTATTCACCTGTTGGGTGCCTCCGATCTGGATCTGTGCTTTTAAGGCTGTGAGCGGTGAAGGGTCATTCAGCGGCATATTGAAATTTGGGTAGAAAGTGACAAAGATTGTGCCAGCGTTTAAGGTAGTTTGAATTGTACCAATACAAGCATGTTGGTATTCTACAAATCTTGTATCCACTAAAGCTATTCTTGAAAAAGCCGGAAGGCCTTTTCTTCCATGAAACGTTAGAGCAAGACGGATTGCTCCGAAGTGGATATGGGTGTAACCTTGAGCTATACAGTGACGTGGGAGATCTGATGGGAGAGATAATGTAACCAAGTGTTCTGCTGAAGAGGCTGGGAGTTGGTAAGAATCAAACTTTGAAATTTGAACATATTCTTTAACGACTTGATTGGTGGAAGATCCAACCAATTTTTTGACTCGTCTACTGAAAGAATTTGTTCGTCTGGAAAGTACACGGTAAGGGTTTACGTCTAGCATCTGGGTTAAGGGTATTTTTGATTCGTCTGAAACATAAGATATTTCATATAACTGATCTATCTTAGATGCAGATGAGGAGCGGAAACTGGATGATGACGGGGAGGAGGAAAACAGTTCTGAACTCATAACTTTGGCTTAATAGAAAATTTTGGCTAAGAAAATAGCAGATCTGAACTTCTTATGTAGAAATCTGAATTTCTTTTAGAATCTACCTCAGTTCAAAAGGACTCTACTGCGGTCACCTTGCCGACTTACAATGTCCACACCGAACTCTTTTGGTACGAACTAACAAGCAATTCAGAAACTAATAAGTAATTCAAGATCTAAACTATGATCTAAACTGGACAGTTCTATAATTCAACACTAAAAGTTCAACAGTTCTCTGATGTGAAGGATCCGTTAATAACAGCAGACACAGAGCATAACAACGTGAACAATAGTAAGAATAAGAACACGGGTTTAGGTTAGGAACGAAGGGTAATGGCTCTGATACCATGGGAGGGGAGGGGGTTTATGGCTGATCTATACAAGACCAGTAAGACGTTACGGTTACACAAGAAGGTGCTGGGTGGTCGGTGATACCTGGTTGGTCGATAACACTCATGGAAAGAGATGGAGAATAGAAGGGGAATTCAGCAAACAAAACACTGGAGGGGAGGGGGTTTATGTTGGGAAATATTCTAAGTATGTCAAGCTGTTAGTTAGATTTCTCAAACTGTTAGTAGATTTTCTGTGTAATTGCAAAGTTCAAGATGTTAATTGAAGAAGCTCGAGCTGCTAGTTCAAAAGTTCAAGCTGCCAGTGTTCAAACTCAAGCTGCTCAACAGATAGACTTCAAGCTGCTCAACAGCTCAATAAACAGAAAGTGCTGATATTCAGGAAAAGATATATTCGAAGATTCAAGCATATCTACTATCAGAGAAATCAGAGTTTATCAAGGAAACATATCAGTAAGCAGTATATATACATAGAATAGGTTTTTCTATTGTAAGTCTGCACGTACAAGTTTATGCAGTTGTAATTGCTTTTCTGATTAAGTTTTCATAAGCCTCTAAGGTTGTAAAACCATAAGAACAATCTGTGTTCTTCGTCTAATCAAACAGATTAGAGGTGATTGTAATCATTGAGTTTGGCAATACAAGTGATCTTCTGATTATTGATTATGTTTATGTGATTATTTGTTTTGAAAGCTTTTCTTAAAACAGTTAAGTGTTATTTTGCAAACTTCTTAATTGGACTTTGGTTCAACACAAGGTTATTGGTTTATACTCTGATCAATTCAAACCAGTTAATCTTAGGTAGTGATTTTGAGCTTGACAAGTGGTATCAGAGCCACAGGTTTTTCTTTGTTTTCAAAGTCAGAAGCTTTCTTTTAAATTTTTTTTTTTAACTTTCTGCAATGGAATTTGATAATAGCAGTATTGGATCTGGGCAAGGACTCGAAGTGCCTGTGCTCAAACCCACTGAGTTTGAGATGTGGAAACTCAGGATTCAACAGCACATTCAATTTATTGATTATGCCATATGGGAAGCCGTTGAATTTCCTTCTGTAGTTGATCCTGAACTTGATGCTGAGGGCAAACCCATAAAAACTCCTCCAAAAACTGAACTTGAAAGAAAGGCTAGAATGAATGAAGTGAAAGCTCTTACGCTTCTACAGATAGTCATTCCTAATGCTTATCAACACCAGTTTAAAAAGTTTTACACTGCTCATTCTCTTTGGATTGCTTTGGAGAAAAGTTTTGCTGGCAATGCTAGCACCAAGAGAAATCAAAAAGACCTTTTGAAACAGCAGTATGAGAACTTTTCTGGTGGCAAGAATGAAAACCTTACTCAAATCTTTGACAGGTTTAACAAACTGATAGGTGAATTGGAGAGTGCCAAAGTCTGCTTGGATCAAGATGAAGTAAACAGAAAACTTCTTAGATCTCTTGGTGAAGAGTGGACAGTCTATGCTGCCCAATGGAGAACCAAAGACACTCTTGATGAAATAGAGTTGGATGATCTCTACAACAGTCTGAGAGTGTTTGAAACGGAGATTGAAACTAAAACCTTTTCTTATAACCATAACACTGCTCTACTGTCATCTGAAAAATCTAACTGCTGTGATTCCTTTTCAGGTGCTGATGGTAACTCTACTGAAGCTCATTATGAAGCTTTTGTTGCCAATGATGGACTGTTTGCTCTAAATGCTGAAGATTTAAAAACAGATCCATCCAGATGATCTAGAAGAGATGGACTTGAAATGGCAGCATGCAATGTTGACTATGAGGGCTAAAAGGTTTCTGAAAAGAGATGGCAGATCTAACTTTCAAGCCAGACCAGAAGGGAAACCAGCATTTGATAAATCCAAAGTTGAATGCTTTAAATGTCACAAGCTCGGCCACTTTGCCAGAGAATGCAGATCCCAAGGTCAACAGACACCAAGACCCCAGCAAACTAATCAAGCTTCATCATCACAAGCACTTGCTTCTCAAGAAGACATTGTGTTTGACTGGAGTGATCAGACAGAAGAAGAGTTTCAAAATCAAGCTCTAATGGCAGAAACATCAAATGTCACATCCACTGAACTATCATCTGAGGTAAATGCTAAACTCTTCTCTCAAACATGCAAAAATATGGTTAAAAAGTACAGAGATCATAATGAGAGCATGTGCAAAACTCTAGCTAAGATGGAAGAAAGAAGATATGAATACATGCAGACCATAGAAGATCTTGAAAAATAGATCAATGACTATAAGGATAATGAGATTCAAATGGGACATGATAGAACATATCATGAGTAGGAGAAAAAGGAGCTGAATAAGAAAATAGAGTCCCTAAATAAGAAATTAGATGAGGCTGAACAGAAGGTGTTAGAAGCTAACAAGAAAATAGAATCTGTCAATATAGATCTAGGAAACTTCAAATTGGCAAATCAAAAGCTGGAACACCTAATGGAAGTTCAATTTAAAGATAGGGTTAAATCTCAGATAAATCCCAAAGAAGGTATAGGATACAGAGCCACTCCACCTCTATACAACAACAAATACATTCATCCAATGAGTGAAGTTGCCGATAGGCTTGTTAATGAACCATTAGATGAGTCTATGACCACTGTAGATCCTGTCCTTGAAAACAGTCCTAAATCTAAAGAAGATCTGATTCAAAATGAAGACTGTGAGTGCAAAGAATTAGAGAAAGAACAGAAAACAATGAGTGCACCTATAGAAGCCCCTAACCCCACTAAGAAAGAAAAAGATAAGATGAGTGTATGTCATGTTGTTCCACATGTTTCTGTACCTTCTAACTGTAACACTGCATCTTCCTCAAAAGGTCATAAAAAGGATAAGACTGTTCCAATCTGCACATGCCAAAAGCATGGTGTCCAAAAGTTTCCCAAGCAACAGCAGGTAAGGGGAAATCAAAGGAACAAGAACCAGTTATGGTCCAATAAAACTGGTTCTCCAATTCAAACAGTCAAAAGATGTTTCCATTGTGGCAGGAAAAACCATTTGACCAGACATTGCTTGTACAAACCATCTGTTGCAAAATAGACTGTGGTTCAGACAAAGGCATTTGTTAAAAACACAATAAATCTTCAGGTCAAACCACCTGTTGCACCAGTTCCAAAGAAAACAGTTGATCACAGGTTCTCAAAAGTCAATAAAAAACAGTCCACACACCAAAAACAAGTTTTAGCAAAACCCAAATTAAATTTTAAACAGATATGGTGTGTTAAAGGCAAAAACTCAGATAAAACTGTTGATAAAAATGTTGAAACTGCCAGGCCTAAAGTTGAAGCTGTTTGTGCAAATTCTGAAGCTGTTAGCACTAAATACTCAGTTCAAACTGCTAGGCTTAAAACTGGGACTGGTGATGGATCATCTGAGACTGTTACTGCAAAGGTTGGACAAAACACCTGGATACCTCATGTCATAACTTAATATTCTCCACAGAATCCATCAGTGGATCTCACTAAGTATAAGAAGTCAAAGACAGTGTTTAGTTATGTCAATGCACAAGGACAACCCAAAACCAACTTGGTTTGGATTTACTCCACTACTAACTAAGCTTTTATTTTTGCAGAGCAACCACAGGTCACTACATAAAACAAGATGGCATTTGGACAGTGGATGCTCTAGGCACATGACAGGCAATTCTGAATGCTTGTCAAATTTCAAAGGCTTTGAGGGAGGTTTTGTTGCATTTGGAGGAAATTCCAATGGAGGTAAGGTCACAGGTAAAGGTATCGTCAAAGCTGGCAATATGCTTTTCAATGATGTTTTGTATGTTGAACAGTTGAAGTACAATTTATTAATTGTGTCTCAAATCTGTGATAAACAAAATATTGTTGTCTTCACAGATTCTGAGTGCATTGTTCTTTCAAAAGATTTTAAAATACCTGAAAATCTTGTTTTACTTAGAACACCAAGAAAGGACAATGTTTATTGTTTGGACACAGATCTTTTATCCAAATCAAGTACTTTAAGCTGTTTGATATCCAAAGCATCATCAAATGAGTCTGCTCTTTGGCACAGAAGGATGTGTCACATGAACTTCAAATCTATGAATGTTCTAGTCAAAAAGAATTTGGTAAGAGGTTTACCACAAAAGGAGTTCATTTGTGATGATCATTGTGTAGCATGTCTCAAAGGCAAGCAACACAAATCTTCTCATAAGGCCAAAGAAGTAAATTCAATCTCATCTCCTCTTCATCTTATTCATATGGATCTCTTTGGTCCAACATTTGTTTTGAGTTTGAATAAAAGGGCTTACTGTTTAGTCATTGTTGATGATTTCACCAGATTCACATGGGTATACTTTCTTAGGACTAAAGATGAGACTACTGAGCTAGTTAAATCTTTTATTCTTAAGATAGAAAACCATTCCAACTTAAAAGTTAAGGTTATAAGGTCAGACAATGGAACTGAGTTTAAAAACCATATCCTAAACAGTTTCTGTGAGTCTAAAGATATTGCTAGGCAATATAGTGTACCAAGAACACCACATCAAAATGGTGTAGCTGAAAGAAAGAACAGAACTTTAATTGAGGCTACTAGAACCATGCTAGCTGATTCCAAACTGCCTATGACCTTTTGGGCAGAAGCAGTCAGTACAGCTTGTTATGTTCTAAATAGGGTTCAGGTTGTTCAATCACAAGGGAAAACTCCATATGAGTTATTCCATAATAGAGTCCCCTTAATAGCCTTTCTAAAGTCTTTTGGATGTTCATGCACCATTCTTCACACTAAGACTCACTTAGGAAAGTTTGAAAGTAAGGCTGAAGAAGGTTTCCTTGTAGGATACTCCACTCAAAACAAAGCCTATAGGGTATATAACTGTGTGTCTAAAACCAGTGAAGAAAGTGTCATTGTTGAATTTAATGAAAACACTACAAATGTCAAAGGCACTGGTCCTGATTGGTTGTTTGATTTAGACTCACTAACTAATTCTCTGAGCTTTGTTGAGTATACTGGAGAAACTGATGAAAACAGGGTTGAAGCTGCCAACATAAATTCTCATGCTGGTAGCACAAATGTTCAAGTTGTTGGCACAAAGTTTCAGACTGTTGAAAGATTCTGGTCAATGGGATGAGTATACGGTTATATCACTTCTATCTTGGGACCCACCAGGGGTACTAGATGCTCAACATGATTCAAAACCAGACTATGAAGTGCCAATCCCAAGTTATGCGGGAACAGCTCCATCACAAAGGGAATCAGTTCCAGATTCTAGTCAAGCTGTTCCTGAAGCTGAACCATCAAGTGGTCCTGATGGAGATGATACAAATCTAAGAACTTCTTTTCAGACAGACAGAGAACCAACACTCAGAGTTCACAAGTATCATCCTCTCAATCAGATAATGGGTGATCCACACACTCCTATGCAAACTAGGACAATGGTTCAGAAAGAGTCTACTGATGCTGAATCAGCAGTTCCAGAATTCAGTCTAGCTGCCTTTGAACATGCCTGTTTCATGTCACAGTTAGAACCTAAAAAGGCATCAGAGGCTTTGAAAGATCCATCTTGGATTGAAGCAATGCAGGAAGAACTTCTGCAATTCAAGTTTCAGAATGTATGGACACTAGTTGATCTTCCTAAAGGAAAGAGAGCAATTGGTACAAGATGGGTTTTCAGAAACAAGAAGGATGAGAGAGGGATAGTCATCAAGAACGAAGCAAGATTGGTAGCACAGGGATACACTCAAGAAGAAGGAATAGACTATGATGATGTTTTTGCTACAATGGCAAGAATTGAAGCCATCAGACCGTTCCTAGCCTATGCAAGCTTCAAAGGGTTTAAAGTGTATCAAATGGATGTGAAGTCTGTTTTCCTGTATGACACAATTGAATAAGAGGTCTATGTGTGTCAACCTCCTGGATTTGAGGACTACAAGTATCCAGACAGAGTCTACAAATTAGACAAAACCCTCTATGGACTCCACCAAGCCCTTAGAGCATGGTATTACACTTTGTCATTCTACAGAATGGATTCAAGAGAGGTACTCTGGACAAAACATTATTCACAAAGTCCATCAAATCTGAGATTCTGCTTGTTCAGATATATGTTGATGATATTATCTTTGGGTCTACCAATGACAGTCTGTGCAAAGAATTTGAGGCATTGATGGACAAAAGGTTTCAAATGAGTTCAATGGGGGAACTCACCTTCTTTCTAGGATTGCAGGTCAAGCATAAGCCCACTGGACTTTTTATAAGTCAATCAAAGTATGTTAAAGACATACTTGAAAAGTTTGGTTACAAAGATACCAAAGTTGCTAGTACTCCAATGGACACTCACAAGCAGCTTGATGCAGACAAAGATGGAGTAGATGTGGACATTCACCTATAAAGATCCTTGATAGGTTCACTTATGTATCTCACATCTTCTAGACCTGATATAATGTTTGCTGTTTGTGTTTGTGCCAGGTTTCAATGTGCTCCAAAGGACTCACACCTATTTGCTGTTAAGAGAATCTTTAGATATCTCAAAGGTCAACCATAATTGGGCCTCTGGTATCCTAAAGACTCTCCTCTTGAACTAACAGCCTATTCTGACAGTGATTATGGAGGATGCAACATTGACAGAAAGTCCACAACTGGTGGATGTCAATATCTAGGAGCAAGATTGGTCTCTTGGCAGTGTAAAAAGCAAACAACTGTCTCCACTTCATCTACTGAAGCAGAATATGTAGCAGCTGCAAGCTGCTGTTCCCAAGTGATGTGGATTCAGAATCAACTGAGAGACTATGGTATGCATTTCCTATTCACTCCTATCTACATTGACAACTCAAGTGCAATAAGCATTGTACAAAATCCAGTGAAATTTCCCAAAACCAAGCATATGGACATGAGATTTCATTTTATACGGGACTGTAATGAGAAGAAATTAATCCATGTTACCAAAATTCATACTGATGATCAGTTAGCTGATCTATTTACAAAACCATTTGATGTAGGAAGATTCACCTTCCTAGTATCAAATATTGGCATGGTTAATATGGATTAATTTTTTTTCTTTATTCTCTCTTATTTTATGAAGAATATATCTATTTCATATGCTTGATTAAGGGGGAGGCACTGTTTCATTCGAATATGCTTACTTTTCAACTAACAGCTTGAGTCTTTTCTCAAGCTGCTAGTTTATTTTCTCGGACTGCTAGTTGTTTCATTTGATCTGTCAAAGTGTGCAGGGTAATTTGGTAACTTCCATAAGTGTGTGCGCGGGATTAGATATTTTCAAAACCTTTAAAGGTCCCAGTTTTGTTCAATTGTAACTACCATTTGCAAAATATCTTCCACGACCTTTCTTTTCTCTCTGAGCGATTCACACACACTTCTCTGAAACCCTAAAATCACCGATTGATCGTCAATGGAGTTTGTCAAAGAACATAACTGTCTCCCCTACTCTCTCAAACACACTGACCTTCAACCATTCCACGACATGATGGACTTCCTTCGAAGTTCCCACATTCATCATGCTCTTACCGTAAACCCCACAATATACATATCTCATATAGAGCAATTTTGGAAACATGCCTCTGTCCAAACCATTCATGGAGTCACTTCTTTGACATCCAAGATTGATGGAACCCCTGTCACCATCACTGAGGACCTCATACGCCAACACTTGCATCTTCAAGATGCCACAGGTATAACCGATCTTTCTCTTACTGTCTTACATGAAGGCCTTTTTGCTATAGGGTATAGGGGCCCTACTGATTCTTATACTTTCTTTAAAACTAATTTTGCCCCTAAGTGGAAATATCTTGTACATATTATCCAGCAGTGCATAAGCCCTAAAAGAACTGGATGGTTAAAATTTTCTTCTAACATAGCCACTGCCTTAGTGTGTTTATCTACTGGCCAACAGTTCAATTTTTCTAATATGATTTTTCAGGGTATGTTAAGGCATCATGCCCTAAAGCATGGGAATTTTTTGATGTATCCTAGATTTTTGGCTGAAATTATTGCAAGAACTTGCAGTAATTTCAATGTACATAAAAGGATTCATGTTTCCCATAGGCACTCTTTACCAACAATAAAACGTCTTTTAAAATCAAGTGCCAATTTTTTGAGTGTAGATGTGCCATTGTCTTCTACAATGTTGGGCATCAATCCCCTAAACAGAGGAGAGGGTCCTGAGCAGGCTCAGCCTAACATCACTGCTTCACCCCCAGGACCCCAACCCACTCCTCATGATACAAATACTCCTTCTGATCCTTCTATCAAACCCACATCCCCACTTATACTCGACAAAAGAAAAAGGGTTTCAGGAGCTCCTTCCTCCTCAGCCCAAATACAAGAGCCAAATGTCCCTAAAGGGCACCCACTAAGGACACTCCCATCCTCAATTTGGAGGTGGACATCCCAACAGAGGATGTCCATATGGGTTCTGTGGCTGACACTACTGCTGTTTCTACACAAGAAGCACAGGACAGTGTCAACATCATTAAGACCACACCCATGGCAACAGAGGGTGTGCAAGCACCTTCTGGAAGTCCCCAGAACCAAGAACAGAGGGGCCCAGAAGTTTCTACTTATGGAATTCCTGCCAGTGATAGATCACAAACACCACACTCCTTTGCTGATCTTGAGGCTAGTCTGCAACTTATGATTTTGATGGATCCTCAGCTGAAACCTGTTGTAGCAGTATTGGAATATTATCAGTCCATTATTGCTGCACAAGGGGCACAAATCAAAGCACTTTGACAGACAGTAACAGCTCAGAATCAGAGAATGGATTACTTTCACTAAGGGTTCACCCTCTGTGGAAATAAAATCATTCAACTTGAGAAGATGATTATGTAAGGTCTACCACTACTAGATCTATCTAGACGCGGATCCGTGAACGAGTGCGGAATCCTCGTTAACGGTTAGACGGACAACTCTCAACCACGAAACACGGAGACTATTAGACGCTGAACGAACGACAAACGAACGATCCTACGAACTAATTCTCTCCGAAACACACCAAAAGCTGATGATAAACTCGAGATCGCCTTAAGCTTAATTCCTCACGAATTCTGCTAAAAGTCTGCTAATGACTCGAGTCTATCCCTAATTATAGACCCTGATTCGAGTCTGATGTGGGCCAAACTCGAATCTGGCCCAAGGCCCATTCGAGTCTGTCCACAAAGACACTCTCGAATCTATCCTTCATTCAAATCTAAGGCTACATTCGAATATATCACAGATTCGAATGCCAAGCCTTAACTGATTCGAATCTAACTCATTTGCTCAAAAACCTAAGTGTTGAAACTTATGTTTTTACTTATGCTTGAATGAATCTTTGATCTTTATGTTTGAACTTCTTGTAATATGTTACATCAAGTTCAAACACACAAACAATAATATACAAACATATATAAACATATATATCAAAACACTCGTTTAACCAAAATGTTGAATATTACTTAAACCACAATGATAGATCGATTAGACTGCTATCGTCACACAAGGTGTACCAACAGACTCCCCCTTGACGATAGCTTCTAATTATTTACATCAAATTTAAGTACTAGAACTATATATACTACTGCCTGCATGTAATCCAGCATCTATACAAACTTTAACTACCTTCTGGAACTTCCTGGCTTCAGATCTCCATGGTTCAGTAAAGAAGATAGGCTGATCATGAAGCTTCTTCAGGTCGTCCTTTGATAGGATTATCAAATGCAGTTGATCATATTCCTTCAAAATGACTTGCTCGTCTTGATCCTCCATGATGGCTTCAGCAGTGTCAATCTCGAGGTACCACCATTTTATGTTGCTCAAAATATTCTGTGGCATCGATTTCATTGGCACTTTCTTTAGACACCTCACAGGTTTGTATACCATCCTGGCCCATGGCCTACCTGTATGAGGATCTGTTCTCGACTGGTCCTCGACCCTCTTTCCGGTCCTTGGCTTGAGTCGCTCGAACTTTCCTGATCTTCCTTCTTTCCTTATAATTCTTGCCACTACTTCAGCGTACGGGTCTTCGCCTATATTAATCAGTTCCTTCCAAGCTAGCTCCTTAACCTCAATCTTGGGCAGAGAGTTGAACGCTCTCAGTGTTCGCCTCAAGTATTGGAGGCCATCTCTTCTTTTCAAGATAAATAGCTGTAGTTCTCTGTCAAAGAACCAGCTTATAATCCCTCCTGAGAAGTTTCCAGCTCCCGGAATTCTCATTTTCTTCTTCATCTTCAGCTGCTCTTTCGTTTCTTCCTTTTTAAACCAAAGATTTATCAATTCAGCTCTAGATGGCTCTTTCTCAGCCTCTTCAAGTTCTTTGTCTTCAACTGAGGCGACCTTGATGTAATCAATATCAATCACATTATGATTTTGGCCCTCATACAGTTCAGTTACAGGTTGTGAATTGATTATCACTTCATTAACATGATCGTCTTCATCATCTAACACTTCATCATCAGATTTCCAGTCAACGACATCCTCTGGAATGAATTCACCTTCTTCCAATTCTTCTACTTCATCTTCAAAATCAAATTCCATAAGCTCTTCTTCAATATCCTTCAGCGCATCTATCATGTCGCTATCTAAGGCCCTTGAAGAACCTGCCTCTCCTCCAGCTCTTCCTACTTCTCCTTCTGGACTAGGCTCCCCCTCAGATTGAGCAGTCTGAGCAAATGAAAGATCTACTGGCTCATTCTGTCTTTTTGAGCTGGGATCATTGCCTTGATTTTCCTCATCATCATCCTCTCTTGGCCTCTCAATTCCTTGATCCCGGCAGGATGTCTCCCCCTGAGCCTGAAGATTTTTCATTAACTGCTCAATAAGGGAGCGCATCGATCTTAACTTGGCTGCCTGATCACAGATGAACGTCTTTAGCTCAACATTCTCGTCTTGAATTTTTCCTACAGTCTTCTTCAATTCAGCATTTTCTTTGTCTAGATTCGCATTATGTGCCTGAATTTCTCCCATTGCCTGTGTTACGCTTAGGAGTTGAACATGTTGAAAGTCCACTCGAGCTTTGAGCTGCATAAACCGCCGATTGTCAGCATAGGCGGTTGAGGTAGATGGAATGGATTGTATGGGAGCTGGTATGAATGGTGGTGGAATATATGGCTCATGTTGAGTTGGTGGGGATGGTGGAGCGGTGGCTTGTGGTTCTGGAGTTTGAGTTTGAGACTGTTGGGCTTCAGATACTGATGTTGATGTTGACCGTTGCATGAACCTGTGACGTTTGGCCCGCTGCCTAGTCACCAAGGGAGCAACTTCCTCCTCTTCGAAGTCTGATTCTTCTGATTCCCTTGCTACTCTCCTTCTCGATGGCTCTTCATTGATAACGACGACTCGTGAGCCATAAGTTTCGAAGCGAACTCGAGAGTCAGTAGCTTCAGATTCAGGAGCTTCAACTTCAATCTCCTCCATATCATCCGACTCGGATTCAGATGATGTCAAACCTTTATCAGCCCTTTCTGGCTCATACTCTTCCACATCTCGTAATACGTCTTCTTCTCCTTCAGGTGGACTGAGTAGTTCACCTACCAGGGCGGCAGTCACATCTTCGTTCGCATGAGGCCCTGCCTCCCATATTTCATTCAGCGTCTGACATAACTGTTCAGCTTCCCTCGGTACATTTGAGGGCCCAGCTTCTTGAACATTTGAGGGCCCGGCTTCTGAAATATCTGGTTGCTGGCTTGTCGAAGGCCTGGTTGCCGGAATTTGACTCGCTGCAGGTCTTTGACGTTGTCTTTGCGCGCGCGGCTGCTGTTGTTGTTGACGTTGTTGTGGTTGAAACTCAACGACCCCTGCCCAGTTGGCATCTTCCGGGGCTTGAAAGTTCCTATCCACAATTGCTCCGAATAGTGGACGCGCAACAGGAACAACCAATCTTCCTCGGTGTGAGGAACAATCAGCGAAAATCCTTTTGTCCAGGATGGCAACACTCTGAAAGTCATTTGTCATCGGCAAGTTCGGCAAAAAGTGTCTTATCAACATCATAATGAACCTCGGATAGAGCAAAAACTGTTGATTCTCGGGAGCAGATATCTGATGAGCAAACTCCGAAAAGATCATTTCCGAAAAACTATATGGGCGATTATACACCATAGCGACAATCCCCGATTGAATCTTCGCGACAATATAGTCAAAACCTGCCTTTTTCGCAGCAAAGCACACCATAAATACATGCGCCAAAAACCTCCATTGTCCTATCAATCCACTTTTCATGTATGACACTTTTGTCACATCGAGGCTGTACCCCATTCTTTGAAAGGCCGCTTGCCTTATACTCAACGGAAATTCGATTGGCCCCGCTTCTTCTTCCCGAGTGCCCAACTGCAGCACTTGACGAATCATATCAGCCGAAAATACTAATGGCTGTCCTTCAATGCGAGTGCGTAGAACTGTCGGAGTGACCGAGCAGTCTACCTGCAAATGGTCGTAAAATTGACGGATGTAGGGTAACACTAGCTGCACATTATGCCATAGTGCATGTCCGATCCTTGATTCAGCGAGAAAATCCAGTACTTCACGGAATCCCTGCGCCTCAGGGAGATTCAGGTCTGGATTAAGCACCATATTGTGCTTGGGAACGAACGCTCGAATAGCCATTTCTGCACAATAAACAAAACCATTAGATCCATTAAAAATTAATAAACTTGTTTAAATTTAAATTTGTTTTATTTTGAACTTGGTTAAGTACAAAATTTAACACAATTAAATTTCTACAAGTTTAAGAAAATTTAAATTAACTAAAGTAAATAAAGTACAGATTCGAATGAAACATATTCGAATGTAACAGATTCGAATTAGTATTTGTTCGATTCTAATGACAGATTCGAAGGTGTTGGTCTTCTCGAGTCTAATGACAGATTCGAGAAAAACCCTATGAACAGATTCGAATAGCCATGAACAGATTCGAAAGCCCGTCGGTCATTTTTCCAACAAAAACCCAAGATTTTAACCATTTTGAACTTAGCAAATCACATACATTAGTTCAACTAGGTTCTAATCACTGATTTATGCTTTTAATTTGATCTTTTATAGGTCCAAACTTGGTAATTTAGCAAAAACCCTATTTCGACCCATAAAACTTCAAAATTCGATGATTTAGCCTAAACTTGTGTATAAAACTACACAAATCTTGTACAATCCGGTTGATTATACCTAGAAGTATCTGTAGAATCGAAACACCAAGTAAGAAACTCGACAAGATGTCGTATATGAGAGAAACGATAGACTCGAGAAAATAGATTCGAATTCGCTTGTCAGATTCGAGTGAATAGATTCGAATACAGTAAGTCTTAAATGAATTCACTGTTGACCTATTTATACTACCTACCTTCGAGTCTAAGCATAGACTCGAATCTACTGACAGATTCGAAGTCTTACCTCTTCGAGTCTGTCTTAGATTCGAAACCACCAACACTTAGAAAAATTTCGAAAATTTTGAAATAACTTCAACTTTTCCAACCTTTTTCTACGGTAACGTGTAACCAGATAAACTATGCTAGTCCTTTTACCCTAAGCAACAGATATTTCACGCAATGTTTATTTTATTCAACTTTGAATGCACCCTTAGTAACTTTTGACCTTTTACCTAAGTAAAAATTAAACTAAACTAAGATAAAATAAACTAAAATAAACTAAGGTAAAAAATAAAATAAAATAAAATAAAATAAAATAAAGTTTTGACCAAAAAATTTAATCTAGACTTAAGCTTAAACTTAAAGAATTTACAAGCTAAGCTAAATACTAAACAACATATTTTTGATGAGTATAGTCTAAGAGAGGTTCAATCAGATAGCGATGTCTGATACTAACTTTCAGTACTTAAGCTTTCACACTTAGGAATTTTTTATTCCTTTGATTGTTTGTCGTGACATACCTATTTAGCCGATTGTTGGTATTGTACCCCGTTAAACATTCTACATTTCGGAATATCCCTTGGCCTTTTTATTTATCAGGAAATTATCTTACGTGACTCAAAGATAGATATACTTTTATGATCAAGGCACACAGACAAAGATTCTAACTTGTTGGTATTTGCAAACTTTCTTTAAAAGACAAACATCGAACACAGGTCTGTATTTTCATACAACAAAGTGTCTTAGTTCGACTTAAGGTTTATTTTTAAAGTTAGCTGACAGCGGTGACAGGTCTGTACTGACGTACAACAAAGCGACATATCTGCTAACCCGAATCTAAACAGAGACAACAGGTCTGTACTTACGTACAACAGATTTGCATGTTTTCGACTCTCAGTTTTATATGATATTTCTATTCTTTCCATTTTCAGATGTATTTGATGTTGCCATACATCCCCAGAAAGTTTGCATACCTCATTTAGACTCAAAGTTTGTATGTCTTGTACATAAAAATTAAGACCGATTGGTCGTACATCTAAGTTAGCGACACGCTTGACCTTTTCTAGAATATTTTATTAGCCTTGAGATTCCCTATATGTATTATGCCTACCAACACATCAAACTAAATAAAGTATAACACTTAGGATTTAGTTGCATTATGTGTGAAAGTCTAAACACTTAGAGTTTGTAACGACTGTGCTAATTTTCGTCACTTTGAACCTATGTATCTAAGACTTAACTCTTTTTTTCTGATATTCTCTTTTTTTGTATTTTTGTAATTTTCTCTCTTTTTTCTTTTGTTTTTCATAAGAAAAAGCAGTAAAATAAGCTAACCTACTAGCTTACTAAAAATAGAAACTCACTAAAAATAGAAACTTACCTAAATTAGCAGACTACTAAAAAGAAAGAAAAGCTACGAGTTATAAAAGAAAATAAGCTACTACTTCTAAGGCCAAATTACTCTGGGTTGCGCATTCCATTCAGTTGAATTAAATACTCAAACCGTGACTTATCAAACGCTTTGGTAAATAAATCTGCATTATTATCTTCTGTTGCCACTTTTACCAGTTTGATTAAGTTCTTTTCAGCACAATCACGAATAAAATGATGTCTTATGTCTATGTGCTTTGTTTTATTATGTTTGACTGGATTATTAGTTATAGCAATAGTAGACTGGTTATCTATCCTAATAGGAGTTTGAGTGTAAGCCAAACCGTAATTCCGCAATTGTTGTTGTATCCACAGAACCTGTGAGCAGCAACTACCAGCAGCAACATACTCGGCCTCGCACGTTGACACGGCTACCGATGTTTGTTTCTTGCATTGGCAGGACACCAATCTCCCTCCTAGGAACTGACAACCTCCAGTCGTTGATTTGCGCGTCAAGCTGCATCCTCTATAGTCAGAATCTGTGAACGCCTCCAACTCTAGATCTCCCTCCGCGTGATACCAAAGTCCCAGCTTCGGTTTCGACTTGAGGTATCTTAGAATCCGCTTCACAGCTTTCATATGCATCTCCTTCGGATTTGCTTGAAACCTAGCACAAATACAAACAGCAAACATAATATCAGGTCTTGAAGCAGTTAAATACATAAGTGACCCAATCATGGCCCGATATAAAGTCGGATCCACATCGGTATCACTTTCAGTACCCGGCCCGAGATTATGATTCACTTGAATCGGCGTGCTGAAATGGGCAGTCAACTTAGTTCCTTCCATCCCAAACCGTTCTAATATGTCATAGACATACTTAGTCTGATGGATAAACATCCCTTCCTTCTTTTGGTCAACTTGTAACCCTAAAAAGAAATTCAACTCCCCCATAGCACTCATCTCGAACTTAGAGTTCATCACCTTCTCGAAATCTTTGCACATCTGTTCGTCTGATGATCCAAAAATGATATCATCGACGTACACTTGTACCAAGATAAAGTGATCTCCCTTTCTCTTAACAAATAGAGTACTATCTATCCTACCCCTCTCAAATCCATTTTCTATCAGATGGTTGGATAGAGTCTCATACCACGCCCTAGGTGCCTGATGCAATCCATAAAGAGCCTTATCTAAGCGATATACTCTATCAGGATATTTTGGATCTGTAAATCCGGGCGGTTGTTCTACGTACACCAACTCCTTCACTTTCCCATACAGGAAAGCACTCTTAACATCTAACTGATATACCTTAAATCCCTTGAAGGAGGCAAAAGCTAAAAACAACCTAATTGCTTCTAACCTTGCTACTGGTGCAAAGACTTCGTTGTAATCGATTCCCTCCTCTTGGTTGAAACCCTTTACAACTAGCCTAGCCTTGTTGCGCGTGACTATACCTCGATCGTCCCTTTTGCACTTAAAAACCCGTTTGGTTCCTATGGCAACTTCCCCTCGAGGTAATGGAACTAACTCCCACACTTCTAGTTTCCTAAATTGTGAAAGCTCTTCCTGCATCGCTTCAACCCAGGAGTTATCCTTAAGTGACATTTGCACATTCTTGGGCTCTACTTGCGATATGAAACATGAATATAGACATGTGTGATATGCCTCGGAGTCGTTTATCATCGACAACAACACAGTGTTGTTATTTACACTACTCCGAGTCCTCACACCCTCGCTAGGATTTCCTATGATGCTTTCTAATAAATGGTTCTTGTTAATCCTAGAGGTCTCTATTTCATCAACCCTTAGATTATCTCCTAAGTTAGATCCTATTTCACCTAATGGGGGAACAGGCTCAGCTTCTACAGTTTCCTCCTCACGGACGTTTTCCTCAGAGTTAGAACTTGATGCATGAGTCTGATTCTCAGTGTTAGGTGCCTCTTGATCAGCAACTTCTGGAGATCCATCTACTGTCGCAGTAGGCTCGGATGTAGATTCGAACGTGGTCCGCGGAAAAATATGGCCATCGTCATTCAGGTGCAACGTCGCCATGTCTTTCTCGATTGTACCTGCAGTATCATCCAAAGAAATGTTAAATGACTCAAACAATTTATCATAGTCAAATAACCATTCCGGACCAGTTTGGGGTTCATGTGTATAACTTGTGACTTCAATATTATACACAATCTCCACAGTACCACTCGTTTTGTTAAAAACCCGTTTGTTTGGTGAGTTCGGCACATAACCTAGGAAGTATCCTTCGTCAGCCTTTTCACCAAACTTCGGTTGATGTTTTGTTCGTAAAAGAGTGCATGGTACTCCAAACGGTTCGAATCCAGTTAAGTTAGGTGGCCGTTTATTCAAAATTTCATAGCATGTTTTGTTCAAAGATTTGACTGTAAGGACTCTATTTAAAACATGGCACGCGGTATTCACTGCCTCCCCCCAAAACATGGTAGGAAGCTTTGAATCCGAAAGCATAGTCCTTGCAGCTTCAATCAATGTTCTATTTTTACGTTCGGCCACCCCATTCTGTTGAGGTTCATATGGTGCACTGAATTGATGCACTATGCCCTTTGATAGGCAATATACACCAATTACAGAGTTTTTAAATTCAGTCCCGTTATCACTACGAATATTTTTAACCCTTGTTCCGTAGGAGTTCTCCACTTGGTCTAAGAACCCGATGAGCTTTGCCGCCGTCTCGTCCTTCGTACCTAAAAAGAAAACCCATGAAAACCGTGAGTAATCGTCAGTGATAACTAAGCAAAACCAACTACCTCCTATACTCCTTTTGTTGATAGGTCCAAAAAGGTCCATATGCAACAAATCGAATGTCGAGGATATCGAGTTCTGCTTCTTGGATTTGTGTGTCTTTTTATGCTGCTTGCCCTTCATGCACGGTAGACACTTGTCCTCGAACTGAAAACTTTTCAATGGCACACCCTGCACCAGTCCATTCTTTGTTATGTAATTCATCTTCCTAAGGTGCAGGTGAGCCATGCGTCTGTGCCACAGTACTGATTCCGTCTCTGAAGCTTTGGATAGTAGACAGATTGGCCCCATCGAAGATTCCGGCTTGTTCATATCCAACATATATAAGTCGTTCTTCCTTGGCGCCCGCATCAATACCCATTCTTCAGGAAATTTGAATCCCGGCTTTAGCACTAACGCCTCAGTGTCAGTAAATAACACCGAGTTCTTCTTATCACAGATTTGAGATACACTAATGAGATTATGAACCAGTTTATCAACGTGATAAACTTGATCCAAAGTAATCGTCCCATTAGTGACTTCTCCAGTACCCGTGATATTTCCACCCTTGTTACCAGCGAATGATACGAATCCCCTATTACCTCCCTTGAAGTCTGTGAGTAGACTTCTTTCCCCCGTCATGTGCCTGGAGCAACCACTGTCGACGAACCACTTGTTGTTTGGACCTGTAGTTATCTCCTGCACATGAAAGAAAAGAGGTTAGTTATCACGGGGAACCCAAGCCATCACTGACTTGGTAATACCATTCTCGTCCACATACGTGAACTCTTTCAAGTACCCATCTCGCCTTTCAGGTGACTTGGGCCTTTGAACTGAATTCTGTTGTGGTGCCGAGTGATTTAAGTTCACTCTTTGCTTTGGAGTAGACATTTCTTGTTGTGGAGCTCTAGAATAATTCCTATTATATTGCATTTCAGACTGTGATCCCTGAGCTCTTACCGGAACATAATGTCTAACGGGAGTATGAGACCTAACTGGAGTGTGTGACCTGCTAGGTGTTGTGCCCCTATAGACTTGTTGTGGTGCTGACCTAGATTGATTAATGACACGATTCGGTGAATTTGTCCTAATCACTTCCTTTGGTCCAACCTTAACCGGTGTGATTTTCACAACTTGTTTGGGTGCGGCCTGCACAGTTTTCTCGGTAGGTTGAGAACTACTGCTGCTTGCCACACTGGTTGAGGGCTTAACAGGTGTTGGATTCACTGTCTTAGGTGTAACATCGGATTTCCTAAGCGGACAGTGAGAAGCAACATGCCCCTTCTCGTGACATCTAAAGCAAGATATCTTATCTATGGACTTTTTGTGTGTTCCCTTAGATCTAGATGTCTCACTAGTGTCTATATCCTTTGGTACATCTTCGGTGTCTGGCTCATCGATCTGATCAGCCCAAGCAATTTTCTGTTTTCCTGCAGGTGTTTCACTGGAGGAAGACACAAACTTTACTTTCTTAACCTTGACGGTTGAGTCAGCCACCTTAGGTGTATTTTCAACTATAGGCTCCGGTGTTGGTTCAGGTAGGTCCTCTAAGTCTACTGACTTGTCAGTTTTCTCTTGAGGCTGAGGAACATAGTTTGCATTGAAAGGTGGAGGAGTTTCGTGAAATCCTAGACCTACGGGCTTCTTTGACTGTCTTTGGGCATCTAAGACTTTCCCTAGATTTAGGCTCGAATTCCTAAACTTCTCCAACTTGCTATTCGCCTCTGCTACCTTAACCTTTGTCTCTGCTAGCTCTATATCCTTGTCCTTAAGACTTTTTGTCAAGGCCTCTACGTGCTCATACATCAGCTCTATCCTAACACACTGCTCACTGAGTTTGTCTTTTAGAACTATTATGTCATGAGCATCAGCCTTAAGCTTTTCTTTAAGGTCTTGTTTGATATCATTTATGCTAGCATTTTCAATTTTTAAGTTCTCATTTTGAGCAGTTATGGATTTATGTGATTCTAAGACTAGATTTAACCTATCGTTAGAACTAACACATAAAGCACATAATTCACGAAAGAGAGAATAAGACAGACTAACCTTTGAGTTATCAGATTCCACGTTGGCCATCTGAGCAGCAAACTCCAGCACTGTCTGATCATTCGCCTTCTCTACCCACGTCGGACTGCTGTCCCTTGTGGTCTGCTCGTCCCCATCACATCCAGTTTCTGTGACTTCAGCCATAAAGGCTCTAGCATGCGACTCAGGATGTGTACTCCAATCATACGTACCATCTAGCTGTCTATCTGAAGTGACATTGGATAGAAGACCCGCTAGATTGGCCTGTCCAGATGATGAACTCGGAAGATATCGTTGTTGGGACTGATTTTGGTACGGTCCCTGATGCTGACTCTGTCCTTGGTAGGTCTCTACCTTCGGTCTCTGACACTCCCTTGCGAAGTGTCCCAATCCCTGACAGTTATAGCATTTCACCTTTGACTTATCAAATCCTATCCCTTTGTTGTTTATCTGCATATTCCTTCCAGTTCGCTTAATGAATCTTTTAACCCTCTGGGTCACCATGGCGAGTTGCCACTTAAGATCCATTTCCTCTAAGTCATCAGGGTCGACCTGATCGTAATCCTCGTCCCATAGAGCAGGATCGTTTATCTTCCCTTGAACGCAATTTCCATATGCGGCAACAAAAGAAGCAAGTAGATTCAAATGCTCTTCCGCAGACTTTGCGCTCATTGGCATCTTCGAATAACTCTGTGATGGTGATGCTTGATGTACTTGAGGCTGCGGTTCTTCCGATCGTCCTAATCCTAAGAACGCGCGATTCAGTGAGTCTTCAGACTCTGCTGGTGACGATGTTTCTCCAGAGAAAAACGCTGTAGCAGACTTCGGTTCAGCTGCCGTTGAAGATTTTGACGTCTTTCCAAAATACATTGCTGGATTCTGGACTTGCTCATAATCAGTCTCAGTCTTCATGAGCTCGAAGTGATATGCCCTCAACGTTCCCACTATATCGTCCAGAGATTGAGTGTAGTACTTGTCTTCATTCAGCTTGATCATTGCTACCCACATAGCCCATTTGGCTGGTAAGGCATCAAGAAGCTTGTTGTTCTTGTCAGTATCGGTAAACTCAATCCCATGGCTCTCAAGTTCCGTTATCAGGTGATAGAACCTGGTGATAATATCATCCAGCTGTTCATCCTTAATCGCCTTGAAAATTGCGAACTGTTGTTTTAACAGCTCTGTACGCTTTCTCCGAACTCTAGGATTTCCCTCACACCTCTTTTCTAGTGACTCCTAAAGTTCTTTGGACGTCCTCTGAGTCCTGAATGTGTGTAGAATATCATGAGGTAAAGCCATACGAATTATCGAGAAAGCTTTGTTTTCGGCTTCAAATAATTTCTTGTCATCCTCCTTCATCATTTGGTATGACAAGACCTTTTGACGGCCTTCAACTTCTGACACCGGTGGAATATACCCTTCGTCGATGCACACCCACATGCGCATATCGTTGAAACGTACGAAATCAGTAAATCGGTCTTTCCACCAGTAATAATCCTCGACCTTCATCAGCTTAGGCGGGGCGTTTGCCTTTCCAACCTCGTGGTCCATTTCTAAGAATTTCTGAAGATTGACATCTTTACAAAAGGAGTTGAATTTGAACTTAATTAATTTAATTCGAAACTGATTTAGACTAACTTTTTCGAATCTAGGTAGATTCGAAACTAATTAAGGGTAAATATTTTGGGATTAAATTCGATTAAGTTGTTAAAATTCAATTAGATTCGAAATTATGTCAGATTCGAGAAAATCCTTAGAGTCGATGGTCCTTAGATTCGAAGGTCAGCAAACTTGAACTTCAGCAGATTCGAAACACCAGATTCGAAACAATACTAGACTCGAAATAAACTCGAAACTAAGCTAGACTCGAGATCCTATTCGAATGAAGCAACAGACTCGAAACTAGGTAGATTCGAAAACCTCTGAAATTGACTCGAAAGGAGCGTATTTAGGTTAGACTCGAGACTAAAGTGAAACCCTAATTACCTCTATAGATTCGAGCGCCGCAAACTCGAAAAACAGTGAATACTTTGATTTTTTAACGATTTTCAGATTAAACCAGTATTTTTCCAACGAAAAATAATGGTTTCGATCAAAAACACGAAAAACCACAAAGTATTTGCTGAATATGAATTTGCTAAGCTCAAAAATTCGATTTTGAGAGAAAAACCGTCCAACTAGCGTCAAAAAACCTAGAATGTATTTGATGAACACGAAGAACACCAAGAACACTCTGTAGGCTCTGATACCACTTGTAAGGTCTACCACTACTAGATCTATCTAGACGCGGATCCGTGAACGAGTGCGGAATCCTCGTTAACGGTTAGACGGACAACTCTCAACCACGAAACACGGAGACTATTAGACGCTGAACGAACGACAAACGAACGATCCTACGAACTAATTCTCTCCGAAACACACCAAAAGCTGATGATAAACTCGAGATCGCCTTAAGCTTAATTCCTCACGAATTCTGCTAAAAGTCTGCTAATGACTCGAGTCTATCCCTAATTATAGACCCTGATACGAGTCTGATGTGGGCCAAACTCGAATCTGGCCCAAGGCCCATTCGAGTCTGTCCACCAAGACACTCTCGAATCTATCCTTCATTTGAATCTAAGGCTACATTCGAATCTATCACAGATTCGAATGCCAAGCCTTAACTGATTCGAATCTAACTCATTTGCTCAAAAACCTAAGTGTTGAAACTTATGTTTTTACTTATGCTTGAATGAATCTTTGATCTTTATGTTTGAACTTCTTGTAATATGTTACATCAAGTTCAAACACACAAACAATAATATACAAACATATATAAACATATATATCAAAACACTCGTTTAACCAAAATGTTGAATATTACTTAAACCACAATGATAGATCGATTAGACTGCTATCGTCACACAAGGTGTACCAACAGATTAGAACCCTAATGGCAAAGGTTGTAGGTCCTCCTGACCAAACCAATGCATCCAAAAAGGGGGAGAATCACGAGATCACTAGTTCAGTCCAAGCAGCTCCAACTCCTACTCCAACAGTCCAAGATTCTAGGCTAACAGTCCCAACAGCTACTCAAGCTGTTAGCCTAGAAACTCAAGCTACTCCCATAAGAACTACAGGAGTTGTTATCCGAGAAGGTGGTCAAGCTCCTGTCAGTACAGTCCAAGCTACATCTTCTGCAACCAAGGATAAGGGCAAGGACATTCTCATCGAATCTCCAAAGCACAAATTTTCATCTAGAGAGGCCCAGGTTGCTCATGATGCTGAATTTGCCAAACAGTTAGCAGAAGAACAGGATGAACTTCTGGACCAGCAAACCCATGCCCCAGTGCAAGATGATGAAACCTTAGGTGATTACCTAAGAGGGTTTGTGGTTAACCAGAATGAGAGGAAAAGGAAAATGCCAACAAGGCATTCAAAGGCTGAGCACAGAAGGTTTTTGATCAATTTTGCCTATTCAGTTGGGATTCCAATGAAGATGGCTCAGACAATGAATTGAGAGAGGCTGCAAGAAATTCATGATAAGGAGATGGAAAAACGAAAAATAGTCAAAGTCTCCCATCAAGTCCAAAGCCAACAGGAACCAAGTCAAGCTGGTGCCAGTGATCCAGCTCCACCTGTTCAAGCTATTGCTACTAAACCTCAATCAGAGGCAATGTCTCAAGCAAAGCTTGATCAGGTGAAAAAGGTGCTATTTGAAAAATCAACTGCAGAAGGTAATGGAGATTGAAAAGACCCTCGACCAGCATGACTTCTCAAAACCTCCCATTACATACTGGTATGCTAAGTCACTGGATGACATTGATTTAAAATATCATTTTGTAGTCAGAAGAGAAGCTGGTCCTGAGGAAGAATATAAGAGTATAATGCACATAGTTCAAGGGATGACCCAGAGATGAGCTTACTAGAATGCATCATGTTGGATCTTTGAGTCAAGTTAGGTCTTCACTTCCACAGGTCAAGCAGGCTATAAAAGATTTAAAAAGCATTTTTGATCCAGAGTCAATCAGAAAAGATATAGAAGATGCCAAGGAGATGAAGATTGCACAGGTTGATCTGTATGTGAAATCAAAGACATACAGACTCAGATTTGCAAATGGATCCAACATGTTCTTCAATTTTGAATTTTTTGATTTTCCAAGGGCATGGTTGGTACAAACGAGCTCAGTGAAGATATACTGTGATAGAGAAGAATTGAAAAGAGAATTTTTTAAGGCAGTTAATCAGAAACTTTCAAAATTTTAAGTTTTTGGATGCATTAGTTTGTATATAACCGTTTTACTTTGTTTTATTTCCTTATTTGTATAGAAACTTAAAGTCTTGTGTAAAGAATTTAAGTTAGGGGGAGATTGTTGGGAAATATTCTAAGTATGTCAAGCTGTTAGTTAGATTTCCCAAACTGTTAGTAGATTTTCTGTGTAATTGCAAAGTTCAAGTTGTTAGTTGAAGAAGTTCGAGCTGCTAGTTCAAAAGTTCAAGCTGCCAGTGTTCAAACTCAAGCTGCTCAACAGATAGACTTCAAGCTGCTCAACAGCTCAATAAACAGAAAGTGTTGATATTCAGGAAAAGATATATTCGAAGATTCAAGCATATCTACTATCAGAGAAATCAGAGTTTATCAAGGAAACAAATCAGAAAGCAGTATATATACATAGAATAGGTTTTTCTATTGTAAGTCTGCACGTACAAGTTTATTCAGTTGTAATTGCTTTTCTGATTAAGTTTTCATAAGCCTCTGAGGTTAACCCTAAGAACAATCTGTGTTCTTCGTCTAATCAAACGGATTAGAGGTGATTGTAATCATTGAGTTTGGCAATACAAGTGATCTTTTGATTATTGATTATGTTAATGTGATTATTTGTTTTGAAAGCTTTTCTTAAAACAGTTAAGTGTTATTCCGCAAACTTCTTAATTGGACTTTGATTCAACACAAGGTTATTGGTTTATACTCTGATCAATTCAAACCAGTTAATCTTAGGTAGTGATTTTGATCTTGACAGTTTTATGGCTGATCTATACAATCCAACCCCTATACTATTGACTATTTACACTAAAACCCCTAGACTTATTAACAATATAATTGTTTCATCTCTATTATATATTCCCAACAGTTAACATATTCTATATAGAAAAAAATATTCTACATAGACATATAATATTTCTATATAAAATACGTTTTTTTAGCAATTAAATAATTTTCTATATCGAAAAAATATTTTTTTTTAATAAAAAACGTTTTTTACTTTAAAAATCAATTATAATGAAAGAAAAATAAAATGAAAATGAAAAAAGGTAAGAGAGAGAAAGAGAAGAAGCAGATTTTTTTGTCTTCCAAAAATACCATTTTCACAAATTTTCAAAATTCTCCACTATCAAAGTTCAAAATAATTACAAAACTGTCATCAAATATATCAACCATTGATTCTATTAATCCAAAATGTCATAAAAGGTTCTTAAGTTCTCACAATATTTATGGTTCTTAAAAGAACCCTTCCTATATATATATATATATGGGTTAAAGTCGTACAAATGCAGCATACTTTTTTCAATTTACATAAATGACTAATTAACCTTTTTAGTTGACCAGATTGTACTTGTACTCCAAATAATTGTCGATATGGTACATGTAACCAATAACTATGCTGATATGAGAAGTTTTTGCTGATTCAAATGACAACTTAACATGTTTTTAATAACATGATGCTTACTTTGATTTACATGGATTTTGATCTATATAACTAATTTAAAAATCCACATAAGCATATAGATCCATTTGATACTTCTAAAAACACATATATAAGCTCTTTACTGGTAGAACCGATAGAACCGATAATCAAAAGTATCATCTCAACAACAAAATTTAAGTACAAGTACCAATGAGATAAAAAATTAACTAGATTAGTCATTTGAGTAATTTCAGTAAAATAACATACATTTGTACGACTATATATATATATATATATATATATATATATATATATATATATATATATATATATATATATATATATATATATATATATATATATATATATATATATATATATATATATATATATATATATATATATATATATATATATATATATGTATATGTATATGAGATCATTGCAGAACCTAAATTTAGTATAGAACTATAGAACCAATATCGTGCATAGATTAGATTAATCTGTTTGTCTTGATTAAGATATTAGTGATATTTTAATTAATGGAATGGTAAAAAAGAAAAAATTTGGCAATAGCAAAAATATTGATATTAGCAAAAAAAAAAAAGCCTATTTCTTTAACTTAAAATAACATTAATATGATTAATTTTTAAATCAAAAAAAATATACCATAAAAATGAGAATTTTACAATTTTTAAAACGAGACCGATCATTATATATTTTTTCGAAAAATTTTATGTCTTTATTTTTCGTAAAAATAATTATCCAGACCACGATGCAATATAACATGTCGAGATCATTCAATGTCGAAGTAACAGTTTATATCGTATATTCAACATCGAAATATTACTAAATATATATATATATATATATATATATATATATATGCAACATTGCATATACATTTAATATTAAAAGAGTCAAAATTATGGTCAAAATTAGTAGTCAAACATGGTGGACTACCCTTAATTTCACAAGACCGGTTTGATATATCTTTTTTGAAAAAAAATTTTACGTGTTTATTTTTCGTAAAAAAATACCCAGACGACCATTCAATATATTATATCGAGATCATTCAATTTCGAATTAAAGTTTATATCACATATTGAATGTCGAAGTAATATTATATATCATATATGAAACAAATATTAAAAGAGCCGAAAAATGGTCAAAGTCAGTAGTCAAAGTTGGTGGATTACCATGAATTTAATTTTAATTGCATATTTATCATCTTGTCCCTAGTGTTATATTATAATTTTAGTGTTATGTATGTATGTGTATATATATATATATATATATATATATATATATATATATATATATATATATATATATATATATATATATATATATATAGTTGAGATCATTGCAGAACCTTAATTTATTGCAAAACTATAGAATCAATCTAAACCATAGGATTATAATATAACACTAGGGACAATATGGTAAATATGCAATTAACATTAAATTTCGCGCAGTCCACCAAGTTTAACTGCTCACTTTGACCATTATGAACTCTTTTAATATCGAATGTAATGCGCTGTTGCATATATGATATATTGTATTACTTCGACGTTGAATATTTAATATAAACCGTTATTCGACATTGAATGACATCAATATAATATATTGAATGGTCGTCTGGGACACGTAAAATTTTAGTGAAAAAAATTATCATGACCGTTCTCGTTAAATTCACCAAGTTTGATTACAATTTTGACCATTATTTTTGTGAATTCAGATTTCATGCAATTCAATCATATACAACATAAACATATGAACAATTAACAATTCAATACAATCTATTGAATGATTAAGAGAAGAATATTACATTTGGTTCACGGCTTTCTTGCAAAGCAAACTTCTATTCTCTCTCTAGATCCGTATCCACTTTCTATTCTGTTCACTTACAAATAGAAATACTACTTCTATTTATATACACAATATAACTATTGTGTATTTACAATAAATTCCCCTGAACTATTACAAAATATTGTTTTCAACTTCATTTATAATTGTACCCAACAATCTCCCCCTTAGAGATGAAAACAATTTTTCATTTAAAGTTCTCTGTTCAGGTTAATTCTTATCTTGAATCTTCTTCTTTTCTATGATCTCTGAATCTTCTGATTTAGAAACTTCTTCTTTATTGTCTCTCTTTGATCTTCTCATCTCTTCTTTTCTGATCTTCTTTTTTCTTGATAGGACACTCCCCCTTGAATCATGAATAGCTTTTAAATCTCTTTCTTGATCAATTGTCTTGAGATGATGTAGCAATCGTCTTCAATCTACTCAATAGTTGTCTCTGAACTTTTGTTTTTCTCCCCCTCATGATGATCATAAGAATTATGAAAATCATGCAAAATCTTCAGAGACATTAATTCATTGAAGTTTACAGTAGCAGAAATACAACAACAATTACAATTTCAAAATATTTCAAATTGACTTTCTCCCCCTCAAACTGATATCCTCTCCCCCTATACAAAACAAATTTATCTCACTCCCCTTCAAAATGATACTTTTGATTTACAGAACAAAACAAAGCTTTTCAACTTTGTGGAAAATGAAACACATTCATTAGTGAAATAACGAGTCCAGGTCCACATAGGATTCCTGTTTGCACAATAAACAATATCTATGTGACCTACTTTCGGTGCTGGCGTGATGTTAACACTGGTAGGATTTCCAAATAGTCATCGTGAAATCCTTTATCATGAAAAAATCACTCATATTTGTTCCGGCTTAGTCACTTTGGACTAGCAGTTTATAGTCACGCAGACTGTTAGACTCTATGTGTCCTAAAAGTGTATGTAATCAGCTCTAGACACAATGTGCATCAAATGAAATTGGAGACCGGAGCAACTGTCTTCCTTGTTTCAATATCAATAATATCCAAATGATATATCGATAGAAATGTGTTATATCTCCGTGATTATTGAAACAGAAATCTTTTGAGAGATAACTGAGTAGTTGGTGGGGTTAAGTGCATGCGTCACTGGGTCCATGACGTCTTTTTCAATATCAACTCGCATAGAGCTTGATAGATTATGTGGATTACCCAGCCGACACAGTTTAGGTAGAATTTTCTTTTCTTTTAATCCTTTCTCAACTCTCAGCACACAGCATTTTTCAACTAAGCTCCCTCCGGCTCACTTTTGATAAATGAATTCAGTCAGCTTTATAATAAAAGCATAATCTGATGCACCACCATCTCCTTTCAATCTCAATATCCCTCTCATTTACATTTTATCTCTGCTCGACCCTGTCAGTATCCCGTAATAACTGACACTTCTCAACTAATAAACCTAAAGAACCCTCACCCACACAAACTACAGTTGGTTTGCTTCTGGGGTAGGTCTTCCGGTTCTGGTTAGACCATAGAAGCGATATTTATGCCTATCACTAAGATTGGTGCATAATCAGCGTCAGCAGAAATAATCTTAAGCATTTCAGCTTATGGGATACCAAGAAATTCAGCTCATTTGATATCGGAGATGATAATCAGAATAAATTTTGGGAATGATAATTTGGGAGATAGCAGAATGAAATGTACAATCTGATATAAGGTATGAAATGAATCAGACTTGTTATGAAAGAATTAGGTCATGGAGAATATGAGAGAATTCTTGAACGGGAGAATATTAAAGAGAATCTCAGAAGTAATGAGATTTTGAACATCAAAGATATTAAATCAATTAATCGCAATGAGAGATTCAGAGAATCAGAAGATTATGAAAATATTTTGCTTTTCAGCTCAAAAAAAACTTTTTATGTGTGTATCAGATATTTTCGTGAAAAAATACACACAGTTTTGAAAAATGTCATCATCAAAGTGCGTCTGAAACTCCCCCTGAAAATAAGCACACACAGTTAGTCAACTCATTAAAATGAAATCAGGAGCAAAAAATTATAAAAATAAAACTCCTCTTTCTCAATTCAGCTTCAGAGTTGAAATCAGGGCTGGAATTTCAGAAAGATTTGCCTTTCAGACTCGGGTTCTAATCTGAAGTGATCAGAAGCCATTTGTCGCGGAAGCTCGGGTTTCAGTCTGAAAAAACTGAAAGCCTTTAGCTTGGGTTCTGTACTGAAAAGAACAAAATCCAATTTCAGTGAAGATCGGGTTCTACAATGTTGTGAGTAGAAGCCTCTTGAGATGAAGTCCGGGTTCTAGTCTGATATGACTAAACACCATCTTGAGTTGAAACACGGGTCTTGATCTGATGTAATCAAGAGCCTATTGAAATGAAGAACGGGTCCTTATCTGAAATGATAAGAAACCTATAACCTGCAAAATTTAAGATGTCTTTGGTATCCAAACAGATTTGGATCCAGACTTGTTAGCGCTCTTGGGTACCCATTTCAAAACAGGTTTTGGTACCCACTTGTACTTGGGTTTAGGTACCCATTGCAAGTTATAACTATCAGCTTCTCTTTCAAAAGCAGAAAACAAATTTCTTTGAGTATGAGAAAATTGAATATCTGAATTTCTAAAGAATCTTGAATTTGAATGATCAGACTTTTGCGAACTCTTCTTTTTGAAAAACTGTCCGGTTCTTGCCTGTTTCTGATAATACTTGGTATTTTTCTGTGAAAATGTTTTCTGATTAGAATGACCAGTATTTTCAGAAACTTTAAGAAAATTTGACTTCGAAGATTCACCGGTGTAAATCTTGACCGGAAGTTGTTCAACAATTTTATCTTTGCCGCTGTGTATCTTTAACAGATACTTAAGTTTAAGATCTGAAGAAGAATCAAACTTAGCAGAGTTAGTTAGATTCACTTCACTTTCAGAAGACAAACCAGAGTGATCAACATTGGATTTTAAACACACTGAAGAAGGGGTCTTAACCTTTGACTCAGTTGATGAAGTAAACACATGTAATTGTTTTGTAAGATGAAGTATCTGATCTTCCAAACTTTTGATAATGACTAAATTTGAACTTCTGTCATGATCAAATGATTGGTAATCAGATTTAAAAGATTGTTCTTTGATTAAGAACATTTGTCTTTCATCTTCAAACAATTCAGATTTTGATTTAAAATCTTGTTCTTTAAGTAAGAACTCATGTCTTTCCTTCTCAATCAAATCTTTAGTTAAAGACAACTCTTGTTGAAGAGCAAAAATTTCTTCATTTTTGTTTAAAATACAATTCTGATCAGTTGGTTTTGTCTTACAAAGTGTATCTTCAAGATCCTGAACTTTCTTGTAAAGATCAGATCTTTCAGGCAAAAGATATTTCAGTTGAGTTGCATTCTGAAAATTTTCTTGTTTCAGCTCATCAAGTTCTTTAAGTAATTCAGATATTTTCAATTGATGAGCACAACTCTCAGAGTTTTGTTTTTCTTTTAAGCTTTGAATTTCTTCATTCAATATTTGTACGTCACGTAACGCCAAATGTTTATCAGTATTTAACTGAATGAGAATGTCGTAATTGTTCTTACGAATCTTTTCAGATTCAGTAAGTTTGAAAATCAGCTCAGACTTTGACAATTGTTCAAATTCCATTATGAATTGCTAGAAATTGAATCTTCCAAGATCTTTTATGGAAAAACTGAGTGAATTCTGATAAAACTTTGAAAAACTATTTCAGTTAAAGATTACTTGTGAAAAATCAGCTCTGAAATGACTTTTTGACGTTAAAATTTCAGCTTTTCTGTATAAAATTGCCCGTAACTTTTTTCTGGAGTGGAATTGGGCCTCGAAAATTTACCGAACCGGCTATGCCTGTTCTAGAAATGTAGATCTCTTTTCAAGCTTCGATTTGGCGTATGGTAGGCCTTCTAACGATGTTCCAGTCAAAAGTTATGGTCAATTTAAGCAGCAAAGGTCAAATACTCAAAACTCGAATGATATTGGATGAAACTCGAATGTATAAGAATCAAACTCGATTGATGAAGACTCAAACTCGAATAAAGAATCACCAAACTCGAATGAATAAGTATAAAACTCGAATGATTGAGTATGAAACTCGAATGAACAAGAATGAAACTCGAATGAAGAAGGTATTAAACTCGATCAATTAAGTTTGAAACTCGATCAATTAAACATGAAACTTGAATGATTAAGGCTTAAAACTCGAATCATAAGGCATGAAACTCGATGAATGTATTATCAAACTCGAAATAAGCATATATCAAACTCGAATGAAGCATTCAGCAAACTCGAATGAAGCATTCATCAAACTCGAATAAAACTTTCATAAAACTCGAATGCCTTCTTTATAAAACTCGAATGACATTATGAATACAGTTATACCCGAGTTTTATCATTTTTCAACAAAAACAAGATCAGATTCGAACTTTTTCAACAAAAATCCATGATTTGACCTCAAATTGATTTCGAGGGTTCGTTTTAATAGCAGAAACAACTTTTGTGAAATCACTTTGGCTAATTCTCGATTAAAAACCAAAAATTGACCAAAAACCTCAAGAACACACACTTTTTCAAAAAATCTGAAAATTCTCAATTAAATTCTGTGTGTTTGGAATTAAAATTTGATACTTATATCATTGAATTCGTCTTTAAAATTTGCACCTTCGATCCAAATATCAGATCATTTCATCCACAGAATCAAAATCCTCAATTGATTTTTGGATTTTCAAAAAAAATGAATATAACAGTGTTCTAAAAAAAACGATTTCAGATTCAAAATTCACTCAAATTCAGCCATATTAGGCTCTGATACCAATTGTGAATTCAGATTTCATGCAATTCAATCATATACAACATAAACATATGAACAATTAACAATTCAATACAATCTATTGAATGATTAAGAGAAGAATATTACATTTGGTTCACGGCTTTCTTGCAAAGCAAACTTCTATTCTCTCTCTAGATCCGTATCCACTTTCTATTCTGTTCACTTACAAATAGAAATACTACTTCTATTTATATACACAATATAACTATTGTGTATTTACAATAAATTCCCCTGAACTATTACAAAATATTGTTTTCAACTCTATTTGTAATTGTACCCAACAATTTTGGCTCTGTTAATATTAAATGTGTATGCAGTGTTGCATATCTTTATATATTAATAAATGAGAACATTTAATGCCACATGGCATCACCTCATCTAACAAATTTTTTTTCCCCCCTAAATCTCCTAACTTAATTTTTCCAATTTACTCTTGTAACTTATAAAATTTTAAAAACTACAATTAAATACTATTTAATTAACTCCTATTAAAGAAAGTTAATCTAACTAAATGACTTAATCATTTTATTTTACCTTATAATGATTTCTTTGATTTATTTTATATAGTTTAATTCAATAATTTCTTTAATATGTTATTTAACCCTAATTAAACATGTTTTTATATTACCATTTATTTATTATAATTAGAATATAATAAATTAATTTCATATTTTATATAATTTTTTTTGTCAATTTAATATCCACATTTAAATTTTTTATAACAATATTTTAAATTTATAAAATATAATTATTTATTAAACATACCCATGTTTTTACATGGGTCAATAAACTAGTATGATATATAGTATTATTTCGACGTTGAATATACGATATCAAGTGTGTCTTTGACATTGAATGATCTCGTCATTCTTTATTGCATCGTGGTCTGGGTAAATTTTTATTACGAAAAATAAACACGTAAATTGTTTTCGATAAAAATATATTATGACCGGTCTCGTTTTAAATACTATGAAATTCTCGTTTTTATGGTATAATTTTTTGATTTAAAAATTAATCATATTAATGTTATTTTAATTTAAAGAAAAATGAGATTTATTTTGTTAATGTCAATCTTTTTGCTATTTCCAATCTTTTCTTTTTTTTTTTTACCCTAAATATCACTAATAACAATCTTTTTTTCATTAATTACAAACTTGATTGTTTTAATCCTACAATTAACAAATTAAGAATTAAAGAAACTAAAAACACTAATGACAAATCACAATTAAACTTTAAACCCTAGATTACATAAACTTTGAACTTTAAACCCAACCCTATATTACAAATTGGCAATTATAGAAACTAAAAACACAAAACAAATCACAAATCAATAACTTTCAAATTTCAACTAGACATCACAAAATTGATTAATTACACACACTTAAAACATTCAATCAAAGAAATTAGAAACCAAAAAACATAAACTTTGTTCAACACAAATCACAAATTCACAATTAAACACTTGTTAGGCACAAAAAGGCCTCAGTCAAACCTAGTCTGCATCTGAGGGGGAGATTCTAAATCAAACCTGTTGATGCATTTGAAGGTTGAATTTAAGGCCTGTTATATGCCTTATTGAGACCTGAAAATGATTTGCAATATCAGCCCAAAGCTATCCTATGTGTTGCATGTGTTGCAACAAAGACAGTTTGCCCAAGCTGTCCAGTTTGCTGAACAGGCTGGACATAAACTGTTTACGCTGCTCTACACTGGTGAGCAGCTTGAGCAGTTTACAAGTGTTCTGTTCTTTGTGAACAGGCTAAACACTTCATGGAATATGTTTCCAAGTCCTCATGTATTGTTTTTGGCTACAAGATCAGTTTACAAAGTCGAAGACAAAGTGGAAATCAGAACTGCTCAGCCTGCCCACGCTGTTCTGTTACATGAAGACAAAAGGATATTTGAAAAAGGGTGACAGACCTTTTCTTATATCAAAATAGGCCTTAACAAAGGAAGAAAGACGCAAAGTTGACATTCCTTATTTGTTTAAACCTAATGCAACAGTAGACAAAGTGAAAAGACAAAAGTTCTGTTGCATAAAAGCATGTCTGCTTTTCAGAATGTGCAGAAAAGCTTATGTTATCTTTTCAACAGGACTTTTCACTTTTTCCTTTCATCCAATGAAGAAGCTTCTCTTAGATCCTCTGAGTAAGTATAAAAGGAGTCTTCCAAGGATTGAAAAAAACAAGCCAAAAAGCTAAGTGCTGAATTCAAGAGTGAACGTGCATTCAAGTGCGTCTTTCATGCATGCAAGTCTTCTTGGATAAAACAGTGCTTTGTTTCTAAGCTGTTCTTATTCAAACTGTTCCTCTGAGTCTTGTAAACACAGTGAGTGATTCTTAGTGAGTGTATTCATTGTAATTAGTTTAAGTCTTTCTTAGACTAGTTAAACATACTGTTGTATCTGTCATCTCAGCTTGAACCATTCCGCATTCATGCTCGTTTGTAATTAACATTTGTTGATAATACATACAAACATTGAGAAAATTGTGTGTAGTTTTTAATAGCTGTATTCAACACCCCCCCCCCCCTCTACAGCTTAAGGCTATATACTTGGGATATCTTTTGGGACCTACAACTGGTATCAGAGCAGTTTAGAGTGTGTGTCATTCTAGATCTCTCATTCTCCCTAAGTTTCCATGGACAACAGTGCTGCAAGTTCCTCATACTATGACAATGGCTCAATGGGCAAACCTCCAAAGTTCAATCATCAGAACTTTTCTGGTTGGAAGTGCAGAATGATGCTCTACTTAGAGAATTTGGATGTACAACTACCAGAGATTGTGATGGAGGGTCCCTATGTGCCAACCTCTGTTACAACTATAACTCCTGCTGTTGAAGGAGCTGCTCCTGAAATCAGAACATTTGAGAAAGCAAAAGCTCAATGGTCTGATGAAGACAAAAGGTTGGTGGCTCTTGATGCAAAGGCCAGAAATAACCTGGTCATTTCTCTGCCTGATGATGTGTTCAAACAGGTTGAGAAAATGAAGACTGCAAAAGAGATGTGGGATACTTTGTGTACCGTCTATGATGGACCCACAATCACACTGGATAACAGGATTAACAATCTTGTTAGACAAATGAACTTTTCTTTGCAAAACCAAAGGACATTCTCACTGAAACCTACACCAGGTTTACTGCTCTTGTTAATGATCTCAAAGCTGTTGGGATCACCAAAGACAGCCTGACTCTGGTGAACAAATTTTTAGACATCCTGCCTGAAGAATGGAATTACTTTTCTACAATCTTAAGAAATTCTGGTACCATCAGAAGTATGGATCTTGTTAATCTGTATGGATCCTTGCTGAATGATGAGCAGTCAAGGCAACAGAAGAGGAATGCCTTGGAAATGTCTAAGAAAGGTGCAGTCTTTGTGGCCAGCGTGAGACAACCTGTAAGTCATATGGGTGATGTGTTCACTCAACCTGATCAACAGGCTGATGATAAGGAGGAAGTTTCTGATGAGGAAGACAATGCAGATCTTACTGAACTGGATGATGAGCAAATGATAGCCATGCTTGTAAAAAGGTTCAACAAGAAAAGGTTTGGAAGAAACATGCTGCAGGGAAGCTCAAATGCTGTTAAAAAGAAGGCATTTGATAAGACCAAAGCTGAGTGCTTCAAATGTGGCAAACCTGGCCATATAGCTGTTGACTGTGTGTCAAAAGCTGTTGGTCAGTCATCCAAACCACACAAGACAAACAGGGATGATGGGTATAGGGTTAAGTACCTTATGGCTATAGCTAAGCTGAGGAAGTTGGAAAACTCAGTGGTTTCCAACCGACAAAAGGGACTCATGGCAAAGACTTGTGACTGGGAGGAGTCTGATTCATCTTCAGATGAAGAAGACAATCAATGTCTGATGGCCAACACTGATGTCCCATCAACAAGCAACTTCAAACAGGATCTGGCTGAAGCTGAAGCCTTCAGCAGCTTGGAGAACTAGAACCCTACAATGATGTATAAGGTACAAAATTTTATGAATTACAGTTCTGAAGAAAAAGTTAAAATGTTTGAATACATGCTTGTTGATTTGAAAGCTGCTGTTGAGAAGCATACTGTTTTATCATCTGAAATCTCTAAGCTTAAAGCTGATCTTGAAACAAAATCTAGTAAACTGGATAGTTTCCATAAGTTGGAAACTGAGCTTGATGAATTAAAACACATCAACTCCATTTTACTGGAAGAAAAGATAGAAACAGATATAAAACATGCTAAGCTTCAAAAGATAGTTGACTCTTGGTGCCAATCTGCACAAAAAGTCAGCCACTGCATAAGTCAGCAGATCCCTGCACAAATCCAAGCCTATCTTGGAGGGGATCTCGACACACCAGCTTCCATTGTTGAGGTTAATAATTTGAAAGAAGACTTGTCCACTCTTGGTGAGCTTTCAAACACTTTTATTCAAAAGGTGAATGGTAAATTAATCTCAACAAACAGGTTTGTCAGGCCTCAAAACACTGACAGCTCCTGTGAACCCAGCTCAAAAGCTGCTGATGGAATGAGTTCTTCATCAAATTAGCTTGCTAAGTGCTCTGCTGATTCACACAAGCAAAAGAAAGGAAAACATGTCCAATCTGTAGTTGTGGACGCCAAACCTGTTGACAAACAGGCTTCGGGTCTAAAGCTGATGGAAAAAGGCATACTAATCCTTTTAATGCTGAACACTTTGAGAATAAGTTTTCAAAAGGTAAGCAGTCTGCCTTTAACAAGGGTAAGTCTCATGTTGAAGGCAAACCTGCTGTGATTTAAAATAAGTTTTCTAATCATAGTGGTAAACTGGTTTTAAATGAGAATAAGTTTTTCAAAACCAAAAATAATGATTATGTTGATAGGCAGCATCAATCACATCTCAGGAAGGGCAAAGGCAAAGTCATTGCTCAGCCTGAGAGAGTTGGGAATAAACTTCCTAAACCTGTGGAAGTTCAAAAGCCAATTAAGCTTCCTATCTTTGACATCTGCCCTCCTAAAAGGAGGAAAGAAGAGACAGGCAAACCTATTGCTATTGAACTTTCCACTCAAGCTGTTGATACATCAAATAGTAATAAGTTTGCTAAATCTACTGATAAAATCAACATAAATAACTCAGAATGTGTTTCTGAAAGGTCTTCTTCCAAAAATACTAAGAGGAGAAAATGTTATAAATGTGGAATGAAGACACATCTGGCCAAATACTGTCCTGAAACTGAGGACATGAGACCTGCTGACTCTGATGGTTCCCTCACAGCTAACAGAAACTGTGTTGGAAACATCTCAGTCAATTAGAGTGGTATCCAAACTGATACCATTCAAATAGGGAATATTAGTATTGATATCACAAGTCCATCAACAAATGTTGATGAAGTAGGAGAACTCATCTCTGTGATGAGTTCCCCTAAAAATGACTAATATTCTTCTTGTCACTCTGCAGGAGAAACAACCATCCCAGGTTTGGTACTTGGACAGTGGCTGCTCAGGGCACATGACAGGTTGTAAGAACCTGCTGAGTGATCTAAGGCCTGAAAAATGGCCAAAAGTCACATTTGGTGACAATGTACAGGGATCCACTGAGGGATATGGAACTCTTAAAGCTGGTGCTGCAGTGTTCAAAAGAGTAGCCTATGTGGTTGGGCTGAAACATAACCTTGTTAGCATAAGTCAACTGTGTGATGCTGGCTACAAAGTTAACTTTGATGAGCACCTAGGTTACATATTGGATCCCTAAGGCAAAGTTGTGCTGTGTGCTCAACGAAAGAAAGGTGTATATGTTGTGGACATGCAATCTGCTGATCCTACAACTGAAACCTGTTTTCTCACAAGAACAAATGCAGACCTAAACTGGTTATGGCACAAAAGGCTGTCACATCTGAACTTCAAGAACATCAACAAACTCTATAAGAAAGAGTTGGTGACAGGTTTTCCTTCTATGACCTTTGTTAAGGACAAACTCTGCACAGCTTGTGAGAAAGGCAAGCAGAGGAAATCATCTTTTAAATCCAAACATAACTTTTCTATTGATACTCCTCTCTTCTTAATCCACATGGACTTGTTTGGACCTGTAAATGTCCCAAGTCTAGGAGGAAGAAGATACACTTTAGTAATGGTTGATGAGTTCTCCTGGTACACACGGGTTATCTTTCTGAAGAGCAAAGGAGAGGCTGCCAGAGAAATTATTGGATTTATGAAAAAGATGGAAATGCTGAACTCTGCCTAAGTGAAGCAGCTTAGAAGTGATCATGGTACTGAATTCAGAAACAGTACTCTTGAAGATTTTTGTGAAGAGAAAGGAATCACTCATAACTTTTCAGCTGTAAGAACTCCACAACAAAATGGAGTTGCTGAAAGGAGAAACCGAACTCTCATTGAAGCTGCTAGAACCATGCTGTGTGCATCTGGTTTACCTTCATCATTCTGGGCTGAAGCTGTTAACACTGCCTGCTTTACCCAAAACAAATCCTTAGTGGTGAAAAGGTTCAACAAGACTCCCTATGAGCTGCTCAAAGGGAGAAAGCCAAATGTCAGTTACTTCCATGTGTTTGGGTGTCCCTGTTTCATTCTGAATCAAAGGGATCAACTGGCAAAGTTTGAACCAAAAGCTGATGAAGGTGTGTTTGTTGGCTACTCTACTATCTCCAAAGCCTACAGAGTGTACAACAACAAAAGAAAGGTCATAGATGAATCTATCAATGTCACCTTTGAAGAGTCCAAGAATGCTTCCACCAAAGCTGTTCCTAAATCAGTTTCAGGAGAATTAAACTTTGATGATCTCATGCATTCAAACAATGAAGATGACTCAAAAGCTTCCACTACATCTAATGTGGAACCTGTTAACAATGATGGGCATGATGATGATTATGTCAATACACCCTGTGTGAATAAGTGTACTGACTTAATTACAACTACATGTCCTGAACCTATCAATGCTGATTTTCCTAGTTCATCTGCTGATATGTTCAACAGTGGTTAGTTGTGTTCAACAAGTGAACAGACTCAAGACAACAGTGTGACTGAAAATCTTGAGAGCTGTTCAACAGGACCTGCTGAAGCTCCTGATAACTCAGGAGAATCCTCATTGAAGAATGATCCTAAGTGGATCAGATGTCACCCCAATGATCAAATAATTGGTGACATCAGCAAAGGGGTACAAACAAGGTGGGACAACTTAGGGAACTTCTGTATGTTCTCTAGTTTTGTTTCACTAATGGAGCCAAAGAAGGTGGATGAAGCACTAAAAGATGTTAATTGGATCACTGCCATGCAAGAAGAACTCAATCAGTTTGAGAGAAACAAGGTATGGAAGCTGGTTCCTGCTCCTAAAGGTAAAACTATAATTAGCACTAAATGGGTTTTCAGGAATAAAATGGATGAGCAAGGACATGTCATTAGAAATAAGGCAAGACTGGTTGCTCAGGGTTATAGCCAGGAGGAAGGAATTGACTATGATGAGACATTTGCTCCTGTGGCCAGGCTAGAAGCAATTCGTTTGTATCTAGCCTATGCTGCTCATAAGAGCATTAAGGTATTTCAAATGGATGTTAAGAGTGCATTTTTAAATGGGAAGCTGCAAGAAGAAGTTTATGTCAAGCAGCCTCCAGGTTTTGAAAATGAACAACATCCAGGTTTTGTCTATAAGTTGGACAAAGCACTCTATGGTCTCAAAGAAGCCCCTAGAGCCTGGTATGACACTCTTACTGAATTCCTTATGAGCAATGGGTATTCCAGAGGTAAAGTGGATACCACACTGTTCATAAAGAAGGTGAAGTCTGATATTATGCTTGTTCAAATTTATGTGGATGCTATAATATTTGGTTCTACCAATGAGCAGTTATGCAAGAATTTTTCATTACTCATGAAATCCAAATATGAAATGAGTATGATGGGAGAACTTACTATCTTTTTAGGATTACAGGTTAAACAAACCTCAACTGGAATTTTTATAAATCAAAGAAAGTATACTTTAGATCTCTTGAAAAAGTTTAAATTTGATCAAAGTTCTCCTATTAAAACCCCAATGGCAACCAATGTAAAATTGGATGCTGATGCCAGTGGCAAAGCTGTTTCAGTAACAGCTTACAGAGGCATGATTGGGAGCTTGCTATATTTAACTGCTAGTAGACCTAATATTATGTTTGCCACCTGTTTGTGTGCTAGGTTCCAAGCTGATCCAAAGGAATCTCATCTAGCTGCTGTCAAAAGAATCTTCAGATACCTGAAGGGCACATCAGGTTTGGGTCTTTGGTATCCCAAAGACTCAAGCCTTGAACTAACAGGTTATTCAGATTCTGATTTTGCAGGCTGCAGGCTAGATAGAAAAAGCACTACAGGTGGATGTCAACTCCTTGGTGGTAAGTTATTAAGTTGGTGTAACAAGAAGCAGAACTCAGTGTCTACTTCTACTGCTGAAGCTGAGTACATTGATGCTGGAAGCTGCTGTGGGCAGATTCTGTGGATGCAGCATCAGCTTGAAGACTATGGACATGTGTATAGGAAAACTCCTATTCTGTGTGATAACACAAGTGCCATAGCCATTTCCAACAATCCAGTATTTCATTCAAGAACAAAGCATATTGAAGTCAGACATCACTTCATCAGGGATCACATTCAGAAAGGTAATGTGGAGGTAAGTTTTATTTCCACAAATGAACAGCTTGCAGACATTTTCACCAAACCTCTTGATGAAACCAGGTTTAATTACCTTGTCAGCAAGCTGGGCATGTTAAACAAAAGTGACTAAGTGTCCTCAAAGGTCTAAGATTTTATATGTCTCACACTGCTCAAGTTTCTCAGAACAGCTTAGACAGAACAGGCTATGCATGTTCTGTACTTAGCCATTTTTCAGAAAAACCTGAACAGCTTGAGCATACAACAGGCTGAACAACTTTACTTATTTCTCTTGATGTCATATGTCATAATAATCAATTTACACATGACGAATTATATTCTAGGAAAAACAAATAATATGAAAATCATATCTTTCAAAATTTAAATCTATTATAATAAGATTTAAAATAAATTCAAACAAAAGACATATTTCATACCATATTAAAATCATAAAAAAACAACTTTTATTTATCTAAAAGACATATTTCATAACATTTTATTTCATGTAATAAAATATATATACATTTTTTACATACAAAACTTTTTTATTAAAAATATCCACGTGATACGTGGGTCATAAACTAGTTCATTTAATAAAGTTGCACACATAATTTATTTATTTTCTTGAATACTATAAGTTGCACACCTAATAATTCACCGGTTGCACATATAAAATTTTTAAAAAATTTCCCTGCAAAACGAGGTTATCTGGGAGGGGACCCGCTGCACGGGCTACCCCCATTCCCTCATAGGTCCGCCTATGGTACCTTCTGGTGCGCTGCGTAATCGGTGGTACTCACTTGAACCTATATCTACACACACACACACACACACACACACACACACACACACACACACACACACACATATATATATATATATATATATATATATATATATATATATATATATATATATAAATAAAACAAAATAATTTGTGACACGTGTCATTCCCTCATCTCTTCTAATATTTGTTTTCCCGCTCATTTTGACTAATATAACCTTTTCAATTAACTTATGTAATTGTTTTGAAAAGAAACAAAAATATTACCAATATAATTAAATGATTTTAAATACTTCCTAATTTAACCTCTAATTTACCTAAAATGTTTTATCTAGAATTATATAATTGATTTATAAAATAATTCTTTTATTTTTAAAATTTAAATTAGATGTTACATGTTTTAATCTTATTTATAAATAAAAGCAAATGAACAACTTTAATTATTTCTCTTGATGTCATATGTCATAATAAACAATTTACACATGACGAATTATATTCTAGGAAAAACAAATAATATGAAAATCATATCTTTCTAAATTTAAATATAATATAATAAGATTTAAAATCAATTCAAACAAAACACATATTTCATAACATTTTAAAATCATAAAAAACAAATTTTATTTATATAAAAAGACATATTTCATAACATTTTATTTCATGTAATAAAATATATACACATTGTGTTACATATAAAACTTTTTTATTAAAAATATCCACGTAATACGTGGGTCATGAACTAGTTCATTTAATAAAGTTGCACACATGATTTATTTATTTTCTTGAATACTATAAGTTGCACACATAATAATTCACCGGTTGCACATATAAAATCTTTAAAAAATTTTCCCTGCAAAACGAGGTTATTTGGGAGGGGACCCGTTGCACGGGCTACCCCCATTCCCTCATAGGTCCGCCTATGGTACTTCTGGTGCGCTGCGTAATAGGTGGTGAATATAAGGCTGTCATCTATGTAACCTTAGATACAAAACACATCAAAAATACGTCGTTTTGATTTAAAATATATAAACTCCTTCTACCCACTAATTAAACCTAAAATTGAAAAAAAAAACCCCAAAGCAAGCAGACTTCCCACGTTCTTCTTTAGCATCATCCTTGTCCTCTCTGTTTCGACTCCGAATGGCACCACCGATTAAAGGCTTCGTGCATCTTTTTTCACCGTCCTCTCTGTTTCGACTGCAAACCGTGATATCCCTTCATGGCTTCGTGCGTCCTCAACCACCACCAGTCTACCGATTTGGCGGCTGCCGCTCCCGTGCCCATCCACCATTTGACTCAATGTCCCACTTATCATAAACTACATCTATGTTGAAGGCTTGAAGAGTGATATGTTAATTCTTACTTAAATGATTTGAACTTGCGTAAGGTGTTGCATAATATATTCTCAAATACTATCTTATTCCAATAAACCTTATTATAACACAACAGAGTTGTCTCATTCGTTTAGAAAATGGATGAGTTAACCGAATTGATCGTATTGTATTCGATTAGTTCTCTCACAGTAGAGTGCTTGTCTTGTTCTTCTAAACTTCTTCCATAAAAACCTGTTTAGTGATAATTATGATAATTTCTTTCATTTGATTTCAATGCTTTTAGTTATGATAAATTAAATCAGATGAATTTGCTTGTGTGTTGGTAGGAAGTGAATGATTGCATCTGTTGGTAACACGTGTTTGTTGGAATGCATACCAGGTATTTGATAAAATGCCTCGGTATGATTTTTTTTTTTTTAAATTGAAAGGCTCTATCGTTGGTCCATTTCTTTTTTCCCTTTAAAAATTATAGTAGAATTTGTAGTTGTCTGTAACTAAGGATCACCCATTGTTACACTTCATCGTATTGGTTGAAATGACAAAAGTAATCTCTTAGCAATTTTCTTCTATGCAGATGAGATAAATTATGTGCAAAAAAAAGTTTCAAAGGCTTCAGCCCCAGGAGTGCGAGATTAAAGAGCCGAAATCTACAACTCCAAAATGGGTACAAGAAGAAAAAATTCATTGGATCAAACCGGCCAGTTGCATACATACTTCCAAGTGAAGTACAAGGATGAACATTAGGTTCCAAAGAACTAAAGTAGCCTTAAAGCTTCATATGATTTGTTGGGAGAAGATAACATGCAGCAACATCAACAAGATTAGAAGTGATGGAGATCAAACAACGGAGCATGCACAACTAATTAGATAATCAAATATTATTATTACAACCACATGCATTTATCAAATTAATGCATATAAATAATTTTATAATATCTTATATCATGTATCGAATAGGAATTAGGAAGGCATCTGCAAGTTGTATATAGAGTTAGATGATACTATAATTCAATAATCATCTCATATCTACATGTAGTACAACAAACTTTCACAACTACTTAAACAAAATTAGAACATGTTGGTTGTTTAAGGGTCGATGAAAAATTTATGGAAATCGAAAACGTGAAACACCAAAAGGTAATAATGAAATCAATATTTTTTTTAAAAATCAGTAAGTGATCATAATACGTTATTATTAGTAACAATGTTGCTAAAACTTGCGGTAACAATGTTGCTAAAACTTGCGGCACAAATGGGCACTTACGATGCCGGGATTCAATACTTTTCTGGACAAACTGATTGCAAAAAAGATTATAACATTTCGTGATGAACACCACTCCAATGTCAAAACTTGAAAGCAACATATAAACAAGGCTATTTATGAAAGCCTCACAGCTTTACAACAAAGAGGGAAAAATGTAAACTTTTAATCGGTGGTGCCGTTCGGAGTCGAAACAGAGAGGACGAGGATGATGCTAAAGAAGAACGTGGGAAGTCTGCCTTTAATCGGTGGTGCCGTTCGGAGTCGAAACAGAGAAGACGAGGATGATGCTAAAGAAGAACGTGGGAAGTCTGCTTGCTCTGGGTTTTTTTTTTTCAATTTTAGGTTTAATTAGTGGGTAGAAGGAGTTTATATATTTTAAATCAAAACGACGTAGTTTTGATGTGTTTTGTATCTAAGGTTACATAGATGACAACCCTATATTCACATTACCCTATATATATATATATATATATATATATATATATATATATATATATATATATATATATATATATATATATATATATATGGTTCGAGAGAGTACCACCCTTTATGCAGCGCACCAGAAGGTACCACCTTTAAAAAAACTTTTTTAAATTTTTTTCATGAACATGTTTTAATTAACATTATGAATATCATATGTAAATTTCACATACATTCACATCTACTAGCTCCTAAAAAATGATGTGAACACACACTTATATAATTTTGAATGTATGTGAACGTACATTTATGTAATGTGTGTTTTCATTCACTTAGAGTGTTCGAATTTGCGTGAAAATCACGTATGATCTGTGTAAAGTTAATTAAAAAATGTTCATGAAAAAAACTTTCAAAAAAATTACTTTTATGGGTGGTACCTTCTTGTTAGATATTTAATTTCGATCTTGTGGGTTTATTTTGTAATAAATATTACTAGTTTGTTTACTTGTAATTAATTTCTAGTCTTTGTTTAATTAGTTTCTTTATTATTGAGATTCAGGGGGTCAAAGTGTAATTCTATGAAACTTGCTTTTATTCCCTAGTCATAAAGGTGACCTAGGGTTTTGTGTAATCAGTGGTTGACAAATTGAATATTCACACAGCCGCCGCATATTTCAGATAAACATTCTCTTTGTTCATCATTTCACCATCATTCCTCAATCATTGAGTTATTTTATTCTGTTTGTGTGAATGTTTGTTTGATTTATACAAAAACGAATGTTGATTATTCTGGGAATTACATATTTACAATTGGTATCAGAGCTCAGGAGGTGGATTTCAACTTCATTCATTCGGATTCTGCAATTGTTCTTCGCTGTTCATCTAAAAAACCCACGGTTTGATATTTATTTCTCATCAATATTTTTGTTTTTCGTGTTTTCTTATCCTGTGATCATCTCCTATTCATCCCTTAGTGATTTAGAGCTATTTAGGTTCAATCCTTACGTGTTTATGTCCATTTACATCTGATTTTCAGTCTTGAAAAAAAATGGGGTTTTCTTTCAGTTTGGTCCAATTTTAAACGATTTTTAGGTGTTTGGGTATATTTTAAGTACTAAAAATGTTTAAAATAATTTTCCGATCATTTAGAAATTATTTTTAGGCCAAAATCTGCTAGTTTTAATTCTGGAAATATTCTGAAAAATTCATAACTGTTGCATTTCGGACCTTAGTTCGGTCCACTTCGGACCACATCTAGGTGTACTTCGGACCACAGTTTTCCCTAATTCGAACCTCACTTCGGACCAACCGAAAAACTGATAAAATAATTTTAAAACACTTAAATTAACTTGTGCTTTCATTTTTAATTTCATCTCGGACCATCCGAACTTCGGTCCCAATCCGAATTCGGTAGTTCCATTTGAAAATTATCTAAGTGTCCATCTCAAATACGTACTGTTCATCCGAATTCGATCCATCAAGTCTTGGTCAAACAGAATTACGTCAGTCCATATATTCACTGTTCATCCGAACTCCGTCCCATCCGAAGTCAACTGTTCATCCGAACTCAGACCCATCAGAAGTCAACTGTTCATCCGAACTCTGTCCCATCCGAACTCAACTGTTCATCCGAACTCCAACCCATCCGAACTACACTGTTCATCTGAACTTCTTACCATCTGAGGTACTGTTCATCCGAAGTTCTACTAATCCGAATCCAGTTTCCACCTTCAAGATCTCATTCTTTCACATCAGCACTATAAATCATGTCTCGAGAGGCCCTTGTCCTAGGATCCGAGAACAGACCACCTGTTTTGTATCCGGATGAGTACGAGTAGTGGAAGTCCCGATTTCTCAAATTTGTCGGTATGCATCCCAATGGCAATCTTATGCTTCAATCCATTTCCGAAGGCCCAGTCATCTATTATCGGGAAATTGCTGCAAGGCCCAAAGCCGACCCACCTGTTCTCGCATCTAAAGTGGAACGTGAACCTGCAAATGAGGCAGAGTGAGATAGGCAACATGCTGACAAAAGGGCTGAATATCTGATCTATCAAGCCCTGCCCACTGATATCTTTCTCGGTGTAGACAGTAAGAAGTCTGCAAAGGAAATGTGGGATGAACTGGAAGTTCAGATGCTGGGAGCCGACTTAGACGACAGAGCTAAGATTAGAAAAGCAAAGGCTAAGTTCACCGAGTTCAGAGCCAAAGACGGGGAGTCACTACAGGCCACTTTCACCAAATTTTGTGCGGTTCTAAACGAACTCAACTAACTGCACATTAAGAAAGACAAGGATGACATCAACATCCAGTTCTTTGCTGCCTTAGCCCCTGAATGGCAAGTTGCATGCCAAGCCACGAGAAGAGTGTTGGACATCCCCAATGTGTCTATCAATGTGGTTTTTATGGAGTTGAAAAAGTATCAGGGAGACGTAGACCACCTGAAGCAGATGGCCAATCAGTTAGCATCCCTTTTACTATCGTCAATTGAAAAGGTAGATGTTCAGGATAGGAATACGTATCAAGAATCTTGTATGGATAGGTTATCAAATGAAAAACACTCATTAAAATCAGAAATATCTATTCTATCAAAACAATTAGAGACGGTTTGTATGGAAAACATAGATAGCTTAGAAAAATATAAAATGATAGAAAAAGAAAGAATAGGTTTGTACTCTCGAATAAAGACCCTTGATTATAAATTTTTTAAACGGGGTCAAACAGAACAAACTATTCACTTGAACCAACCCAAAGAGACTAGCTTTTATCATTCCAAACAAGGAATTGGTTTTAAAAATCCTAAGTACTTGGAAAAGGCTCAACAAGTTTTACCTCTCTTTGATGACATGAATTACATGGGTGCTGGGCTTAAATCCTTCTTTTTCGAATCATCAAAAGAAGTCTTAACCCAAGAGGATGAGAAACGTAATGAAAATAAAGAAAAAGAAATATCTTTTATATATGAAGAGCTAAACGAGAGTTATCCTTATAGAGTACCCACTCTAGAGGAAGATTTCTTGTCTAGTTATTCTGAAGCTGAAATGAAAGAAGAATTAGTCAAAACAATCCCTCATCTTTACATTCCTACAAAAGTTCTTCAACACAAAATTAATGTTTTAGAAAAGGAAATAAAGTCAACTCGAAAGAAAGCTCTTTATTTTCAAGAAGCTCTTCTTAAGAGTGAGGAAAAATTGGTAAATCAAAGTTTTCAAAAAACCGTAGATATAACTGTCTACAAATAAAAAAATTTCATGGTTTCTCAAAGCTTAAATGATCATTTAAAAGAGCCAAAAGTTTCTCGTCCTACCAAAATCTCACACGTGTCATCTGACAAAGGTAAAACTAAAGTTGAAAATTCTTCTATCATTTTTTAAAGGTGGGTGCTCAAAACCTTTCAAAGCTAAGGTTTCAAAGGAGACTCAGATTCAATCCAAGTCTTCTAAAAACCCACTCACCAAGAAAAAGAAAAATTTTCAAAATCGAAGTCTTCCATGCGTACTGACTCTCGTTGTTTTGTTCCTACAGATCATGTGAGAAGAGTGCCAAAAACGTGTATCCAAGATTTTTAAAGTTTTTTTTTGTGAAGAAGGCTCTTATGCCAAATGATTTTGTTTCTAGAGATAGGATGCATGTAATCTCTGAAAACAATGATTGTAATGAAGTAACGAATTCGATTTCTTGTTTGAAGTATTAATTTAGTGACTTGTTTAAATTATGTCCAACTCGTTTTAGACGTCAAGTACCTGAAATGAATGATTTTGTGACTTATCCTACTAAGAGAATTCGTAAAAAGAAAATAAAAAATGTTGCATCATCGGTCATAAAAAAAATTGAGACTTGTACTTTGCCTAGGCCCAAAACCAAAGCAAAAGTTAAACAAGTCTCAAAAAGTCAAAAACCAAAGGTAATTTCATCGCCTAAGGTTTCAAAGCCTGATAAATCCAATTTTCAATGGATTCCAAAAGGCTATGCATCTGGTCCACACATAACTGCAAAATAGGTTCCTAAAACTGCAAACGTGCCATATTCTCCTGGAACTCCTAACCCAAAAGGACCGATATTAAGATGGGTACCCAAAGTTGTGTGATCTTAATGCAGATGGTTCTTGGTTACTTCAGATCAAGACCCATACTTCAATGAATTGGCTTCTAGTTATCATAGGCTAGGACCCGTTCTTCTGCTTGTCGGTTGTGCTTAAACCGACACGTTTGGCTTCTGTGCACTCAGCTCAGGACCCGGTCTAAAATCATCATGTTTTCTGAACATGTCGGTTCAAAACACGGTTTGAATGTTAATTTAAGATGGATCTGTTTGAATGCTTTTAGATTTTCATTGTATGTATTTATTTGTTTTCAGGCAAAATCCATCTGGTATATGGATTCGGGTTGCTCCAAGCACATGACTGGGAGAAGAGAATTGTTGTCCAATATAGTAGAACAATACTGTGGGACAGTCAAATTTAGGAACAATCACCTTGCTCACATAAAAGGATACGGGGATTTAGTCTTAAATAATCTAGTCATCAAGGATGTTGACTATGTCGAGGGATTATCACATAATCTATTTAGCATAGGTCAGCTCTGCGATAAAGGATTAGAAGTCACATTTAGGGCTAAGAACTATAGTGTTAAGAGTATGGATGGTAAAGAAATTTTATCTGGTTCCCGTAACTCTAATCTTTACACCTTAGATGTGGCTAAGCTTATGGTTAAGGATAGCATCTGCCTTCTGTCAAAAGCCTCGTGAAAAGACTCTTGGTTGTGGCATCGTAGGCTATCCCACTTAAACTTTGAGAACATCAACAAGCTGGCTGCTAAACAACTTGTAAAAGGACTCCCAGAACTTTGATATTAAAAAGACCATCTGTGTAGAGCATGTGAGAAGGGCAAGATGAAAAGATCATCTCACAAACCAAAACCCGAACCATCATCGAAGAGAGTGTTGGAGTTACTTCATATGGACTTATGCTGACCAATGCGGACACAAAGCATAAATGGGAAGCGATATGTGTTGGTTATCGTTGACGATTACACACGATATAAGAGTGTCGAAACCCAACATCAACTGTCCGTTCAATCAACCCGATCTGACAACGGCACAAAATTCAAGAATTCGGTAGTAGAGGGCTTCCTTCGATCCAGAGGCATTCAGCATCAATATTCTGCTGCTATAACAACTCAACAAAATGGAGTGGTAGAAAGGCGTAACCGTACCCTTATGGAAGTTGCACGTACAATGCTGACTTATTCAAAGCTACCTCCATTCTTGTGGGCCGAAGTGGTGTCAACAGCTTGCTACACACAGAATCGCTCCATAATCCATAAGCATTTCAATAAAACTCCATATCAACTCTTCTTGAATAAAGTACCTTTTATCAAGTACTTACGTGTATTTGGTTGCAGGTGCTACGTGCTTAATGATGAAGACAACCTTGGGAAATACAACGAGAAAGCGGATAAAACTATCTTCATTGGATACTCATCCAACTCGAAGGCGTATCGTGCATTCAACACTCGGACCAGGACAGTCAATGAAAGTGTGCATGTCACATTTCATGAATTAGCTGAACTGGCACCCGAAGTTGATCAATCAGGACCACACATTACACCAATGCCTGGAGACTCTTCTTCTCAATCTACTTCTTTTTCTCCTTCTGCATTAGTTAATTTATTTGATCCTTTTTATGTAGAATTCTTTGGTCCTAGTACTAATGTTTCTAATGTTTCTTCTTCTATAGGTAACACATCCAGCAATTCAACTATGCAACAAATTCCATCTGATCCCTCTTCATCCACTTCATACCCTCATCCATCAACTTCATCCACTGATACATCTGCAGTTGAATCTACCCCAAAAATACCCTCACACATCATGCCAAACATCCTTCCTTCACCTGAACACATTGAACCGGAACCGGAATCAGTGGTACCTTCACTAGAAACCATTGACCATGAATCATCATCCATTCCCACACTCACCACTGGGGTTCTATCTCGTTCACCCCTTCCACACGAGACAAAATCAACCCGAAGTCACCCAACCGATCAAATCATTGGTGATGTCTCAACCGGTGTCCAAACCTGAAGGGCGTCTGCTAATGAATGTCTCTTTGCATCATTCCTTAGTATGATAGAGTCTGCTCGTGTGGATGAAGCCTTAAAAGATCCGGACTGGATTGTTGCAGTGCAAGAAAAGCTCAACCAATTTGAACAACTCCGAGTATGGCAGTTAGTTCCCAAGCCCAAAGACCAAACAATTATCAGAATGAATGGATCTACAAGAACAAACGAGACGAAAACGGAATCGTGATAAGAAACAAAGCGAGACTTGTCGCCAAAGGCTACCGACAACAAGAAGGGATAGATTATAACGAAACCTTCGCTCCAGTTGCACGGATTGAAGCTATCAGAATCTTCTTGGCGTACGTGGCACACAAAGACTTCAAAGTGTAACAGATGGACGTCAAGACAACCTTTCTTAACGGTGAACTTAACGCAGAGGTGTACGTTGAACAACCACAAGAATTTGTTGATGCACATAAACCTGACCATGTTTATGTGCTAGACAAAACCCTCTATGGTTTGAAATAAGCACCTCGCGCATGGTATGACGGTCTCTCTAACTTTCTTATCTCAGCTGGTTTCAACAAAGGTGTGGTGGACACAACATTGTTCACAAAAAGGGAAGGCCCACACATTATGCTAGTTCAAATATATGTCGATGACATTATATTTGGATCTACTAACAGTAATTTCTATAAGGATTTTTCATCTCTAATGTAGTCCAGGTTCAAGATGAGTATGATGGGGGAAATGAACTTTTTCCTCCGATTACAAGTCAAACAACTTGAAAATGGGATTTTTGTGAACCAGTCGAAATATACTCTTGACATTCTCAAGAAGTATAAGTTAGACTCTTGCACGAGTATCGCAACTCCCATGGCTTCCAACTATAAGTTAGACACCGATCCTTCTGGGAAAAGTGTCGATAATACAACTTACAGAGGGATGATAGGATCCTTACTGTATCTGACTGCTAGTAAATCTGATATAATGTTTTCAACATGTCTTTGTGCTCGTTTTCAGGCCGACCCGAAAAAATCACACCTAACTACGGTAAAACACATTTTTCGTTATCTTAAGGGTACACCCGATCTTGGTCTCTAGTATCCAAAGGGAATCAGTTTTGATCTTACTACCTTTTCAGATGCTGAATTTCCAGGTTATAGAGTTGGCAGGAAAAGCATATCAGGCGGAATACAGTTCTTGGGAGATAGACCAATGAGTTGGTCCTCCAAAAACCAGAATTGTGTTTCAACATCCACAGCTGAAGCTGGGTATGTAGCAGTTGCAAGTTGTTGCTCTCAAGTGTTGTAGATGAGAACACAATTACGTGATTATGGATTCTCGCTCACTAACGTCCCAATTTACTACGATTCTCGAAGTGCGATTGCTATCTCTTGCAATCCCGTGCAGCACTCGCGAACGAAACATATGGATATCAGGTATCATTTTATTAAAGATCATGTAGAAAATGGAATAATTGAGTTATATTTTGTAGGCACGGAATATCAACTTGCTGATATTTTTACTAAAGCTTTAGACGAACCTCGTTTTCAGTTTTTAGTATCACATATTGGTATGTTGAATCCACCTTCTGGTTAAATATCAGACATCGTCTAAAATAATTCTATTTCAAACATTCATGTTTGAAATTCCTTTATTTTAAAAAATATCTGTTATTTAAATTTAAGGTGTGTGTCGCAAAATTAAATTTCAAAATTTCCTTATCTATGTACATCTTTAATAATTAATGATCCTGACAAATTGCTGTATGAATTGTTCATCACTGAGTGGAACACAATTTTTTCCAGGTTTGTCTGTATCTTAAAAGTATTAAAAGGTTCAAGAAATTTATCTGAAAAAGAATAGGTTGTTTATCTGAGAGGGAGTATAATTAGGATGTTAGTTTATATATTTTTTTGTCTCCATAACTTTAAGTTTTAGGTTTCTTAATTTTTGAATTTTAAGTTTAATATAATATGTCACAAAAATATTTTATTCATTTTAAATATATCAAAAAGCCAAAAATATTTTTTATTTTCTGTCTTTCTTTTGTCTCAACTTAATTGATAAAGAAAAACACAAAAATATTTTTATTCTACAATTAATCTTTTATTTCCAAAGAAAAATTAGAAAAATTCAAAAAGATTTTTTATTTAATTGGGCTCATCCTTTTTCAATTTTAAGTTTGTTAAATTTTGTTTTGTTAAATAAAACCTGGTTGGCCCATCTCACTCTATCTGGCGCGGACCCTTTTTTTATTCCGACCAGACCCGCCAATTTAAATAGGCGGGTCAAGCAATTTTTCTCCCCTACGCTTTCATTTCCTTTTTTCCTTATTCTCTCTCAACCGACGACTACCCACCACCATTTCACTATTACCGACCGTTCAAGCTCTTCAATTCATCGTTTTTCTTCATTTTTCTTTTTGTTTCAGACTTCGGCACTACCAGGTAACCTCTTTTTAACTTTATTTCAGTCTCTAACTTCTTATTTAGTGGGTTTGATTTTCAAAATTATAAAGGTTTTTGGTTTCGGTTTTTGCTTATTTTAGGACCTTTAATCTGTTATTTATAGCATAGTGTAGTTAAATAAAATGTTCATTGCATGTTTTTAAACTAGGATCTGCATTTTCATGCTTTTTTATACATATTTTGAACTGTTCACGTTGCATGTGCATGAACATTAAACGCTGGAAAACTTTCTATGTGTCGATTTCGGATCATCCGAAGTGCGGATCATCTGGACTTCGGATGAAGTTACTTAGAAAATTTTCAAAATTTGAACTGTTTCAACCGAATTCGGACCACTGTTCATCCGAATCCGGACCACTGTGTATCCGAATTCGGTCCATATTAGCATTGTTCAATTTTCATTTACTTTTTAAGTTTTTCCATTTTCATCAATGTGCATCCGAATTCGGTCCCCATCCGAATTCTGCTTCCATCCGAATTCGGTCCCCTTCCATACATTTCCATGCATTATCATCAGAATTTCGGACTGAACCGAATTCGGATCACTGTTCATCCGAATTTCGACTCATCCGAAATTTCAACACTTAGCATTTTTTTTTCAATTTTTACATTTATGCATTTTCATCCAAAAACAAAAAATCCAAAACTATATCCAGTCCTTTGCACCATTGGTTAGAGTTAGGATCAGTGTTTGAGTGAAAATGTCTGTTCTAACGTTGGTCTCTTAACGATTGACTTTGGACTTTATTCAGTAGAATTCCCATTTTACTGATAAAGACCCGATGCTTTAAACAGATCGACAGTTTCTATTTCACACTTATCCCAGACTTAGTATCAATGTCTTATTCTGTTAAGTCTTCTATTCTAACTCTGATGCATTTCTGCAGGACTCATGGAACCCGCTGTCATTCTAACCGTGCCTCATTCAGCCATCCCTAACAATAATGCCCAACTACCATAAGAGTCCATTCATCCTCAATCACAATTCGTCGAGTTCTTGGCTCGCAACTAGCAACTTGACGTATCCACCTTACGCCGTGAAGCCGAGAATATCGCATTTGATATTCTCAAAAGCCACCCACTATATTACTCCCTATCCACCGCCATATCCGTACCCCAAATCTACCTCCAACGGTTCTGACATCATCTCACATTTGTGTCTGATGTCGTACCCTACTTCACCTCTACCATCGACTGTGTTCCAGTCAAACTCACAACAGCAGCCATCCGCCACATTCTTCGCCTACCCGCTGAAAGCCTATTCTGTAACAAGGCTTGCTTTTGCCCCAATCCCTTCTCTACTGGAAACCCTGGAAGAAGTGAAAGCTCTAGGATACGATGGCCCTCTCACAAAGCCATCAGATTTCCGAACAAAGAACCTTCAAGCTCATTGGAGGGTTCTCTTCAACATCATCAATAAATGTTTCACCGCGAAACATTCTAGTCATGACTCGGCGTCAATTCAACTACTTTCCATGTTTGCAGCGTTTGCTTATGATCGTCACTACGATTATATTGCATTCCTATTTGAAGAGTTAAAAAGAGTCACTCTGGAGGGAGGAACCAAGCGAGGACACAAATACATACCTCTTCAGAGGTTTCTTCAGCTGATAATTCAGTACGCGATGGATAATGATGACGATATCTATTAAAGACCAGAGGCTAACGTATACATAACCGCTACTATTCAAATGTTAAATCTTCCAAAGGGGAGTCCCACAGTTCTGGTAATGCCTATTCCTCTATCTGTGCTTCAACGCGCAGTCCAAACAGAAAGGGTTAGGGAATATCTAAGGGTGTTTTATTCGGATGAGGCTCAGTCAGAACCGACTGAGCCTAACCAATCTGAAGGTGAGGCTCGAGTGAGTGAGTCAAAGGGAGAAGAGGTAGAAGTACAACAATCTATGGGTATGGGTGAGCGGGAGGTTATTAAGGAAAGGGAGGGAGCAGTCAGTGAGGAAGCAGAGGCGACGGATTCTGAAAGGACCGTCTCTGTCTTGAGAGGGATAGAGGTAACATCCGAAGGAGATCTAAGCCCAGTTAGCCGGACAACCCCTCATAAGACCATCAGTCCAATGGTCGAAACAACCCCTACCATCCACTTAATATCCTCTCAAAAGGATATTACTTCATTCCACGGGGAAATAGCACATACTCCATCACCCTTTCACTCGGAGAGTCGTGGTGTTGAAATCGGTCACATGTCGCCCCCAGTGACCATCGTTCATTCGACCACAGCTCACTCCCCACCCCCACAAACTCAGCACGACGCCTTCGTGGTGTCCACAGATGAACGAGCTGCCTTCGTGGTAGCTCCACAAAATTCCAGATCTGAGCATCCCGCAGTGGAGCCAGAAGTGACGGAAGGAAGACCCGGAGTTGCACCTCAAATGCCATAAACTTCAGGCCATCCCGAGATTAATCCCGAGATGCTAACAGCAGGTCTTTTTACTGCTGGAGTCGTCACTAGGGCCGACCTAGACGCCCAGAAGGAGGCTGCCGAAGAAAGACACACCGCACTTTTTTCATTCACTAAGGGTAAGGGTGTTGCTTCTGAGGACCTACCTCCACCAGAAACCCGTTTAGCCCAAGCACAGCTTCCCGATCTCTCCGACAAGATAGATGCGCTGACAAGGTTAATTCTACAAGTCCAGGAGCAGATCAACTCCTGTATGGACCGTCTTGAGTCGGCAGTAATAGAGCTTCAGTGCCATCCTCAGGCTGAATCTCAAAAAGGAAAACATGACGATCAGAACGACCCTGATCGCCATGAGGAGGAGAAACGACAAAAAATTCAGTCTGAGGACCCAATAATGATTGTCAGGGAACAGATATCCAAGGGTCGGCAGAACAGAGGTATGGGGCTCAAGAAATGATAGAATACGAGCCTTTGGTTGAAGGCCCGGCTCCGTTGGACCCAATGTCAGCAATGGTGTCTGATTCAGACTCTGATATTGATGAAGACTATCATTTACTCACTCCAAAGCATGAACCCGAGTCGCCACATATATCCTCCTCATCCTTCGAATTCCTAAACTCCTCGCCCCATGTGCCACAACAAGAGATTCTGTCATCAATCCAAGCTCCCTCCACTCTCAAAGAATCCCCATTAATCCAAAGCCCTCCCAGAGTCGAATGTCCTCCCCAAGTCCAATCTATACCCCAACCTCAAGCCCAGGAACTAGGGCCCTCAGGCGCTAAACTTATACATTCTTTTATGAGACACCTGAAGAGCCTGGTATCCACGACGAAAGCGACTTATATTGGGTAAGCTGGTACACAAAAGGTGGGGTACACTCTTTGCCAGAAGAACTAAAAGAAGAACTTAGGCAAGAACGAAGGGGGAATATTTTTAAACTACTTGAAGCCGAGAAGGCCGAAATAGAAGACCCCCCCGTTCAAGGTCTAAAAGAGTTTTTGAAAAAGTTTCCGGCCAAGCAGTTCCAGAATCCATTCCTGGAATAAAGGTTTAAGATGGTTTTCAGGAAGAATCCTGGGTCGTTCAGCAGGCGCTTATTGATGGAGCTTACAAATGTTTTAAAAGCTGAACAGGCCGAGTATAACCGAATGATGCTCAGGGAGGAAAGGCCAAGGGACAAATATTGGTCAAAGTCGAAGATTAAAAAGCTTCTCACCATCCACTATGTGCAAGAGAGCTCGAGTATTCTATCCTGCGTTTGAGGTTCAAAGAGAAGATGGAACCTTACAGGAATTGTTTGAGAGCGATCTAGACTATGTGAATGTGGAAGACGTTGAATTTTTGCATGAAAAATTGAAACACAGAATCAAGAAGCGTCTGTCTCACATGACCGCTATTGCTGCACTTACTCGAAGCATGAACCGCCGCTTCATTATCATATGCTTATGGGACTTTCAAATGGCAATTGAGAGCGCGCTGGTCAAAGTCGGACTAAAAGCCCCTGAGCAAGACATTTTCCTGTTAGATCATTACCCGTCGTATAAAGTTCTTTTGGGAGGACAGCTAGGAATTATATTTTTGAATCAGAGAGGCCAGAAAAGATATATGAGCTTTGAGGATCTACCTTGTTACACCGATGGAACTATCAGATTAGTCAGAGCCGAACTCACAAAAAGAATACAAGAATTTGATGCTCAGACAAATCAGGAACTTAGATGCCCTCCCAAGGAGATTCAAGAGATCCTCAGCGGCATAGAATATCTGAACGAAAGGCTACATCTCAGGCAAGTGACAAGACGATTCGACGTCATCCTTGGCATCCGAGAATCAACAGATCGTGCCAGAGTTCCTCCACAATGATCGAAAAGGGGGAGATTGTTAGATATTTAATTTCGATCTTGGGGTTTATTTTGTAATAAATATTACTAATTTGTTTACTTGTAATTTATTTCTAGTCTTAGTTTAATTAGTTTCTTTACTATTGAAGTTCAGGGGGTCAAAGTGTAATTCTATGAAACTTGCTTTTATTCCCTAATCATAAAGGTGACCTAGGGTTTTGTGTAATCAGAGGTTGACATATTGAATATTCACAAAGCCGCCACATATTTCAGAGAAACATTCTCTGTGTTCATCATTTTACCATCATTCCTCAATCATTGACTTATTTTATTCTGTTTGTGTGATTTATACAAAAACGAGTGCTGATTATTCTGGGAATTATATATATATATATATATATATATATATATATATATATATATATATATATATATATATATATATATATATATAGATTATGGTTCGAGAGAGTACCACCCATTATGCAGCGCACCAGAAGGTACCATCTTAAAAAAAAATTTAAATTTTTTTCTCATAAAGATGTTTTAATTAACATTATGCAGATCATATGTAAATTACACTTATTTTCACATCTCCTAGCTCCTAAAAAATGATGTGAGCACACACATATATAATTTTGAATGTATGTGAACGTGCATTTATGTGATGCGTGTTTTCATGCACTTAGAGTGTTCGGATTTGCGTGAAATTTACATATGATCTGTATAATGTTAATTAAAACATATTAATGAAAAAATTTCAAAAAAATTACTTTTAACAGTGATACCTTCTGGTGCGCTGCATAATGGGTGATACTCACTTGAACCTATATATATATATATATATATATATATATATATATATATATATATATATATATATATATATATATATATATATATATATATATACACATATGTGTGTGTGTGTGTGTGTGTATATATATATATGTTTTAGTTTAATTTATATTATCTAATAAACCAAAACATTTCCAAACATGTACCAATCTCTCGGCCATTCTTTTTTTACATTTCCCGCCCTAACTCCTAACTTAACTATTCCCTCTTTTTTAAAAGTCTTGATTTTTTCTCTAGCACGCTTGGCGTCTCCACACCAATACACCATTTCAGGAACATATATCTGTACCAGAGTTTCATCTCCACCATGGAATTATAAAACAACTCGCCTCTCAATATTACCAGGGTATTTACACAAACAATTAATATTTTTTTTTCAATTTTCAATTCCTTATTTTTTTTTCTATGGTGACATCCTGATTATTCTCCTCATTTGCCGATAAGTTTCAATCATCAGAATCTATGGTGACATCCTGATTATTCTCCTCATTTGCAGATCATTTCAAATTGTACAATAAATTTATCATAATAAAAGGAGGCAAACTCATTCTTGATATGTTTTTCCAACACTGAGTGCCTTCATTTGTAACAAAATACGACAAAAGTAAAAAACAATACATGTCAAACAAATTTTTATGACGGATTCAGTGAGAGTGAGAGTTATCACTTACACATTACTTACCATGTAGGTAACATTTTAACCATTTTATCTTTTATTAATTAGACATCACCTTATAAATCCTTAACAAGAGTAAAACATAAAGTGTACTAAGTGAAACAAATGAAATAGAAAACATATCATTTTTTAACGTGAACTCTTTATTCATTATGTGAAGGTTTACATAATTAATGTTAATCTTTTTGTTATATTTTATTTAATATTTAAAATCATTATTTATTTATATCTTTTTCGTATTATTTTTAGTTTACAATGTTTCGTATTTATTTGTGTAATATTTTATGCTTAAACTATTAACATGTCTATTTTTATTAATATATTATAAAGATAATTGCTTTCAAACAATTCTCGTGTATCACACGTGTTAATAAACTAGTTATTTTATTAAATCAATACGTTATGATTTATATTTTTTTTTCAAAAGTAGATAGGCATTAAGGCATATATCTTTAACTGATATATTTTAATTATTTATATATTTTTGTATACATACATACACATACATACATACTGTAACATCTCGTTTCCAGAATAATTGTGTGTAATTATTTTAGTGGATGTTCAAATTATTATTATAGTGTTTGTCCAATGAGATCCCGAGTAGTAGATTATACGTGTCGGGATTGCAAGTTACGTGTCGCCGAGTCGTTATTTTAGTGGATTAATTATATATTGAGATCGTGGATTTAAATGGGTTGAGTGGAGATTAATTGTGAAAAATGAGATATCGGGTTCGGGTTAATGGGTTTGGGACCGCTAAAATTAGAAGCCCAATGTATACGTGCATGCCTTCCTTCCCTTCTTCATTTGGAAACCTAAAAGAGTGTGTTGTGTGTGTATATGTGTGAGTCCAGCAGTTAAAATCCATTCCATCTGCAAAGTTGATTGCTGAAATTGGGGGTTAATCTCACCACCTCCATTTTTTGGTGTTCTTGAGCTCAAAGAGGTAAGAAATCTATGAATTGGTTCCGAAATTCGTGTTGTAGGTTGCTAGAATTGGGTAAAGTGTTTGAAAGTGGGTAAGGGACCTTTATGTACTGATTTTTGTGTGTTTTTGGGGGCTGAAATCGATGGGAAAGGGGAGTTTTACTCCTGGGCAGGTCTGAAAATCGCTAAACATGGATGAATTTAGTCGCGCGGTCGCGACGCAACCAATAGAGGGGGCGTGACGCGACGAGGGCTGGGAAGGGCGCGGTCAGCTGCTGGGCCGGGTTCTGCTCGAGGTTTTTTAGTTGGGTTTCGTAGGGATGTTGGGCTGGGTTTTGAGTCGGGTTTCGTTGGGATTTCAGGTCGGTTCTCGGTTGGGTTTTCGGGATTCCGTTGAGGTTGTTTGGGTCCGAGTCGGTTACGGGTTTATTGTGTTTCTGTTATATGTGTCGGTTGAAATAGAAATTAACAGTTGGGATCTCTGTGCTACAGGGACGAGCCGTCAGCGAGGTGAACCGGATTAGAGATCGTAAGGTTCAGTATAGAGACCGATTAATCAAGTGAGTACCCCGAGCCTTTTTCCAAACGAGCGCTCCATTTTTCTGAGCCGTGTGTATATTGTGAAATACAGTGTATGAGACAGGGAAGCGAGTGTCAAGTATGATTCTATTCTAACATATGTGTTATATGTGCATGAGATGAGATCCAGTTCGAGGGTCCGTGATGAGTTCCACACGGACGGTGATTCACGATAAGTGATCGCGCGGGTTGACTATCCCTAACAGTCCTTGGGGCGTGTGTACACGGCAGGGCCTATAGCTCGTTCGCACCTGTGCTACAGGGTTTTCGCTAACCACCGCTGTACACGGTCGTTAGCCGGGGAAGTGTCCCCTCAGTGATACTGTGTGCAGTGCTTCGGATCTCATGCTGTGTGTTCATACCTGGATTATGATGTTGATTGCGAGGGACAGGGATAGAGATGGTTATGCGTGTATGTGCTATGTGTATATGTGTTACGTGCTTACTGTGCAGAGTCTAACCCTCGCGTACTCACGAGCTTCCGAGCTTACGTATTCAAGTCTACCATTTTCAGGGGATCAGAGAAGGGACCGGTACCTGGGTTTGCTGATCAGGGATTTGCTGTTAGGGGAAGACTGTATATCTGCCTTATTAATTAAGTATGTAGCATTGACTGAGATTGTGTATTTTAAGACGTTGTGGTTCAGTAAATTATATGTTAAAGATGTTTATGTGAAAGTTCAAATTAATAGTGATCTGTATTACCTTCTGACACGTGTTACAGGAGTCTTTGCGATATTGCCACTTATGACATTGTGTTGACGTGGCTTTTATGGGATCGGAAGGGGTGTTACACATACATACATACATACATACATACATACATACATACATACATACATACATACATACATACATACATACATACATATATATATATATATATATATATATATATATTTATATATATATATATATATATATATATATATATATATATATATATATATATATATATATATATATATATATATATATATATATATATATAGGTTCAATGGAGAATCTCGATGCATGAGTAACCTCTGAGAACCAAATATGCATTAGGGACAACGTATGAATAATAATTATATTTAATATTAATTCATAAATAATTATAATTTAGTAACCTCTATATTAGGAAGGTCAAATTACCAAGAAAGGTAATATAAAATTCAAAAATTGACAATAAAGGTAATGCAAAAATTTTTAGGCCAAAAAAGATAACATAATTGATGACAAATTAAGAAGATAAATTTTTAATCTTATGCTCCCTTTTTGGTAAAAGAATAATATTTTTTTATCTTTCTTGCCCTAAAATTTGAATTTCATTATCTTTCTTGGCCAAAATAGAAATTTACATTACCTTTGTTGGCAAAAAAAAATTTCACAATACATTTATTGTCAAATTTCGTATTTTGTATTACCTTTCTTGGTAATTTTTCCTATTAGGAATAATTAAATTTCGAAACAAAGTCTCTAAATTAACTAATATCACATTAATCATTCCCCTTTCTCTCCCCCATCCCCGTCTCTAGCTCGCTCTCTCATTTGGTCGGCCAAACGGCCACCTCCCCATCTCTCTCTCTCTCGGCTCCGGCTTTGGCTCTGGGCGATGATGATTCCGACGATAATGCAGCAATGATTCTGGTCATCTTTCTCTCTTCCTCTCCACCATTTCTCCACTCGTCTCACTCCCTCTCTCGACTATATCTTTCTCTTTCTCTTTCTCACCGAAAATGATCTCGACCGTTAACGATGATACAAGTTTTTGAACGAGAATGATGTATTCCGTTTTTCTCGTTTTGAAGGTAGGTCATTTTTTTCTTACATTATCTTAATGGAAAACATTGAAAGATGACTAGTGTGTATCCAATGTCTATGGAAGACGACTCTGATAAAGATAAATCAGAGTTTATGCATCCTGTTTATGAAGATGAATCATGTTTGAAGATTAATCCGATGGTGATACATTGTGTTTAAGAAGATGAATCGTGTTTGAAGATGAATCCGATAAAGATGCATCGTGTTTATGAAGATGAATCGTGCTGAAGATAAATGTGATAAAGATGCATCATGTTTGAAGATGAATCTGATGAAGATGCATCGTGTTTCAAGATACATCGTGCTTGGAGATGAATCCGATGAAGATGAATATTAGATGCATCATGAATTGAACATGTAATATTAAATGCAGCACGAATTGAACGATGAATATTAGATGCATCGACATCAAATCATCTTTTTTGAATTTGTTTAGATTTTTGTAATTTTGAAAGTGTATCAATTTAATTTATTTAGCATTTATTGTTTAGTTATTTGATTGAATATTTAATTAATATAAAATTAAATTTTATTTGACTAGGTATATTGTAGGTCCCAAAAGGTTTCCCTAGTATGTTGCTATAAGCTGTAGAGTGGGGGTGAATACAGCTAATTGAAATTTCAACACACTTTCTTAATGTTTGTATGTATATTATCAACAAGTGTTAATCTCAAACAAGCTTGAACTGCTGAAAGGTTCAAGCTGAGATGACAGATACAACAGATGGAGTACTAATCTAAGACATACTCAGACCAGTTACAATGAATACACTCACAAAGATGGACTCACTGTTTTTACAAGACAGATAGACAGCTTGAACAAGAACAGCTTGGACACACTCAACTGTTTTATTCTAAGCAGACTCTGCATGCATGAAAACACACTTCTTTGCACGTTCTGAATATCTCACTCTTGGTTATCTCACATTCTTTAGAAGCTTCCTTTTATACTCTCACAGAGAATACTGGTGAAACTTCCTCATTGGATGCAGAGATAGTGGAGTGTCTTTCCAAAAAGACAAAACTGCTTTTCTGCACAATCTGACAAAACAACATTTTTCCCTACATTGCAGAATCTTTGTCTGTTTCATTTTTTCTATGTTGTAGACTTCTTTACCTTAAAGAGGAATGTCAACTTTAATCCTTTCCTCTTCATGTTGAGCCATTTTGATATAAGAAATGGTCTGTCACCCATCTCAAATATCTGCTTTGTCTTCATGTATCAGAACAGCTTGGGCAGTGTAAGCAGCTTCTGATTTTCCACTTTGTTTTCGACTTGCAAATTGATCTTTTCGTCCAAGACAATACATGATGACATGGAAACATATTCCATAAAGTGTATTGCCTGTTCACAAAGAACAGGTTCTGTTCACAAATAACAGAACACTTACTTTTGGTCCAAGTTGCTCAACAGACATGAGCAGCGTGGACAGTTTATGTCCAGCCTGTTCAACAGAATAAAACAGGCTTAGACAATCTGCCTTAGTTGCAACAAATGCAACAGAGTAAGCAGCTTTGACTTATATTGCAAATCACTTTTCAGGTTTCAATAAGGCTTTAAGAGACCTTAAATTATACCTTCAAGTGCATCAAACTGGTTTGATTAACAATCTCCCCCTAAGATGTATAACAGGTTTGATTGAGGCCTTTTTGTGCCTAACAATCTCCCTCTTTTGAGGATTGACTAAAAGTGTTGGAGAGTCTAAAGGCTATGATCTGCTTGAGACCAACCTTATGAAGATCAGTTGCCCTTTGGAAACACATTCTCTTTGTTAAGGGGTCCACAAAGAACACAACTAGCGCAGGTTATTCTATGAGTTTGCCTTCCTCAAGCTCAACTCCTCTTGGCAGACTGGGATCCACCCTTTAATTTCAACAGCAAGGATGCCTTGTTCAATCATCATGAGGAGCTCTTCAAGCTCTGTATCATTTCTCTTTCTCCTAGGCTTAATCTTGGGTTCCACTAGTGAGGTACCCTTAATTTGTTCTTCAGGGATGAGGCCCAGGTTTTTGACTTTCTCCATCAGCGTTTTGACATATGCCCTGACAGATTTAACCGTTTCAGATTTTGATTTACTCAGGGCAACTACCAACTCAACCCATTCTCTGTACCCCATGCAAGCAACATCAACATACTCATAAGCTTCCAATTCTGGACCCTCAGCACGTAGCCTGGTTATCTGAAGCTTCCACTGCTTGCCTTTCTTTGAAATAGGGACAACTTTGATAATGGTTTCCATGGCAAGTCTTCTGTTGGCCACATCAAAGAATTTCTTCCTTGCCATATTGTCAAAATGTACTTGGGCTTTTGCTGAGGAGGATACAGGCTTTGACTTGGTCACTAAGACCTGTGCACTCTTTTCCTTCTCTCCCTCTTTTCCAACCACTGACTCATTTGCAGCCTCCATTAGTTTTCTTTGAACATCCAAGGAGGGCATTTTTATATTTTTAACCTCCTTGTCTACAAAGGCTTTGGGAGCTTTGGCAGAGTTTGCTTCCTTCTTCTATCCCTCAAGAATCTCAAGTTGCTCTTCTTTGAATGTGTAATAAGTCTCCAGTGAAACGCCCATTTCTTTGGCTTGAGACTTGTCAAATTTGAGCTGAGCAGCTTTGAGATAATGAGTGTCCACAGAGGCCTTTTCTTTACCCTTTGCTGTTTTAGCTATTACAGCTTCAGTTTCCTCTTCCTCTTCTTCCTCAGTTTATTCTAAAGTCAGATGTAACATCCTGCTTCGCCTGTCCTCAGGAATGGATTCCTCCCCCTTTGATGATGCAAGGTTTGGAGATCCAACCTGAGTAGGCTGAGCAGTTTCAAGGACTTTAGAAGAACCTGCAATAGGACCAGTTTGGGTGAAAGCTGCTGCGCCCTACTGAAGCTGATTTCTCCTTAGAGGGAGATGAAGATTTCTCCCCCTTAGACTTGGTCTTTGAGGCAAATATCTTCTCCCCCTTTGAAGGAGATGGCACAGAGCCTTCAACAACAGGTCTGCCTGAAGGAATGGATCCAAACAGGCTGGACAGCAGCAGTTTTGGGAACAGGTTTGGAACCAACAAGGCTATGCACTAAGAAAGCCAAGTTGTCCTTAACCTCTCCTAACTGGGTAACACATGTGTAAAGAAAATAAGAATGAGAGGTTGTAAGGGAGGACAGCTGGGAGATAAGAGTCCTGTCATATTCGTGTAACACCCATCTTTGAAGTTGTGCAAGAGTCAGTTCAAGGGAATCTTGCATATTATCAAAGTTTGAGGACACAGAATTGATCAGAGATACCACTAAGGTATTTAGGCTGGCCAAAGTTGATGGGAGAGTGGTTGAGCAAGTTTCAGCAAGGGCTGACAACTGTTGGGAAACAGCTGACAATGTGGACACGGAGTCCTGTTGGTGAGAGAGAATTGACGAGAGGGAGGAGGATAGTTGTTGCAACTGTGCAGTGAGTGCAAGCAGCTGAGAAGAATGGCCAGTTTGGGGAGCAGGGGTGGGAAAAGAGGTCCTAAACGAATCAAGAAACCCCTAAAGCTGAGCAGACACAACATCTGAAATAATAGAAGGGAGGGAGGTCATATAATTTTTCAAAGAACCAAATTTGTTAGTCAGCGCAGACAGCTGATCCTTCAAAGATAGATCTTTGGAGGATGGATGTGTATGGGTTGACTGTTTGGATTGTGTTGATGGTGAGGAGTGGGATGGTGATGGTGAGGATTGAGGAGTATGGGGATCAGTAGGTGATGATAGAGATACTTTGGATAGAAGTTCCATAGCCTGGGCATAGGTTAAGTGGTCCAGTTTGGAAGGGTCAAGGGAACCTTCAGCAGTGGCTGTAGCTGCATCATGAGGTGAAGGGGTAAGAGTTGGTGGCCTTTCAGATGTCACTAGTATTGTAACATCTTCATGAAGACCAGTGGTGGTTCCCTCAGTAGTACCTTTGGTGAAAGGCACTTCTTCATGGGGAGAGGGGATATGCATTTCAACATCATCAGTGGTGAAGGTTGATGATGGAATGTGCACCCCGGGAGCAGCTTCACCAGAGGGATGTTCCATTTCCTGAGGTTCATCAGCTTGGGTTGATGGTCCTTTAACAGCTGTTCGATGTGAAACAGCTGCATCACCAGGGGCAGATTTGAAAGGCTGATCTGCTGATTGGTTTATATCAGTAGCTTTGGCACCTTGTGCAGACTCAGAGTGTGTATGAGAAGTATGAGGGAGTGACTGTGTTGACTCTGTGTGGAGAGGAGAGGGCTCTTGTCTTTCAATGTCTTCAGCGTGTTGAGAGGCATGGACAGTTGATGTGGTGGTCTCCTTTTGTACAACTGGTTCCTGTCAGGAGGAACCAGAGGGCTCAAGCAGACTCTATGTGGACTCTTTATGCAGTGAAGCCTGCTCCATGGTGGCTGCACTTTCTTCTAAAATAGGAGAAGCAAAAGCAGCAGGGGTTACTTCTTTTTCAACTGACTCCTATTGGGAGGGGTCAGAGGGGCTAGTTTGGGAGGATGGTTTCTTTTTGGCTAAGGATTTTCTTCTTAGCCTTGAGTATTGGGACATAGTGGGTGATTGAGGAGAAGTGTTAGGGAGTTGTGTTGGGACTGGAGGTGAGACTGGGACAGGAACAGGAGGTTCAACTTGTTCCATGGTCTTAGGTGCCATAGAGGCACCAGCCATAAAGGCTTCAGCCACGAAGGCTTCAGGTTCAACAGATGAACCAGGGTGAGCAGTCTGCTCCCCCTCAGCCACTGAGGCTGATGGGGCAGACTTAGCTGTTTTAGCCTTCTTGCGGACAGGCTCAGCTTCACTTGTTTGCAAGGCCCTTTTAATCAGTTTAGGCCTTGATTTGGATTTTCCCTTGGGTACAGTGACTGGATCCACCTTCTGAGTAGAAGGTCCTTCCACCAAACCAAGCAACCTCCTCATCGGTGTTGACAGAGGAGGTTCATTTTCAAGAACTGGGGCATAGAACACCCTATTTATGATAGCTGGAAATGCAGCAGTAGACAAGTAAGGCTGAGTGTTGTAAAGTTGCTCACCACATACATGTTTGAAAATGAGTCTCAGGAACCTTGGATATCTTACAGCAGCTGGACGCTGTTGCTGCTCCACTAGATTCCTCAGATTCAGACAAATCAATTTTGCCATGTTCAATGTTGTCCCATCCACAAACTGTAGGACAATGGGAATCTCATCTCTGCTGAGTTGGTCAAACGAACCAACTTTTCAACTTAGGCTCAATACCACTGAGGCAAAGAGAAAGCTATAGGTTGGAGATAGATCCCGTCTGAACAAGGTAGCACGCACTTTTGGTTCTGCTACACCACAGAAGCACAGCAGATTTCCCATCTGTTCATCCTCAGGCTGAGCTTTGTCATATTTATCTGCAATGGGAAGATGGAGTACTTCCTTGAGAAGACCAGTAGTAATCTCAATGGATTGAGTGCCATTGAGAATGGTTCCCTTGATAGTTTTGGTGGATGAATCATACGAACAGGTGTACCAAAACTCATATACCATCTCCTGGTACATGACACTAGGAGAGGTTGCCATTGCATAGTGCAGGGGATGGGCTTGCGAAAACTCGACCATGGGTTCATAACCTTTTTCCACATAATTTTTGGGAATGGTCAGGTTAGCAATGTAGTTGGTGGGTTTGATTGTGAGCATTGTGTTGACAGAGGAATGTTTTCAACATCATCTCCAACGAACACAGGAAGAAGGGTGTTATTTTGTTGAGCCATTTGAGAGTGGTAGGGTTGCAAGTTGATTGGACACTTAGTCTGTTTAGGGATAATTAGAGGGTTATGGAAGCAGTTGGAAGAAGAAGATGATGAAACAGTGGTTTAGGTATTTATAGGATTTGAATGTGAGTGTGTAGGAGAGAGAAAGGTTTGGGCGGTTGATTTGAAATGTTTCTAACAGAAAACAGAACGGTTTACCTTGTCAGAACGGTTGTCAAACCAACGTGACCTTTATAACTACTAACACATGTAACAAACATTATCCGCAGGTAATTATTTTAAATAAATACTTAATTTAAGTAACTTAAATGTGAAGAAAGACAAATAAAACTGATGTTCTAAGATGTTGTTCAAACCTATGATGAACAGGTTTCATCACAAACTGATCACTCTTCAAGCATGCAACCTGTGCAGCTGGTATGAGAACAGATTTCATTGTGAAACCTGTTTAATAGCTGAACACGTTACAAGGCATTGCCTTGTATGGCAGATTGAGAGAGTGAGCAGGTTGGAAGTTTGAACAACAGAACATGTTTGAGATTAAAACTTATTTTGTCAAGTCTGTTACATGTCCAAGCTGTCCAAATTTTCAAAAACTGGCTAAGTACCGGACAAGTAAAACCTGTCCTGTACAAAGTGTTCTGTAAAATTTTTAATGACTTGAACAAGTGATCTTTTAAAACATCAATGACACTTAGTCACTTTTATTTAACATACACATCTTGCTTACAAGGTAATTAAACCTGTTTTCATCAAGAGGTTTGGTGAAAATGTCTGCAAGATGTTCTTCTGTGAAAATAAAACTTACCTCCACATTACTTATTTGGATGTGATCCCTTATGAAGTGATATCTGACCTCAATATGCTTTGTTTTGGAGTGGAAGACTGGATTGTTGGATATAGCTATGGCGCTTGTATTATCACACAGAATAAAAGTTTTCCTATATACAAGGCCATAATCCTTAAGTTGATGCTGCATCCATAGAATCGGCCCACAGCAGCTTCCAGCAACAATGTACTCAGCTTCAGCAGTAGAAGTAGAAACAGAATTCTGCTTCTAGCTGCACCAACTGATCAACTTACCACCAAGGAGTTGACATCCACCTGTTGTGCTTTTCCTGTCCACTTTACCTATGGAATAACCATTGTTCATAAGAAACTCAGTGAGAGTGTCATACCAGGCTCTAGGGGCTTGTTTTAGACCATAGAGAGTTTTGTCCAACTTATAGACAAAACTTGGATGTTGTTCATTTTCGAAACCTGGAGGCTGCTTGACATATACCTCTTCTTGAAGCTTACCGTTCAAAAATGCACTCTTGACATCCATTTGAAATACCTTCATGCTTTTGTGGGCAGCATAGGCCAAAAACAAACGATTTGCTTCTAACCTGGCCACTGGAGCAAATGTTTCATCATAATCTATGCCCTCTTCTTGCCTATAGCCTTGAGCAACCAGTCTTGCCTTATTTCTAATGACATGACCTTGCTCATCCATTTTATTTCTGAACACTTGGTGCCAATTATTGTTTTACCTTTAAGCACAGGGATCAGCTTCCCTACTTTTTTTCTCTCAAAGTGATTGAGCTCTTCTTGCATGGCAGTGATCCAATTGGCATCTTTAAGTGCATCATCTACTTTCTTTGGCTCCATCAGGGACACAAAATTAGAAACATACAAAAGTTTCCTAAGTTGTCCTATCTTGTTTGTACCCCTTTGTTGATGTCACCAATTATTTGATCATTGGGGTGACACCTGATCCACTTAGGATCATGTTTCATTGAAGATTCTCCTATATCAGTTTCATTCTCATTAGGTCTTGTAGAACAACTCTCAAGATTTTCAGACGCACTGATGTCTTGAGCCTGTTCACCCAATGAGAAAGAATCATTATTGTTGAACACATCAGCAGAGGATTCAGGGAAATCAACATTGATTGGTTCTGGACATGGTGCGTTAACTATATCAGTACATTTATTCACACAGCGTGTACCAACATAATCATCAACATGTCCATTGTGGTTAACAGGTTCCACTCTGGATGATGTGGAAGCTTTTGAGTCCTTTTTCCTCAACATTGGAATGCATAAGATCATCAAAGCTGAACTCTCCTGAAACTGATTCAGGAACAACTTTGGTAGAGGCATTCATACACTCCTCAAGGGTGACATTGATAGATTCATCTATCACCTTTCTTTTGTAGTTGTATACTCTGTAGGCTTTAGAGACATCAGAATACCCAACTAACACACCTTCATCAGCTTTGGGTTCAAATTTAGCCAGCTAATCCCTTTGATTCAGGATGAAACAGGGACATCCAAACACATGGAAATTACTTATATTTGGCCTTCTCCCTTTGATTAACTCATAAGGAGTCTTATTGAACCTTTTCATCACTAAGGTTCTCTTTTGAGTGAAGCAGGAAGTGTTGACTGCTTCAGACCCAAATGATGAAGCAAACCTGATGCACACAACATGGTTCTAGCAGCTTCAATGAGAGTTTTATTTCTCCTTTCAGCAACTCCTTTTTGTTGTGGAGTTCTTACAGCTGGAAAGTTTTGAGAGATCCATCTTTCTTCATAGAAGTCCTCAAGACTACTGTTTCTGAATTCAGTACCATGATCACTTCTAAGCTGCTTGACTTTAGCAGAGTTCAGAACTTCCATCTTCTTAATAAATCCAATAATTTCTCTGGCAGCCTCTCCTTTGGTCTTTAGGAAGATCACCCATGTTGTAATTCCTATATTTTCAGTCAACAATTAAACACAAACGATTAAGAACAAGATCAGAAACACTAACCGAATGCTTTGATTATAGACAAAAGATTACAGAGATGGAATTGTGAGGAATCGTTCACTGTAGCCCTAAAATGTTTCTCCACAATTTCCGTGCAAAAGTAATTACAATGTTAGATCTACTTTTTACAAAGTCAAAATACTATTTATATATCAATTACAACTATTGCCTATTTACACTTTATACCCTAGAGTTAATTTATTTCATCAATCAAAATTAGTTCTAACATTCTCCCCCTTTGATGAAATAAACCAAGTCTTGATTTTGCAAGACCTAACTTCATCCCAAACCTCCTTATACTCTTTCTGTCAGATAGTCTCCAATTGATTTTGGAAATGACCTCAACCATCAGTTTTCTGCATTAGCAATCAACGCTCCTTTCTTCGTCTTCCTCTTTTTATCAGATGCCAGTTTTCCTTTCAACCCATTCATCACCTTCTGAAGAGTCCCATCACAGAATTTATTAAGTTCAACGCTCCGCATCGCTCTTAGCTTTCTATATTTGTCTTTATACATAACCACTAGATGCTTAACCATAATAACTTGATATTCTTTCAGATCTCCTGCAAACTTTATAACTCGATTTGGAGCTGTAATATTTATCTTCCTCATTCCTCTTTCGACTCCAATCTGTAGATCTTGCACAGACATTAATACCTGTTTGGAATGCATGAAGTGAAAAATTGTCTTGAGTGCAAATCTACAGTATTCGTTCCTCTTATTGCGGCACAGCTCATCAAATAAATCTTCAATATCAACCACATGCACATTGAACAAGTTAGCTTCGGTGAATGAATAGGTGTTAAGCTCTTGAAACAGTAAAAGTACGATAGAAAATCTTAACAAAACGATCTTTTTCAAACTTGATTAAATCAACTATCCTAAATTCACTTTTTACTTTATCCACTGGCTGAGTTTTATTCCGCAAGAAACTCGCATAATTCACAAGATTCGGCATATTTGGCTCCAGAACTCTGTTTCAAAAACGTTCAAGGAGCTTGCTTTGTGCAGAATATTCTCTTCTCTAAGTAATCTTCAAGATATGGAAGTTTATTCCTTTTCTTGATATACTCGGCTGTTTGTTTTGCAGATAAGTCTAATGCTTTAACCTTCTTCTTACTGATTTCATCTTTGTTGAGCAAAGTAAGCATATCTCTGATTTCCCTTTGAACCACTTGCTGAGCTTCAAATCTTAGTCTGTGCAGCTTTTCTGATTTGTCAGCCAGGATTTATTCATTAAAGAACCTTTCCATTACTTCAACTTCATTTAACACAGTCACCTCTTGTGGGATAACATTTTCCATCAGAAATTCTTCAACCTCTTCTTTCACTTGAACCGTAACCTCAGGCTTTTCAACCGTCAGTGTTGGTATAGAATCTTTCAAAATTTCCTAAATCCAGTTCTTCTTGCTTCTTCAATTTTATCTGCTTCAACAGATATATCGGTTAAAACAAACATGTCATCATCGTCTGATAATTCAATCTCAACTTCTTTCTCTACTTCTCTCTCTTTTCCTTGAATCAACAACATCTGCTCTTGAACGTCATCATCAGAATCATTATACTCCTCAAAATTGTAAATTTCTGACTGAATGCTTAAAGGAACTGGAACATCTTCATGAAGAATCAATCCCAACTCTCTTTGAATATCAGCAGGTTCCTTTGAGCTTTCGGCTTCTCCTTTCTCTTGTATTTCAGCCTCTTTCTCAGGATATGTGATCATCAATAATCCAGTTCCTGGCTCATCAAGCTTCCTCCTCTTCTCCCCCTCATGAGGAGCATCATCGGATTCTTCGTCATGCTTGCGCTTTGGAGCTGAAGCTTGAGCCTTACATATTTATTCAACGGCTAATACTTGTTCAGACAAATTTCCCAATGCTGTGATTACTGTACTCTCCAACCCCATCATGCGTTCTCGCATCTCATGAAACTGTTCAAATACAAAATCTCTTAGCTCTTCTATAGCCTGATTTGGATTTGTTTGTTTCACAGTTTCTTCTGCTACAGATTTTCCCTTTAAGAACTTGTGGATATTTGTCATCTGAGACATGATTTCGGATAGTTAGACTGTCAAGTGACTGTTTACTCCTGCAACCGCAGCATTTAGAGCATGATTCAAAGATGATTCGGCAACAAAAGGGTAAAGAGTAACCACTGGGTCATGTAGACTTCCAATTGTCACGACAGTTGAACTTGTATAAAGAACATCTGCGTGGCCAGTACTCAGAGTTGGCAGTGATGTAGCTCTGACTGGACTTCCAATGTAACACCCCGACTCCCGAGCAGGTACGTGTAATTATTCTATTGACTAATTATAATAGTGATTATTGCATTGGTCCAATTGCGTCCCGTATAGTGGATTATACGTGTCGGGTAGGGAATTACGTGGATTCGGGATATAATTTTAGTTGATAAATTATAATTATGGATTCACAGGGTTAAATGAGATATATTGATATACATAGTGGAATTTTAATATTGGGGTCGGGTATCGGTGTCGAACCCGCGATATAACCGGACCCGTATATGTGCGTATATGTGTGTGGAACATCCTTCTTCCTTCTCTTTTGTGCAAAACCTAAGGAAAATATTGTGTGTGTTTGTGAATTCTTGTGTTGAAGCAGAATCAAGGCCAATTTAAGGGAATTGAGTTGCTGAAATTGATTATAGCCTCCTTCTTTGTGTTCTTCAAAAGTTCAACGTGAGTAATCTTCAATTTTAAATCTGATTTTGGGTATTAAGTGTTGTGAAATATTCGGAATTGGTATGTATGTGTTTTAGAAGAGTTTTGGTGTCATTTTTATGAGCATATACTGCTGGAATCGGAGTTTGGAGGTGGAATTCCTCCTGGGCAGAACTGAAACAGCGAACAGAGGACCTGTTCTAAATCGCGAGCGCGGTCGCGACGCGCCAAGCGCGGCTGCGATGACCCCTTCGAGCGCGGGCCGCGATCCAGGCCAGTGCGGCCGCGATCCGAGCCAGCTGGGCTTGGGTCTGTTTGGGCTTTGAGGGTCCGTTGGGTTGTTTCGTGGGGTTCAATTGGGTATGTTAAAAGTTATGGGATATCTGGGATTAATCTAGGGAGAATTATTTTCTGTACAGGGATTGTCAGAGATTGTTACGGGCCGAGTTCATATGTGATTATCTGAATTTTTTGGGCACTGCGAGCTGCCCCTCAGGTATGGTCCTTCCTTATTTATATGTCTTATATGAATGACATCCATTATAGTGTATTGCGATGAGTTATCACGGGAGCTGTGTACCTCTGTTTAATCCTGTGTAGGTTTCCCATATATATATATATATATAAATATATATATATATATATATATGGTCGTCGTTCGTGTTAGCCCCCACGGGCGTGGCTTGGCTCCAGGGGGGAGGGATTCCCCAATTGAGATGAGAATCTCTTTCTGTATTGGATCTCTCGCGTCTCTGATCAGGGACTTGTGTCACACCCCGTTACCCCGGTTGGCAACGAAGCGTGACGTCGCGGAAGCGTAACCATAATCATAATGAACGACCACTATATGGACGTTTTCAAAACTACATCGGCGTAACTTTAAAAGATATAAATGTTTTACATGACCCAAAAATAATAAAGAGAAGTTCGCAAGGTACAGAGATTTAAATACATAATTAATTCATCCAAAATAATGCAAATAAATCTCCAATTGATTGAAACTGAGTGCGACTCCTTAAATGCGGAAGCTTGAAAATACTACCGATGTGATGGACTTGCCTTAATTTCCTGAAAATACACGCTAAAATACGTCAACAAAATTGTTGGTGAGCTCATAGGTTTACACGTAAATCTGACTTGTATGGACAACAATAATAGAGATTGAATTTATAAAATCATAAATTCCTTGTTATGTATTACATATAAACCATCATGCAACCGAAGCTTAATTTAAAATGAGTTTGCCCTGTGCAGTATTCCCATACGTAATACCGTGTGTTGAATATATATGCACCCGCTGTTAGCCAACCCGACTAACCCGAGTGGGGGACATGACTCCCAATAGATCTATCCACAATATATTCGCGCTTACAAATAAATGCAATTAACGGTTCATGATATCAGGGCTAATGGAACCACATGTGTAATACATAATAGAAATGAAGATATTTCCGTGTCCATATAAAAACGAAGCATGTATTTCATCCCCAAAACATAACAGTGTGAAAATAGGGGCTATGAGAACTCACCGAGCGTGTGATGGTAAAAACTAGCGTAAAGTGCTTTTTAGCGTAAAGTGACGGATGATGCACCGAGCGAGATTAAACGGGTCCTAAATGATAATAAGGACTTAATATCTCTAATATATGATGATATATATATTTATAGATTTTTATGTCTTAAATCACCCAACATTACAAGTTTATAAATAAAATTTGCTTAAAACGTCAAGTATATATATATATATATATATATATATATATATATATATATATATATATATATATATATATATATATATATATATATATATATATATATATATATATATATATAATTTTCCAGCTTTTTTGGAGGTTTTTCGGCCTACTTTGAGGCTGTTTTTGACCAAGCTCCAAAATGTTTTAGACTTTGGTATTCTAGGACATTAAACTACTATATATAAAGGATTTTTAGAATCAAGAACGACCATTTTTCGAGATGTTTAGGTTGGTGAAAAAGCTCGTTAAAAACCCAATGTTGGCCATTTTTGAGCTGTCAAACTTTCGGTTTTCCAAATAATTTCTGGAGGTCTTAAACTCCAAATTAAATTATGAAAAATTCCAGATCTATAGTTAAGACATAGATCTAACTTTTGAGACAAGAATGAACTCATTTCGTTGAGTTATGAATTAGTTATGATTTTTCAAAGTCGATATAAATTTTCTGCCGAAAATCCGCAGTTTTATAAACTTGAAACAACTTATGATTCTTGTTGTTTATTCAAAGACTACTTGTATAAAAGTTGTAAAAGTTATATAACACATATATAACATATGCTTTCATAATATTAACATGTTTATAATATGTTCATATATTCATATGCACATTTAAAGAAACAACTTAAAAATAAAAACTAGAAACTTATAAACTTGAGTTTTTATGAAACTTGTTGTTGTTGGTGATTATATATATTATGCAAGACTTATATAAACATAAATGTATGATGAAATAAGTTAGTATTTACTTACTTTGAAGTATTTAGAATATGATTTTGAGTAGAAGTTGAAATCCTTGCAAGATATGCACCAAAACACTTGATTTTCTTGAAGAACACTTGAATAACACTTGAATGCACAAGTTTGTGATGTGTGAGTGTATAAATCCGGTTTTGAGAGAAGAAAAGGAGAAGTTTTTGTTGTTTGAAGTGTGGAAAAGAAGTGAGAAATGAGGTCTTATTTATAGGCAAAGTGTTTGGTCTTTCAAATGATGAAAGGCATGGATGAAAAGGTAGAGTGCACTTTTAGACAAAATGATTGTGTTTAAAGTAATATTAAAAAAATAAAAGTCAACTTCTAATACACACATGGCCTATAGGCCAGCCATACATGTATTATACATGTATTTATATTTTTTTTTGTGTATAAATGTATTTAGAAATGTATTTTTGTATTTCCCTTTTCTTGTAATTTCATAAATACTTATGGATGCATTGTTTTAATGAGTTGTTTTAGTCTTGCATAATTATGTTAAGTAATTGTATTAGTGTTTGATTAGTGTTACTAATCATAATTTAATTATGTACTTAGTTGAATAAATCCCTCATATCGTAAATCGATCGGATTAATTAATTTCCCGATTCATCGCACCAATGAATTTGATTCTAATTGAGTTGAATTTGTTCATGAACCTTGTTAATCACTTTGGTTAATTTCTAATGACCACTGATTAGGTTATAATTGGCAATTAAATACTAATTAGGTCGTTGTTGCTAACCTGGTTCAATGCCGGATGTTACAGTCTCCCCCTGTTAAGGGAATTTCGTCCCGAAATTTTATCATGTTTCCTCAGGGGTATTGTTACTTAAGAGTAGATGAGAGTATCTTTGCTTAAACTAGCCTTTGCATGCCTAAGTGAATTGTGGTCCATGTCTAGAATTTCCATCTGACCTTGAGGATGGGTATACAACTGTGCTTCAATCCTTTGACCTTACGGTCCATGATTTCAACCGGCTCTTTGATGAAACGAAGTTTATCACTTAGCTGGATCTCTTCCAAGGGGTAACAAGTGTCTCCTCTAACAAACACTTCTTCTTATTCGATACATGGAAGGTATTGTGCATGCTGCTAAGCTCTGGTGGTAACTTTAAATGGTAAGCTACGAGTCCAATTCCCTTTAAGACTTTGCATTGCCAATGTATCGAGGGTTTAATTATCCTTGTTTCCCAAATCGTATCACGCCCTTCCATGGCGAGACTCTCATCAGTACTCGTTCTCCTAATTAGAACTCAAGGGATTTTCTATTTTCATCTGCATACCTTTCTTACAATCGTAGGCAACTTTTAGTCAGTTTCGCATCTGTACTATCCTTTCGGTTGTTTCGTGAATGATCTTAACGCCAGTGATTTGGCCATTTCCTACTTCTTCCAAATAAATCGGTGATCGACACTTTTGCCCGTAGAGGGATTTAAACGGAGGAGCTTTAATACTTGAGTGATAGCTATTGTAGTATGATAATTCCACTAAGGCAAATGAGTATCCATTATAGAGGCTCTTAATGTATGTTCTAGGGTTTGGATCGTTCTATTATTCTAACCATTGGTCTGAGAGTGATATGTGGTACTCATGTCCAGGTTTGTATCCACAGTTTGCTATAATAATTGCCAAAAGCTTAGCTGTAGATCTGCTATCCATATCAAAAATGATTATAATAGGCACTCCGTGTCCAGAGACGACTTCCTTGAGGTACGTTTGGACTAGCTTATTCATCCTGATGTTCTTCTTGATTGGTAGGAACGCGCGGATTTTGTTAGGTGGTCGTATATTACTCAAATATTTTCTGATGTTGGTCTTAACTTTGGAGCATGTTAGAAATTTTTTTTTTGACATATGTGGCAATGTCATCCTTCATGATAGGCCACCCATATAGTTCCCTATGATACATTTTATCGGATCCGGGGTGAACGACATATCTTGATTTGTGTCCGTCATCTTTAACCAGTTTTCTTACTCTATCAAAAACAGGGTAACCAGACTCTATTCGTGAAGTATTGATTTCCATTAACCCTTATTCCAAACTGTTTATCCATTCTGTGCAGGGCTTTATTTTTCATATTTTCCTCCTTAATAACTTCATGAACTAAGAAAGGAGGGTTTGGTTGAGTGGTTATAACTATGGCTGGTACTCTTAACGGCTTAACTCATTTCTTTCGGCTATGAGCGTCTGCAACCACATTAGTTTTCCTCAGGTGATAACGAATTTCACTGTTGCAACCACTTATTAGCTCTATCAACGATGTTACCTAATATTTGACTCTTTCTGGTTCAAGATGTGTTGGAGGCTCTTAGGGTCCGTGAGTGTAATACACTTCTTACTGTACAACTAATGTCTTCAAGTCTTAAGGGTAAAGACTACTGTTCCAAGATCTAGATCATGCGTTGTGTAATTCACCTCGTGAACCTTAAGTTTTCATGAAGTATAAGCTATGACCTTATCTTTCTACATCAGCCCATTGTGTGAAGTGTCATAGTAATCTATAAATTTTTCGTTCCTCTTGACAAAATAGGCGCGCTGCACAGTTTATGCTTTAATAACTGAAATGATATCTCCTGATCCTTGCTCCAATCATACTTAATGTCTTTTCGGGTCAGTTTTGTTAGAGTTCTGGTGATCTTTGAGAAAATTGCTTATAATAAGTGGCAAGTCTTAAGGACTGTCGTATCTCTATGGGGGGTTCTAAGTGTTGACCAATTCCTGATAGCCTCGATCTTTGCGGGGTCGACTTGGATTCATTTACTATTGTTCACGTGACCGAGGGATTTCACCTCTCCTAACCAAAAGTCAAATTTCGAAAGCTTAGCATATAGTTGTTCTTTCTCCGATAATTCCAGAATCAGTCTTAAATGTTGCTCGTGCTCTTTCTCGTTTCGTGAGTAGATTAAAAGTCATTCATGAATACAATCACGAATTTGTCTAAATAAGGTTTGCACACCCGATGAGGTCCATGAGTACCGTTGGGGACACTGGTTAATCCAAACGGCATTAATAGGAATTTATGATGACCGAAACGGAATCTGAAAGCTGTCTTTGGAATATCTTTCTTGTGAACTCTAACCTGATGATAACCAGACCTAAGGTCGATCTTCGAATAGAAGCTTAATGCTTGGAGTTTTGTCAAACAAGTCATTGATCCTTGGAAGTGGGTATTGGTTCTTTTAGCTTATTTAACTTCTCGGTAATTGATGCACATCCCGAAAGTTCCATCCTTCTCCTTTATGAACAAAACTGGAGCTCCTCCAAAGAGAGGAACTCGGTTTGATAGGCCCTTTATCTAAGAGCTTCTACAGTTGGTTGGACGATTCTTACACTATTGATGGGGCTAATCGGCATGGTGCTCGAGCCACTGGTACCGCACCTGATACTAGGCCTATTTTTTAATTTGACTTGCCTCGATGTTGGGAGTTCAGGTAAGTGTTCTGGAAAAACTTTGGGGTAACCATAAATAATAAGAATATTTTCGAGCCGCTTTCCCTTTGGCTCCCTCTCTATCAACACTTTAGGGTCCTAATGCTAGAGATGATGCTTACTTTGGTATTTCTTGCTTTGCGTTGGACAGTAAGGACCTTCTTATTGGCTAAAGGTATATGAACTGTGTTCTTGTTGCGTACTATTTCCACACGATTTTCGATAGCCAATCCATGCCTATGACCACGTAAACACTTCCCAGTTTGATGGGTATCATGTTGTTAGGCACAAAAAGGCCTCAGTCAAACCTGTTCTACATCTGAGGGGGAGATTTATAATCAAACCTGTTGATGCGTTTGAAGGTTAAAGTTAAGGCCTGTTATATGCCTTATTAAAGCCTGAAAATGATTTGCAATATTAGTCATAAGCTGTTCTATGTGTTGCATGTGTTGCAACTAAGACAGTTTGTCCAAGTTGTTATGTCTGCTGAACAGGCTGGACATAAACTGTCTACGCTGCTCTACACTGGTGAGCAGCTTGGGCACTTTTAAAGTGTTCTATTCTTTGTAAACAGAACCTGTTCTTTGTGAACATGCTAAACACTTTATGGAATAAGTTTCCAAGTCTTCATGAATTGTTGTTGACTACAAGATCAGTTTATAAAGTCAAAGACAAAGTGGAAAACAGAACTGCTCAGCCTGTCCAAGCTGTTCTGAAACATGAAGACAAAAGGTTATTTGAAAAAGGGTGACATACCTTTTTCTTATATCAAAATAGGCCTTTACAAGGAAGAAAAACGCAAAGTTGACATTCCTAAATTAGTTAAAGGCAATGCAACAGTAAACAAAGTAAAAAGACAAAAGTTCTGCACATGTAAAGGCAAGTCTGCTTTTCAGAAAAGTGCAGAAAATGTTATGTTGTCTTTTCAACAAGACTTCTCCTTTTCATTCCGTCCAATGAAGATGTTTCTCTTAGATCCTCTGAGTAAGTATAAAAGGAAGCTTCTAAGGACAGAAAGAAGTGAAGAAAGCTTAGTGCTGAAATCAAGAGTGAACGTGCAAGTGTGTTTTTCATGCATGCAAGTCTGATTGTGTAATACAGTTTTTTGTGTCTAAGCTGTTCTACATAAGCTGTTCATCTGAGTCTTGTAAACACAGTGAGTGCTTCTTAGTGAGTATAGTCATTGTATACTAGTTTGAGTCTGTCTTAGACTAGTGAACATACTGTTGTATCTGTCATCTCAGCTTGAACTATTCCGCATTCAAGCTTGTTTGTAATTAACAAATTGTTGATAATACATACAAACATTGAGAAAATAGTGTGTAGTTTTTAAATTGCTGTATTCACCCCCCTCTACAGCTTAAAGCCATACACTTTGGGAACCTCTCGGGACCTACAACTGGTATCAGAGCAGGTCAGAGTGTGTGTCATTCTAGATCTCTCATTCTCCCTAGTTTCCATGGACAACAGTGCTGCAAATTCTTCTTAATATGACAATGGCTCTATGGGCAAACCTCCAAAATTTAATCATCAAAACTTCTCTGGTTGGAAGTGCAGAATGATGCTCTATTTAGAAAATCTGGATGTACAACTACCAGAGATAGTGATGGAGGGTCCCTATGTGCCAACCTCTGTTACTACCATAACTCCAGCAGTTGAAGGAGCTGCTCCTGAAATCAGGACCTTTGAGAAAGCTAAAGCTCAATGGTCTGATGAAGACAAGAGACTGGTGGCTCTGGATGCAAAGGCCAGAAACAACCTGGTTATTTCTCTTCCTGATGATGTGTTCAAACAGGTTGAGAAAATGAAGACAGCAAAAGAAATGTGGGATACTTTGTGTACCGTCTATGATGGACCCACAATCACACTGGACAACAGGATCAACAATCTTGTTAGACAGTATGAACTCTTCTTTGCTAAACCAAAGGAGACTCTCACTGAAACCTACACCAGGTTTACTGCTCTAGTGAATGATCTCAAGGCTGTTGGGATCACTAAGGACAGTCTTACCCTGGTGAATAAATTTCGGGACATTCTACCTGAAGAGTGGAATTACTTCTCAACAATTCTAAGGAACTCAGGTACTATCAGAAGTATGGATCTGGTCAACTTGTATGGATCCTTACTGAATGATGAACAGTCAAGGCAACAAAAGAGAAATGCCTTGGAAATGTCCAAAAGAGGTGCAGCCTTTGTGGCTAATGTGAGACAGCCAGTAAATCAGGTGAGTGATGTGTTCACTCAACCTGATCAACAGGATGATGACAAGGAGGAGATGTCAGATGAAGAAGATACTGCAGATCTTGTTGAACAAGATGTTGAGCAAATGATAGCTATGCTTGTCAAAAGGTTCAACAAGAAAAGGTTTGGAAGAAACATGCTGCAAGGATATTCAGGTGCTGGCAAAAAGAAGGCATTTGATAAATCCAAGGCTGAGTGCTTCAAATGTGGCAAAACTGGCCATATAGCTGCTGACTGTGTGTCAAAAGCTGTTGGTCAGTCATCCAAACCATACAAGACAAACAAGGATGATGGTTATAGGGTTAAATACCTTATGGCCATGGCTAAGCTAAGGAAGTTGGAAAACTCAGTGGGTTCTAACCGCCAAAAGGGACTTATGGCAGAGACTTGTGATTGGGAGGAATCTGATTCATCATCTGATGAAGAAGATAATCAATGTCTGATGGCCAACACTGATGTCCCATCAACAAGCAGCTTCAAACAAGATATGGCTGAAGCTGAAGCCTTCAGCAGCTTAGAGAACTGGAATCCTACTATGATGTATAAGGTACAAAATTTTATGGCTTACAGTTCTGAAGAAAAAGTTAAAATGTTTGAATATATGCTTGTTGATCTAAAAGCTGCTGTTGATAAGCATGATGCTTTACTATCTGAAATCTCTAAACTTAAAACTGATCTTAAAATTAAATCCAGTAAACTGGACAGTTTCCATAAGTTGGAAACTGAGCTTGATGAATTAAAACACATCAACTCTATTTTACTGGAAGAAAAGAGAGAAACAGATATAAAGCATGCTAAGCTTCAAAAGATAGTTGACTCTTGGTGCCAATCTGCACAAAAAGTCAGCCATTGTATAAGTCAACAGATCCCTGCACAAATCCAAGCCTATCTTGGAGGGGATCTTGACACAGCAGCTTCCATTGTTGAGATAAATAATCTGAAAGAAGATTTATCCACTCTTGGTGAACTTCCAAACACATTCATTCAAAATGTGAATGGTAAACTAATCTCAACAAATAGGTTTGTCAGGCCTCAAAACACTGACAGCTTGTGTGAATTTAACTCAAAAGCTGATGTTGGAATCTGTTCTCCATCAAATCAGTCTGCTAAGTGCTCTGCTGGTTCACACAAGCAAAAGAAAGGAAAACATGTCCAAACTGAAGTTGCGGATACTAAACCTGTTGACAAAACAGGTTCTGAGTCCAAAGCTGATGGTAAAAAGCATGTTAATCCTTTTGATGCTAAACACTTTGAAAACAAGTTTTCAAAAGGTAAGCAGTCTGTTTTCAACAAGGGTAAGTCTCATGTTGAAAACAAAACTGCTGTGATTTCAAATAAGTTTTCAAATCATAGTGGTAACTGGTTTTAAATAAGAATAAGCCTTTCAAAACCAGACACAGTGAGTATGCTGATAGGCAGCATAAATCACAATCCCAAATAGGGGCAAAGACAAAGCCATTGCTCAAACTGAGATAATTGGGAATAAGTTTCCCAAACCTGTGGAAGCTCAAAAGCCAATCAAGCTCCCTGTCTTTGACATCTGTCCTCCTAAAAAGAGGAAAGAAGAGACAGCCAAAGCTGTGGTTATTGAACTATCCACTCAAGCTGTTGATTCATCAAAAAATAATAAAATTGCTAAATCTGCTGATAGAATCAACAAAAATAGCTCAGAATGTGTTTCTGAAAGATCTTCTTCCAAAAATCCTAAAAAGAGAAAATGTTACAAATGTGGAAAGAAGACACATCTGGCCAAGGATTGTCCTGAATCTGAGGGCATGAGGCCTGTTGACTCTATTGTTTCCATAACAGATGTCCCAAGCAGTGTTGGAAATGTCACAGTCACTGAGAGTGGTATTCAAGCTGATACCATTCAAATATGGAATATTAGTGTGGATATTTCAAGTCCATCAACAAATGTTGATGAAGTAGGAGAACTCATCTCTGTGATGAGTTCCCCTAAGAATGACTAATAATTCTCTTATCACTCTGCAGGAAAAACAACCTTCCCAGGTTTGGTACTTGGACAGTGGCTGCTCAGGGCACATGACAGGTTGTAAAGAATTGCTGAGTGATCTCAGGCCTGAAAAAGGGCCAAAAGTCACATTTGGTGACAATGTACAGGGATCCATTGAGGGATATGGAACTCTTAAAGCTGGTGCTGCAGTGTTCAAAAGAATAGCCTATGTGGTTGGGCTAAAACATAACCTTGTCAGCATAAGCCAACTGTGTGATGCTGGCTACAAGGTTAACTTTGATGAGCACCTGGGTTACATATTGGGTCCCCAAGGCAAAGTTGTGCTATGTGCTCAACGAAAGAAAGGTGTATATGTTGTGGATATGCATTCTGCTGACCCCACAACTGAAACCTGTTTTCTCACAAGAACAAATGCTGATCTAAACTGGCTATGGCACAGAAGACTGTCACATCTGAACTTCAAGAACATCAACAAACTCTGTAAGAAAGAGTTGGTGATAGGTTTGCCTTCTATGACTTTTGCTAAGGATAGATTATGCACAGCTTGTGAGAAAGGCAAGCAGAGAAAAACATCTTTTAAATCCAAACATAATTTCTCTATTGATACTCCACTCTTCTTAATCCATATGGACTTGTTTGGACCTGTTAATGTCCCAAGTCTAGGAGGAAGAAGATACACTCTAGTAATGGTTGATGAGTTCTCCAGGTACACATGGGTGATCTTTCTAAAGAGCAAAGGAGAGGCTGCTCGAGAGATCATTGGATTTGTCAAAAAGATGGAAATGCTGAACTCTGCTCAAGTAAAGCAGCTTAGAAGTGATCATGGTACTGAGTTCAGAAATAGTACTCTTGAAGACTTCTGTGAAGAGAAAGGAATCACTCAAAACTTTTCAGTTGTAAGAACTCCTCAACAAAATGGAGTTGCTGAAAGGAGAAACCGAACTCTCATTGAAGCTGCCAGAACCATGCTGTGTGCATCAGGTTTACCTTCATCATTTTGGGCTGAAGCTGTCAACACTGCCTACTTTACCCAAAACAGATCCTTAGTGGTGAAAAGATTCAACAAGACTCTCTATGAGCTGCTCAAAGGGAGGAAGCCAAATGTCAGTTATTTCCATGTGTTTGGATGTCCCTGTTTCATTCTGAATCAAAGGGACCATCTGTCAAAGTTTGAACCTAAAGCTGATGAAGGTGTGTTTGTTGGCTACTCTGCTATCTCCAAAGCCTACAGAGTATACAACAACAAAAGAAAGGTGATAGATGAATCTATCAATGTCACCTTTGAAGAGTCCAAGAATGCTTCCACCAAATCTGTTCCTGAATTAGTTTCAGGAGAACTTAACTTTGATGATCTGATGCATTCAAACAATGTAGAGGACTCAAAAGCTTCCACTACACCCAATGTGGAACCTGTTAATCATGATGGACATGATGATGATTATGTCAATACACCCTGTGTAAATAAATGTACTGACTTAATTACCACTGCATGTCCAGAACCTATCAATGCTGATTTTCCCAGTTCCTCTGCTGATATGTTCAACAGTGGTCAGACATGTTCAACAAGTGAACAGGTTCAAGACAATAGTGTGTCTGAAAATCTTGAGAGCTGTTCGACAGGACCTGCTGAAGATGTTAACAACTCAGGTGAATCATCATTGAAAAATGATCCTAAGTGGATCAGGTGTCACCCCAATGATCAAATAATTGGTGACATCAACAAAGGGATACAAACAAGGTGGGACAGCTTAGGGAACTTTTGTATGTTCTCTAGTTTTGTTTCACTGATAGAGCCAAAGAAGGTTGATGAAGCACTAAAAGATGCCAATTGGATCACTGCAATGCAAGAAGAGCTTAATCAGTTTGAAAGAAACAATGTATGGAAGCTGGTCCCTGCTCCTAAAGGTAAAACTATAATTGGCACTAAATGAGTTTTCAGGAATAAGATGGATGAGCAAGGTCATGTCATTAGAAATAAGGCAAGACTGGTTGCTCAGGGCTACTGACAGGAGGAAGGAATTGATTATGATGAAACATTTGCTCCTGTGGCTAGGCTAGAAGCAATTCGTTTGGATCTAGCCTACCGCTGCCATTAAGAGCATTAAGTATTTCAAATGGATTAAGAGTGCATTTTTGAATGGAAAGCTGCAAGAAGAAATTTATGTCAAGCAAGCTCCAGGTTTTGAAAATGAACAAAACTATCCAGTTGTCTATAAGTTGACAAAGCTCTCTATGGTCTCAAACAAGCCCCTAGAGCCTGGTATGACACTCTTACTGAGTTCCTTATGAGCAATGGGTATTCCAGAGGTAAAGTGGATGCTACACTGTTCATAAAGAAGGTGAAGTCTGATATTATGATTGTTCAAATTTATGTGGATGACATAATATTTGGTTCTACTAATGAGCAGTTGTGCAAGAATTTTTCATTACTCATGAAATCCAAGTATGAGATGAGTATGATGGGAGAACTAACTTTCTTTTTAGATTACAGGTTAAAACCTTCAACTGGAATTTTTATAAACTGGAATTTTTATAAATCAAAGAAAGTACACTTTAGATCTTTTGAAAAAGTTCAAATTTGATCAAAGTTCTCCTATTAAAACTCCAATGGCAACCAATGTAAAATTGGATGCTGATGCCAGTGGCAAAGCTGTTTCAGTAACAGCTTACAGAGGCATGATTGGGAGCTTGCTATACTTAACTTCTAGTAGACCTGATATTATGTTTGCTACCTGTTTGTGTGCTAGATTCCAAGCTGATCCAAAGGAATCTCATCTAACTGCTGTTAAAAGAATCTTCAGATACCTAAAGGGTACACCAGGTTTGGGTCTTTGGTATCCCAAAGACTCCAGCCTCGAACTAACAGGCTATTCAGATTCTGACTTTGCAGGCTGCAGGTTAGATAGGAAAAGCATAACAGGTGGATGTCAACTCCTTGGTGGAAAGTTGATCAGTTGGAGTAGCAAGAAGCAGAACTCAGTGTCCACTTCTACTGCTGAAGCTGAGTATATTGCTGCTGGAAGCTGCTGTGGGCAGATTCTGTGGATGCAGCATCAGCTGAGATTATGGCCTTGTATATAGGAAAACTCCTCTTTCTTGTGACTAATACAAGTGCCATAGCCATCTCAACACTCCAGTATTCCATTCACGAACAAAGCTATTGACTTCAGACATCACTTCCTATAGATCCCATTCCGAAAGGTAATTTGGCGGTAAGTTTTATTTCCCACCAATCGACAGCTGCAGACATTTCACTCACAAACTATGGATGAAACAAGGTTCTCATTACCTTGTCAACAAGCTGGGCATGTTAAAAAGAGACTAAGTGGTTTCTCAAAGGTTCTAAGACATTTGTGTGTTCTCACATTGCTTAAGTTTCTCTGAACAGCTAGACAGAACACGTATACATGTTCTGTACTTAGTCATTTGTCTGAAAAAACTTTGAACAGTGAGCATACAAATGCTGTAACCACCAACAGTTTATTCGTCAGCCCTGCTTGCTGCGTCCAATCTTCACCCTGTTCACTTCTTCACAAGTCTTACAAGCCATTGTCTTGTACCGTTCACCTATTGAAAACAATGTTTCTTACCAAAGAGAGGGCAGGCTGAAGGCACAGTTGCGGAATGAACCGCTTGAAGACGAACAGCCTTTGTTGACCCAACTTAGCACGGGTTGACCAACAGCTCGGACCAATCAGTTTTACTTACCTTTCTTCCAACTTAAGTTACTTATTATGTTTTATTTACACTTAATTACTGCGGCTAATTGTGGGTTCCGTGTGTTAGTGATTAAAAAGGTCAAGTGGTCTGAACTGTTCTGACCATGGGACAACCGTTCGTTTTCCGTAACTCAAATTTCAAATCGGAACCGCCCAAACCTTCTCTCTCATACACACTCACATTCAAATCCTTAACTACCAAACCACTGTTCCTCTTCGTCTTCTCATCATTTCCCGAAAATCCTCAAGAACCCTAAAATCGACTAGTGTCCTGTTGCTTCTTCAATCTCAAACTTCTCAAATGGACTCACAGACCTAATCCCTTTCTTCACGGTGTGTTGTTGGTGTGATGTGTCCCCCATCCCTCAGTCACCACAATGCTGACCATCAAACCTACAAACTACGTAGCAAACCTCACTATTCCCAAAAACTATGTGGGGAAGGGCTACGATCAGATGGTGGAATTTCTGCAAGTTCATCCGTTGAACTATGCAATGACTGCAACTCCTGGTGTCCTGTACCAGGAGATGGTGTATGAATTCTGGTACACTTGTTCTTACAACCCCAACACCACAGTCATCAAAGGAACTATTCTTAATGGGACTCAAACCATTGAGGTAACTGCTGATCTTCTAAGGGAGGTTCTTCATCTGCCTGTTGCTGAGTCATATGATCTGCCCCAGTCTGAGAACGAACAAATGGGAAATCTGCTACGCTTCTGTGGTGTAGCAGAACCCAAAATTGGAGCAACATTGTACATAAAGGACTTGTCTCCTACTTACAGCTTTCTGTTTGCTTCTGTGATGATGAGCTTCAGTAGTAAAGTTGGTTCCTTCGACCAACTCAGTAGAGATGAAGTGCCAATAGTCCTACAGCTAGTGGATGGGACTACTATTGACATGGCTAAGTGGATCTTCTCGAACTTGAGAAACCTGGTGCAGCAAGAGCCAAGACCAGCTGCTGTTCGTTATCCCAGGTTTCTGAGCCTCATTTTCAGCCATGTTTGTGGTGAGCAACTCTATAACTCCCAGCCCTTACTTAAGACTGCTGCATTCCCTGTCATAGGAAATAGAATTTTCCATACTCCTGTACTTCAAAATGAGCATCCTCTATCCACACCAATGAGGAGGTTGTTAGGTTTGGTGGAAGGACCCTCTGCTGTGAGGGTGGATCCAAAAGCTGCTGCTCCCGCCAGAAAATCCAAAGCCAGGTCCAAACTTGTAAAGAGGACCCTGGCAACTGCTGAAGCTGGGCCTGTGCAAAAGAAGGCCAAATCAGCTCAGCCTGAGTCTGCACCTTTAGCCTCTGTGGCTGAGGAGGAGCAGACTCCTCACCCTGGTTCATTTGTTGAGCCTGAAGCCTTAGTGGTTGGTGCCTTTGTGGCACAAGAGACCATGGAACAGGTCAGCCCCACTGTTCCTAACCCAGACTCACACCCTGTCCAAACAGATCCTCTCTCTTCTCCACAATCACCCACTTCATCCATTCACTACCAACGCACCAAAAAGAAACCAGCCCAAAGAATCACCTCCTCTGTTCCCTCTCAACAGGGTTCAGTTGTAAAAGAAGCAACCCATGCTGCCTCTCCTATTTTGGGAGCAGGTTCAGCTCATTTGGAGCATGCTTCACTCCAATCTGAGTCAACCCCAAGTCAGTCTAGACCCTCTGGTTCCTCCCAACAGGAACCAGTTGTACAAAAGGAGATACCCACATCAACTATCCCAGCCTCCCAACAGGCTGAGGATATTGAAAGACAGGAGTCCTCTCCACTCCATACTGTGTCCACACTGTCCCCCACTCATATCTCCTCACACCCTGAGTCTGCACGAGGTGTCCACGCTGCTGTATAGACCAATCAGCAGCTCAGCCTCAAACTTCTGCTCCCCATGATACAGCTGCTCTACACCAAACAGCTGCTGAGGGACCATCAACCCAGGCTGATGAACCTCAGGGATCATACCATCCCTCTGGTGAGGCTGCTCCCTCCATGCAAATTCCATCAGCAGGTTTCACCACTGCTGATGTTGAAATGCATATCCCATCTCCCAATGATGAGGTGTCTTTAGACCAAGGCACTGCAGAGGGAACCACCACTGGTCTTCATGAGGGTGTTGCAATACAAGCAGCATCTGAAAGGCCCCAATCATCCTCCCCTTCTCCTGGTGATGCAGCTACAGCCGCTGTTGAAGGACCCTTTGATCCCTCCAAACTGGGCCACCTTACTTTTGCCCAGGCTATGGAGCTTCTGTCCAAAGTTCCTCTTCCCTCTCCATCACATCCTCAAACACCAGCCTCATCATCTTCCTCTCCATCTACCCACTCAAAACAATCTACCCATACACCTCCATCTCCCAAAGACCTGCCTTTGAAGGATCAGCTTTCTTTTCTGACCAACAAAGTTGGTTCTTTGGAAAACACCATGCACTCTCTACCCTCCATCATATCAGACTCTGTGTCTGCACAGCTTCAGGGGTTCTTTGATTCGTTCAAGGCCTCTTTCCCTACCACTCCACAGCCTGATCACTCTCCACAGCTGTTAGCACTCACTGCTCAGCTGCAAACTGTGTCCACCTCCCTCTCCTCTATTCTTTCCATTCAGCAGGACTCTGTGTCCTCAATGACAGCTATTTCCCAACAGCTGTCATCACTTCTTACTTCTTGCAACTCTACCCTTCCAGCCACTCTGGCTAGCTTACAAACTATAATTGGCTCCCTTTCTAACTCTGTGTCATCAGATCTTGCTGATGTGCGAGATTCTCTAGAACTTCATCTTGCACAGCTACAATCTCTGCTGTTCACCGCGTCTGACAGAGAACACATTGTTAAGCTCACATCCCTTGCTGATTCCCACTCCACTTCTCTTCAGACCTGTCTTTCCCAGCTTGCTGAGGTGAAGGATAACTTGGCTTACTTAGTGACTAGCCTTGTTGGTCCTAAACCTTCTACTAAACCTGCTGGCAAGCCTGCTGACTTTGTGTCTTCAGGCAGACCAGGTGTTGAAGTCGCTGCTTCATCTCCTTCAAAGGGGGAGAAGTCATCTGCCTCGAAGCCTAAGTCTAAGGGGGAGAAAACTTCTTCTCCTAAGGAGATACCAGTATCTGCAACTCACACTGGTTAGCCAGCAGATGTCTTTGCAACAGGTACAGCTGAAGGTGCCTCTCAAGCTGCTATGCCTACTCAGGTTGTCTCTCCAAACCCTGCTCAGTCTAAGGGGGAGGAAGTCATTCCTGAGGACAGGCCTAGCAGTAAAAGGAGGCACTTAATTCTAACTGAAGAAGAAGAAGAAGAAGAGGAAATTCCTGAGGCTGCTGTCACTACAGCAGCAGCTAACGGAAAAGAAAAGGCAGCTGATGATCCCATACATCAGAAACAGGCAGAAATTCAATTTCACAAGGCCAGGGCTAAAGAGATGGGTCTTCCTATGCACAAGTACTTTGAATTTAGAGAAGAACAGCTTCAAGCTCTGGAGGAATTGAGAAAAGAAGAAGAATCTGCTAAAGCTGCTAAATCCTTTGCACTTCAAGAAGCAAAGAAAATTAAAATGTCTACCTTGGAGGTGCAAAAGAAAATAATGGAAGCTGCTCCCAACAAAACCAGTCCAATGTACATTAGTTGTACTTTATGTTACATATGTTGTAATTCCTTTTACATTAGTTGTAAAATGCTTTAGTACATTAGTTGTACTTTTGTAAGAACATGTGTTGTTCTAATGTAATCAAAATTCAGTGTATATATAAACTGATCTTTTACTTTATGTTGATGCTGTAATTTTATTTCAGCAAATGTACTGTAAAAATATATAGTGATAAGACCAGCTTAGACTGGTTATTGCAAATAGGGGGAGATTGTTAGGCACAAAAAGGCCTCAGTCAAACCTGTTCTACATCTGAGGGGGAGATTTATAATCAATCCTGTTGATGCGTTTGAAGGTTAAAGTTAAGGCCTGTTATATGCCTTATTAAAGCCTGAAAATGATTTGCAATATTAGTCATAAGCTGTTCTATGTGTTGCATGTGTTGCAACTAAGACAGTTTGTCCAAGCTGTTCTGTCGGCTGAACAGGCTGGACATAAACTGTCTACGCTGCTCTACACTGGTGAGCAGCTTGGGCACTTTTAAAGTGTTTTGTTCTTTGTGAACAGAACCTGTTCTTTGTGAACAGGCTAAACACTTTATGGAATACGTTTCCAAGTCATCATGTATTGTTTTTGACTGCAAGATCAGTTTACAAAGTCGAAGACAAAGTGGAAAACAGAACTGCTCAGCCTGCCCACGCTGTTCTGTAACATGAAGACAAAAGGTTATTTGAAAAAGGGTGACAGACCTTTTTCTTATATCAAAATAGGCCTTTACAAGGAAGAAAAACGCAAAGTTGACATTCCTAAATTAGTTAAGGCAATGCAACAGTAAACAAAGTAAAAAGACAAAAGTTCTGCACATGTAAAGGCAAGTCTGCTTTTCAGAAAAGTGCAGAAAAGGTTATGTTGTCTTTTCAACAAGACTTCTCCTTTTCATTCCGTCCAATGAAGATGTTTCTCTTAGATCCTCTGAGTGAGTATAAAAGGAAGCTTCTAAGGACAGAAAGATGTGAAGAAAGCTAAGTGCTGAAACCAAGAGTGAACGTGCAAGTGTGTTTTTCATGCATGCAAGTCTGATTGTGTAATACCGTTTCTTTGTGTCTAAGCTGTTCTACATAAGCTGTTCATCTGAGTCTTTTAAACACAGTGAGTGCTTCTTAGTGAGTATAGTCATTGTATACTAGTTTGAGTCTGTCTTAGACTAGTGAACATACTGTTGTATCTGTCATCTCAGCTTGAACTATTCCGCATTCAAGCTTGTTTGTAATTAACAAATTGTTGATAATACATACAAACATTGAGAAAATAGTGTGTAGTTTTTAAATTGCTGTATTCACCCCCCTCTACAGCTTAAAGCCATACACTTTGGGAACCTCTCGGGACCTACAGTCAGGTGTTAGATATGACATTTTTATGAAATTAGTTTTTCAAATAAAAGCGAGATTTATTTTTAAATGTCATACGAACAAAGAGTTGAAATTCTTAAAACGGGTACATTAACTAGATAGTTTACCAGAATATGTGGTCTCTAGGACAGTCACGCTATGGCTATGGTTGTAGGAATTTCCGAGAGGTTTAGAACCGAAAGGATCCTGCCCACTGACTAACCTGACTGGCCACTAGTTCTTGGTAAGAGACTGGTTATAAACCCAAATTAAAAAATCTGACACAACACACCGTCCATATAGTGGCACTCACGGTGACCGGTCGTCGTAAGTAGGTTCAGCCTTCGTTGGGTGCTTATGCCACAAACTCGGAGACCTGTGAGGTAAGCACTGCGGACATAAGTGAGACTTGGGCCAGTGACTTGCAGTTGTTATATGGTGCGTGTCAGTGGTGGTTCCTCAGTAAGACTGTTGCCCAAGGTGTGGATGAGATTAAACATGATCAATTTAAGAAGTTGAAAATCTCATAAGATCTAAGAGTTGCAAGGGGGTTGTAATTGGTAATAAGTTGCCTGCCTGAGTAGCTTATTCATGAAGGTTCACCCTCCGTTGGGTGCATGAATAAGTAAAATGGTTCTTAGGATTAATAAATCATTTTCTGAATTTTGGGTTATTGATTTATTAATGGTTAATCAAATACTATTTTTTGAAAATTTGTTTTAGATGGTTGAAAGAGGCAGAGGTAGAAGCGGTTTAATAATAACAATGACAATAATAGTAACAACAACAATGATAACGTCAATATCCTTCCCCCACTAGAAAATCCTCCCCAAAAGCACATGTTGCTACTTTGAGGTCCATTCGGGATATGGAGAACTCAAAAGAGGCAACTTCCTGAACTGGGAATAAGATCTGACTAATGTTTTGAGTACAGAGCGGAAGTCGTATGTTCTAGAAAGGGCACCAGGACCTGCTCCTGCAGAGACTGCTACAGTTGAGGAGAGAAATTTCCACAAGAAGCACTCTGAGGATTTGGTCGATGTTGCCTGTCTAATGCTTGCGACAATGACATCTTCGCTGCGGACTAACCTTATCGACGTCTCAGCTTGCCGGATGTATCGCCAGCTAAAGGATATGTTCCAGACTCAAGCTCGGACTGATAAAGATATACGACTAGGGCTCTGAGCTCGTGCAGAATGGCAGAAGGAATAATTGTTAGACCCAATGTGCTGAAGATGAAAGGTTATCTGGATCATCTTAGCAGACTTGGGTATCCCGTGACACAGGACATGACCACGAATCTAATTCTCAATTCCTTATTAAAGGAATTTTAGCAATTTGTAATTTGTTACAACATGCATGGAGAAGATGATCAGTGGGCTGCATCAGATGCTATAGACTGCTGAAGGAATGATTAAGGAGAGTAGATAGGGAAAGAGACGGAAGGGAAAGTAAGTTTCCAAGCCGGAGGTTAAAGCTAACAAGTATCTAAAACCTAGAACCAGAGAAGTCAAATTCAAGGATGACAAATTCTTTGAGTGCTAGGAAACTGGGCACTGGGAAAGGGAATTGTCCTAAGTACTTGGAAACAGTCAAGGTTGACCGCATTGAGACTTCGTGTATCTGAATCAGTCACTTCTACTGTTCTTGGATATGTGATACCCAATTGAACAAAGTTTTACGCATAATGTCTGCAATGACTAAAATGAAGTGAAAAGAGATGACAGATTAAGTGGGAGCATAGAGACATCTTAGAGAATACTCTGTTGGACACTATTTTTATTATCATCAATAGTTTATCATGGTGTAGTAAACAACTTTGTAGTTGAATTTCTTGCAAATATTTTTTGGGATAAATAAAGAATTTTTGGAGTTAAAAATTTGTTGCTTGAAATTCCCATTGTTTGAGATTACTAAGCCATGATTATAGACTATTGATTCAAATGAAACTTGAATAGTAACTTGTCAATAGAGATTGGGCAAGCTAGTAGTCATATTCAGATAAAAAGGGTTAACTATGTTGTTGTGTAAATTGTTCAAGTGTTCAAATGCAGTTTCATTGAACTTGTTAATTCTTGAAAGTTAGTTCAAGAGATTATATGAGTTGGATAGTCATCCGTGATTATATAGATGAAACTAATAAAATGCAGAATTAAATGTAAAAGAGTTACATGGAGCATAATTCACTTAACTTGTAAGAAATAATTAGACTTGAGAAGTCAGGATTGTTTAGACAAGAAGTTATCGCATTTATAAAATTACATGTGAAATGTATACAACTTGTGTGATGGTTAGTCAAGTAATATCCTTTGACTTGTTTAAACACTCGTCGGCAAACTTGACGGAACACTACAACAAAATGTTGTCGATAACAGGTTCTGGTGGTTATGGATCCATATCACAAATGTTGAACACAATGTTATTAAAGATATCTTGTTAAGATATAGATAAACTGCATATTGTCAGATTCAAGACTAAACATCTAAACGTATCACTAGTAGCAATTAATCTGAATTGCTAGAGCTCCTACATTTTAATCATGGTGTCCTTATGAATGATATACCAGTTCCTCTAAAGATAATGGATATAAATTTGTAAGGAGATTCAGATTGGATCTGAATATTATTACAAGAACTTGTAATAAAGAACTAGTGTAATTTTTCAAAGATAAACGGTAATGGAAGTTAAGTCAGTTAACTAGAGAACACTCCCACTAAGGTCATGTCTGAAATTATATTTTCGATAGATCGTGTTACCGTTACATATGATAAAGGAACAGTAGCAGTAAATTGATGGAAGTCATGTTGTGTTTATTGAGATAAAGGAGATCAACATGATATCTTTAATGTTGTTCGATTTTGCATGTTTTAGAAATCCAAGAATAAATTTGAAGTTATTCTAAAACTATTCCATATCTGCTTGTTGTCGTGGGAACCACAACGAGAATTAAAAGGCTACTGTGGTTTTTGGTTGATATTCATGGGTGATGAATATAGCATTGGTTGGACCAAATTCACAGGTATATGTTGCAAACAAATCTTGGACTGACCCACCGATTGAGACCACTTTGTGGATCATAGTCATGAGTCGTCACAAAAAGGTAATCCTTAGTACCTGAGGTGTCTACGTACTTTAGTACGGGTGCTGCTGTACATTTGGCCTAACCTAACGTCATCCGTAACTGGGTGATCATAACGGTTCGAGGCTGGTTGCAGTGGGAGTCGTGCTGGAGGCCTAGATAGTCAATATGGGATTTGCACCTTCTTTAACTAAGAAGAGATATTTATGGGCCCCTCGGCGATCGATACTGACAGAAATGCATGGCCATGCTCGGACAGAACTGATGTGTTCTAATCTGTCTGTTACAGTTCAGTATGAGATCAGGGAGTCGAGAAACATAATCGTGTTTGCTACGGTTGATCTAATCCATGCCTAGCATTCACATTGAAATATCGCGATGCATGAGATATAACCTAAGTTTCTTTTTGGAAGGCTGTTTCAACATGAATGCCGGAATGAGAGTCAGAGTTTTTATGACCTTGGTTGCCTAAAGTGTCTAGCCATGACCTCCTTTAGGCGCATGATGCAGGACAGTACGTCGGCTTACACAAGTGGGAGTATGTTAGTATATTGTGTGTAAATATGACATTAAAACTGCATCATGGCTGATTTCATAAAACACTTGAGGGTCACACCGATGAGCACAACTGAGCAGATGCAATTAAACTATTGAATCAATAATATACATAGTTGCAATTCATAGTTTTTTTCGTTGTTAAAAACACAAAAATAAATGAGTTGCAATTATTTTGTACGAAAAATCAAAATGATTTATAGTTTTTTGTAAAAAAAATCTAAAACATGATTGGGTCGTATTTTTCATTCGGGAAAGCTAAAAGTTGTATGGTTTGTAATCAATTTCTTGGAATTTACTAAAAAGCCGATCAATTTGTAATTTTTTTATTCCAAATGAAAACTACTACGAATGAAAAAATATTGCGATCCATTCATTTTTTAGTTTTTCAATAAATGGAAAAACCATGATTCATTGTGGTTTACAGCTTTATGAATGAAAAATATTGAGACTCATTTTGATTTTTTGTTTATTAAATAAAAAACTATGACCCATTTAGATTGGAAAAAACTAAAAAAAATGGAACAATTTGTATTATTTTATTCGAAAAAACTAAGAAAATGATGATTCGTAGTTTTTTGTTGGAAAAAGTGAAAATTGAAATGATTCACAGTATTTTTTCATTCGTATTATATCTAATTGTGAATAAATAATCGAATATTATTTATCCGTAAATATTCGGAATAAAATTTGGTTTATTTTGGTGTTTATGGAATATTAGAAAACTTAATAAAATAAAAAATTTATGTTTTTAATTTGATATGTTACTATTATTGATAAAATCTGAAAAGTTGTTACTATTTTTGATAACCGAAAAGTTGGTGACCTGCTAAACAGGTTTACAGGTCACCCATTACGATTATTGATAGAAAAATAAAAAGTTGTTACTATTAATGATAAAAAATAAATAATGTTACCATTAATGATAAAAATGTCAAAGCTTGTTACTATTTTTGGTCATTTGCCCTTTTTTTTATTATGTAATCAAGATGAACCGACCCGAACTTTTTGTAACAACCTAGTCTTTAACCGAACATGTAATTTCTGATTTTGAGTTAATAATGTAATTTAATTACATTCTTTGTATTATAAATTTAATTAAGTAATGAAATTATTTAATTAAGTTAAATTATATGTTATTGATGATAAAATAAAGATTAGATCTTTATTTAAAGAAAACATATGTGGAGGGACTAAAAGTGACAAAGTCCAAAAGTTTGGAAATAAAAGACTCAAGACTTCATTTTTCATTTCATCACTTTCAAAAGTTTCAAAACTCTCTCTCACACACACACACACACACACACTCTCTCTCTCTCTCTCTCTCTCTCTCTCTCTCTTTCTCTCTCTACAATCTGCTGAAATCAAAGAATTTGGAAGAGAAATTCATGGGTTTATCTGAAGAATTTCAAGAATCAAGTGGAAATTTAGGTAAGAAACTAATTTAAAAGCATTAGATTATAATTTTTTAGAGTAAAAATGTATAAATTCGGATTTTAAATCTGAATAATTGATGTTGCATGTTTGTAATATCAGTTGGAAATCATGTATTGAAGTCTTTAGAAATTACAGAAACAAAAATCGTTGGTTAAATCATCCAAAAAGAGTAAGAATCTGACTTTTTTTTATTAAGTTTTGTGTTCTTGACAAAGAAATCTTTATTTTGGACAAATCTGGACGATTTAACATGTTTAAGATGGGGAAAATAGTGTAGAAATACCCCAATAATGATAATATAACATGAAATTTGATTTGCATGTGTTTAAAAATAAGTTTGGCAAAATTTTGGTAAAAACCTGTATGGGTCGACCTGCATATCTGCAAGTCGACTCGGCGAGTCACCAAGAACATCAAGTAAATCTGAAAAATTTCTAAGTATTAGATCCGAATCTCCGATGGGACCTGACTTCGGATTGACCCGAAATTCGGATGGGTCAATCTCGGATCAAATGAGTTTTTCGGAGGTAAGCTAAATTCGGTCGAGATCCGAATTTCGGACCTCGACTCGGCGAGTGGGATGAGGCGACTCGGCGAGTCGGTCCAGTGATGCGAACTCGGGTCTGTTTTGAGGGATCCGAATTTCTGGCTAATAAACTAACTTTTTGAGTCTTCTTTTGTGACATAATAAAATATATAATTTAATGTCAATACACGCAATTATATTATATGTGAGTTTTGGGTATAAAGTACATTGAAAATATATTATGAGTTATCAGAATCAACTCAATAAAATTCAAAGTTTGATAATGATTCAACTTAATTTAATTTGTTATGATAAGTTATGCAAGCTTAAAGTTAATGTTCTTGCAATGATAAATTCTGGATAGGTTTAGATAAATTCTGAACAAAGTAATAAATTTTAAAGTTAATTGAAAGTGGGTCAAAGTTTATAAAGCCAAGCTAAAGTCCAGAAAGTCAAAGATTGAATCCTGAGATAACTCAGGTGGTGGAGAAATCTGCTTGATAAAGTCCACAGCTCAGTCTAAATATAGTAAACCTGTGAGTTACAGATATTCAGTTTTACATTTTTGATTCTGGTTGAGACATATTGTTGTTGATAGTTTACTTTGGCATTCATATATGCTCAGCTGGATTGTGACCTATGCTCACCATGGTTCGATGATGCCCTGTGGATCATGATTGCTAATTGACTTATCATTCTGCATACATTGTACTTACAGTTCAATTCAGTTATTGTTATAAGTTGATATTGCTATCATGACCTTGATTATTTATGCTTTTGTCATTGCTCGTATCTTTGATGTATTGATTCAGCTTAGCATTATTATCCTTGTCAGTCTATTGTTCTAGACCTTGCTATGTCACCGGTTCTATTGAACTTGGTATTGATTACTCCGATACTCCCCCCACGATGTTTACTGGTAGCTAGCCAAGTATTGAGTGGATAGCTTCCACTAAAAGCGTGAGCGTGGCCTGAATATCATCTTGTTCTTACAAACTATGTCTCAATCTTGCGTGGCTGTAGTGACAGTCAAGTTATATTACGCTAGTTACCCACTTTCCGTTTGTTGTGCATATGTAATATGATAAATCTATATTCTCACTAAGTTTTGCTTATAGTTGTTGTTAAAAAAACTTTTACAGGAAAAGATAAGGGGAAAGCATCTGCCGGACCTAGTTCTTAAGTCTTTCAAGGTCAGCTGAAGTTTTCCTAGACCACTACTCAAACGACCCTTTTGATACAAATTTATAGATGATACTTATGGTGGTTTGGGGTAAATTTTCTTTGATCGTATGATGATTTGTATTAGACTAGTCTTGTACCTTTTATAGTTTAATTTGGAAAACTGTAATCCGTACTAAAATTGTATTAAACTTAATCCTAATGTTTGTACCTGTAATTCATAATTCCGCAACTTAATTACTCTATCTTAGTTATGATTGATATCGTATTGCAAATTATGGGACCTAGACGCTGAGGACTGCCCCGTAAGGGGAGGTATTCACAGAATGGTATCAGAGCCCATAGTTTGAGTGAATCAAGTATTATGTGGGTAATACTTGATTTCAAACTGAAGCAATACATATGTATCAATCATTTAGGTGGTTTGAACTAAGATAGGATGTACAGACTGTTAGGATGGGAACAATGGTACATAGCTCTAAGTCTATAAACTGATAGTTACATATTTTATTTTCAGTAAAGATGTCAGGATCGGGTTATATTACTTTCAAAATGATTCCTCAACAAATGTTTGAAATGGTGCAAAAATTATCAGCCCAACACTCAGAACAACAGACTAAGAATATGCAAGAACAGCTTCAGGCCAGAGATGAGGCTGAAGCTAAAAGACGTGCTGATAAAAAGAATAAGCTAAAAGATATACAAGTCCAAAACGATGAGTCTGATTCTGATAAATCTATTCTTGATGCCTAAATTGAGCAGCCGAAAGGCTGTAAGTTTAAAGATTTTAAAGCAAGTGGTGCCCTGAACTTTGAGGGTACAGTAAACCCAATCCAGGCTTTGGATTGGATAAGCCACACTGAAGAAATCTTCAGAAACTCTGATTGTTTAGAATCCAAGAAAGTAAGTTACGCTTCCGCTTTGTGCGTCGGTGCTGCTCGTGCTTGGTGGAAGACACAGAGAAGCATTTGTGGTGAGGAGATCATCCATACTTTAGAGTGGGACCAATTTCTAGACATGTTTCATGCAAAGTAGTGTCCTGCTGACCAACAAGACCAAATGGAGGTTCAATTAATGCAGCTAACCCAATGAACCAAATCAGTTTACGAGTATGAGTATGAATTCTCGCGACTCTGTGGCTATTCCTCGTATCAAGTAGCCACCGAGGAAAGAAATATGAACAGATTTCGTGGATATCTTAACCCGAGGTACAGACACCCTATGAACGCGATGAAGTATAAAAGTTATTTAGAGATGGTTGAAGCGGCGAGGCAGATAGAGAGGGGATACTTAGAATATGGTGATCAAATCTATGCTCCACAGACAAACCCAATATGTCCCTCTCCCCCGAAGAAGCAAAGATTCGGCAAGTTCTTTAAGCCCAACAAATCCCAGTCCCAACAATCCCAGCAATCTCAACAGTATAGCTCGCCCCAAAAAGCTCAGGCTTATGCTCTTACGAATGAACCGCGATTTTGCAAACGATGTAGGGAATCTCATATGGGGCAGTGCAATCCGGATGACGTTACTTGCTATGTGTGTAGCAAGATCGGCCATAGCAGTGAGGAGTGTCACCAGCGGGGTCTTGGATGTGCAAAGTGTGGAAAGCGTGGACATTTTATGTATCAGTGTCAGAGTGAATGCCGAAGCCAATCACAGTCATCAGCCGGAGGTTCAACAATGAAGAGTTCAGCTGCAACTCGAACTGCAAGGACTCGAGCATTTCAGATAACAGCGGGGGAAGCAAAGGGAACCCTAGATGTGGTTACCGATATGTTCTTATTAAATTCAAATCCTGCACGTGTACTATTTGATTCCGGTGCACGTCGTTCATACATATTGACTGCTTTTGCTCAAAGACTGTCTAAATCTCCTTCAAAGCAACCTGTTATACTTGATATAGAGATGACCAGTAACAATTATGTTATGGCTTATTCCGTGTACCAAAATTGCACTTTACTTGTTAATAACGTAGTGTTCAACCTCGATCTCATTCTGATACTGTCAAAAGAGTTCGACGTTATTATCGGCATGGACTGGTTAATGAACAATGAAGCTACAATCAGAATCAAATCTTCAGACGGCCGAGTGTTGGAAATCAAAGGTGACAAACGAAAAGGTGTCCATTGCTTTATATATGTTGAGAAAGCGCGTATATATCTGTCTAAGGGTCACGAATCATATCCGTGTTTTGTCTCGTCTGAATCCTTCTCTGAGGTCAACAAGAAAACATTATCTGATATTCCTATCGTCTGTGAGTTCCCATTCGTATTTCTCAATGATATTTCTGGAGTGCCACCAGAACGTCAAGTCGAATTCGACATTGACTTAGTTCCTGGTGCGACTCCAATCGCCAAAGCTCCTTACAGACTTGCGCCTGTAGAAATGCAGGAAATGTCAAAAGCAACTGCAAGATCTGTTGGAAAAAGGATTTATAAGACCTAGTTCATCTCTGTGGGGTGCACCTGTATTGTTCGTTAAAAAGAAATACAAAACTCTCCACATGTGCATCGACTATCGTGAGTTGAACAAAGTCACCATCAAGAATAAATATCCTCTGCCCAGAATCGATGATTTATTTGATCGACTACAGGGAGCAAGTTATTTCTCCAAAATTGATCTTCGCTCTGGGTATCATCAGCTAAAAGTCAAAGAAGAGGATATCCCAAAGACAGCTTTCCGAACGAGATACGGTCATTATGAATTCCTCGTAATGCCTTTTGGTCTAACGAATGCACCAGCGGCGTTCATGGATCTTATGAATCGTGTGTGCAGACCTATGTTGGTTAAGTCAGTTATCGTGTTCATAGAAGATATTCTGATTTACTCTAAAATGGAGGTTGATCATGTTGTTCATCTGCGTGAATTGCTAGAGCTATTGAGAAAAGAAAGGCTCTATGCAAAATTTTCAAAATGCGAATTTTGGCTCAGACAGGTATAATCTTAAATTGTCTCGAGCTATTTACTAAGTGTTCCTTGTAACAATAGAAACTTGAAATTCTATTTTGTCATTTTTATAGATCCAATTCCTTGGCCATGTTGTATCTGGTGAAGGTATTTCAGTTGATCATTCCAAAGTCGAGGTTGTTCAGAAGTGGCAACACCTCGCAATGCTTCTGAAATCAGAAGTTTCCTTGGATTGACTGGTTACTACCAGGGATTCATTAAAGACTTCTCAAAGATTGTTGTACCACTTACAATGCTAACACGAAAGAACACACCTTTTGTATGGGCGGATAAACAACAAAAGACATTTGAAACTCTGAAGCAAAATCTTATTCAAGCGCCGATCCTAGCCTTACCAAAGGGCAATGATGACTTCGTTGTCTATAGCGATGCATCTGGTACATGTTTAGGTTGTGTCCTCATGCAAAGGAGAAAACTCATTGCCTATACGTCAAGCCAATTGAAAGATTACGAGAAAAGTGCACCAACTCATGATCTTGAGTTGGCTGCCGTTACTTTTGCACTGAAAATCTGGTGTCATTATCTCTATGGAACTAGGTGTTAACTTTACACTGATCATAAAAGTTTTAAACACCTATTTACTCAAAAGGATCTGAATATGAAATAACGACGGTCCTTGGAGCTCATCAAGGACTATGATTGCGAGAACCTATATCATCCCGGCAAAGCCAATGTGTCGCGGATGCTTTCAGTAGAAAAATGTATCCTGAAAAGTGTTGTTATGCCCTAACTCCGGTTGTATTCTCTTCTGATCTCATTGAAGATATCAAATTCGCTCAAGCCGAAGCGCTGAAGGAAAAAAATTTCTGTTCCGAAAATCTTATAGGGCAATTGCAATTTCTGTCTATGAACCATTTGGGACTTCAATGTCTCAAAGGAAACCGAATCTGGATTCCTATAAGTATGGTTCTATTCGCAACACTCTTGTATCTGAAGCCCACAAGTCTAAATTATCTATTCATCCTGGCAGCTCAAAGTTATACTTCAATCTAAAAGCTGATTATTGGTGGCCATGGATGAAGAAAGACATCGGTCAATACGTTGAAAGCTGCAAAATCTGTCAAATGATTAAGGCAGAACACCAGAAACCATTTGGGAATATGCAACCACTACCAGTTCCTGAGTGGAAGTGGGAGCATATAACCATGGATTTTGTCACAAAGTTGCCTAAAACCAAGAGACAACACGACTCCATCTGGGTAGTCGTGGATTGTTTAACGAAGTCAGCTCACTTCATACCGATGAAAGAGACGTATACCCTTGATAGATTGGCACAAATGTACATCACCGAGGTCATTTCTCGTCATGGTGTGACGAAGTCTATTGTCTCTGATCGTGATAGTCGTTTCACTTCGAGATTCTGGAAAGCGCTGCAAGACGGGATGGGTACTCGAATTTCTATGAGTACTGCTTATCATCCTAATGCAGATGGTCAAAGTGAACGCACTATCTTAACTCTGGAAGATATACTTCGTGCCTGCATTCTTGATTTGGGTGGTAACTGGGATGACCATTTACCTTTGGTCGAGTTCTCATACAATAACAGTTATCATTCCACTATCAAGATGACTCCTTTTGAAGCTCTATACGAAAGAAAGTACAGAACTCCCACTTGTTGGCACGAAACAGGTGAATCGCCTTTAGCAGGTCCTGCCCTTCTACAGTTGACTAATGAGAAGATTCAACTGGTCAGATGGAATATCCTTGAAGCCCAGAGCAGGCAGAAATCGTATTATGACAATCGTCATAGATCAGTCAGTTTTGCGGTCAATGATTGGGTGATGCTGAAAGTATCCCCAATGAAGAATGTGGTGCGGTTTATAAAGCAAAACAAGCTAGCTCCAAGATTTATTGGTCCATTCAAGATTGTTGAAAAGATAGGGAATCAATCTTATCGTCTTGAATTGCCAACAGACTTAGCGGGAATACATCAGGTATTCCATGTAAGTCACTTGCGAAAGGGCTTATCTGATGAAAAAGAAGTTCAGAAACCACATGTTGATCTGCAAATTGATGAGAAGCTTCATGTGGTTGAAGAGCCAGAATGTATTCTGGACTCGAAGACCAAAAAGCGTCGAAATAAAGAGGTGCAGATGGTGCCCGTTCAGTGGAAACACCACAAGGGTTCACATTAGTCTTGGAAATATAAAGATGTCATGAAAGCTACGTATCCAAGTCTGTTCGAACATAGCTAACTTCGAGGACGAAGTTTGTGCATGGTGGAGCCCATTCTGTAACAACCTAGTTTTTAACCGAACATGTAATTTCTGATTTTGAATTAATAATGTAATTTAATTACATTATTCGTATTGTAAATTTAATTAAGTAATGAAATTATTTAATTAAGTTAAATTATATGTTATTGATGATAAAATAAAGATGGGATCTTTATTTAAAGAAAACAGAATTGGAGGGACTAAAAGTGACAAAGTCCAAAAGTTTGGAAATAAAAGACTCAAGACTTCATTTTTCATTTCATCACTTTCAAAAGTTTCAAAACACTCTCACTCTCTCTCTCTCTCTCTCTCTCTCTCTCTCTCTCTCTCTCTCTCTCTCTCTCTCTCTCTCTCTCTCTCTCTCTCTCTCTCTCTCTCTCTCTACAATCTTCTGAAATCAAAGAACTTGGAAGAGATATTCGTGGGTTTATCTGAGGAATTTCAAGAATCAAGTGGAAATTTAGGTAAGAAACTAATTTAAAAGCTTTAGTTTTTACTTTTTTTAGAGTAAAAATGTATAAATTCGGATTTTAAATCTGAATAATTGATGTTGCATGTTTGTAATATCAGTTGGAAATCATGTATTGAGGTCTTTAGAAATTACAGAAACAAAAATCGTTGGTTAAATCATCCAAAAAGAGTAAGAATCTAACTTTTTTTTTATTAAGTTTTGTGTTCTTGACAAAAAGTCTTTATTTTGGACAAATCTGGACGATTTAACATGTTTAAGATGGGGAAAATAGTGTAGAAATACCCCAATAATGATAATATAACATGAAATTTGATTGCATGTGTTTAAAAATAAGTTTGGAAAAATTTTGGTAAAAACCCGTATGGGTCGACCTGCATATCTGCAAGTCGACTCGGCGAGTCGCCAAGAGCATCAAGAAAAACTGAAAATTTTCTAAGTATTAGATCCGAATCTCGGATGTGACCCGACTTCGGATGGACCCCAAATTCAGATGGTTTAATTCAGTTATTGTTATAAGTTGATATTGCTATCACGACTTTGTTTATTTATGCTTTCATCATTGCTCGTATCTTTGATGTATTGATTCAGCTTAACATGATTAGTCTTGTAGGTCTATTGTTCTAAACCTTGCTATGTCACCAGTTCTATTGAACTCGATATTGATTACTCTGATGCTCCCCCCACGATGTTTACTGGTAGCTAGCCCAGTATTGAGTGGATAGCTTCCACTAAAAGCGTGAGTGTGGCCTGGACATCATCCTTTTCTTACAAACTATGTCTCAATCTTGCGTGGCTTAGTGGCAGTCAAGTTATATCATGCTAGTTACCCACTTTTCGCTTGTTGTGCATGTAATCTGATAAATCTATATTCTCACTAAGCTTGGCTTATAGTTGTTGTTAAAAAAAATTTTACAGGAAAAGATAAGGGGAAAGCACCTACCGGACCTAGTTTCTAGGTCTTTCAAGATCAGCTAAAGTTTTCCTAGACCACTACTCAAACGACCCTTTTGGTACAGATTTGCAGATGATACTTATGGTGGTTTGGGGTAGATTTGCTTTGATCGTATGATGATTTGTATTAGACTAGTCTTGTACCTTTAATAGTTTAATTTTGAAAATTGTAATCCGTACTAAAATTGTATTAAACTTAATCCTAATGTTTGTACCCGTAATTCATAATTCCACAACATAATTACTCTATCATAGTTATGATTGATATCGTATTGCAAATTGTGGGACCTAGACGCTGAGGACTGCCCCGTAAGGGGAGGTCTTTACAGTTTTTACGTATGAATTTTTTTTATGGAATCACAAACGCTCGTACTGTCGCAACGTGATAAATTCCGACCCCTACAAAAAGTTTATGGATCTGCCACTGCATGGCACACACGTGACATCCACAGAGCAAACCCGACTTACGTGGTGCCTACGTGACATTACATGTGTGATATTTAAACTGAATTTTTGCATAAAAATTTTGAAGTTGGTGATTTTTTTTATTAAAATCATTAACTATTTTTTCATCACCTTTAACCGACGGTCACATTCATCTTCTCCATTCTCCTCTAGCTCCGGCGACTCCGCTATCTCCATCCCCTCCTAGATTGTGTTCAAGGTTGTATTTTCGATTTGGTTTAGGGTTTTTCATGTTTGTTTTATTGAAAATTGTCTAACTATAGTTTTGTGTTCATCGATCAGATTCATCTCAATGCAATTGTTCCATATTTTGATTTTGGTTGTTCATATGCAAATGTGTTTTTCATTTTTGTTCAACCTGATTTTTAGATAAGACGTGATATTTTTTTTTCATGTTCTTGTTCCAAATCTTTTTTAGGGTTCAAATATGTTCATTTTTATGTATGTATGTTCCATTGACTCTTGTTTCATAATTTTAAATTTCAAATTCGTTTGTGCATATGATATCAATTTCCTTTTGTGTTCATGAGTGCATTTTTAGGTTTCACTTTGTGTTCGATTTTCTTTCATGTATGTTACATTTTAACTTCTGAATACGACCAGCCAGAACATGGGGAGTCGCCGTTGGATAGGGGTTTTTCCGGAGAAGGACAACATTTTTTTGTTGATAGGAGATGTTTTGTTTAATGAATAATGATTAAGGTTTTAATTAAAAAAACTAACAAGTTGGAGAAAAAAATCTTTTTTAAATAATTGGCATCTCATTAAGTTGCAACCAACTAAACTGGTTGCATGTTTTTTTTTTAAAAAGAACCTAAGTTTAGTGAGGTTTTTAGTCAGTTAAAAGTTTTATGTGCAATGAAAATGATTATAAACTTTATTGCAAAAATGTTCTAACTTAAGGTTTTTTTTACGTAAAATTCTCTTTTTTTAATTACTATTTTGTGTTTGAGCTTATAATAGAAAAAGAGAAGAAAGAAATTGTCAACTTGGACATGTTTACGGTCTACCATTGAAGGCCATGTTGCACATTGATAATACACTAGAAAATCTCACATTAAAAGTTAGACCATTACAACCACCTTCTTTTGCACTTGTGTATGTGTCTATAAATTTATGTGTATCATTGTATAATAGTACATACATTTGTGTATATATATGAATAATTTATATGTGTATGTGGTGTGTGTGTCTACACATATATACACAGGCATGCACATACATACAGAAAACATATATGTTTGGGTACAATATTATTATCATAGAAGTTTTTAGTTGAACTCAAACGTAAATTACAATCAACAATAAAATGTCAACAACAAACAAATTTCACAACTACTACTATGAAAGCGTTACGATGGATGGACGTGGTAAGAACAATCTTTGAAAACTAAGAGAGTGTTTGGTTCGTGGATTTCCTGGTATTCACTGGGATTTGCATTTAAAATCTTGTGTTTGGTTCACAGATTTCAGTAAGGATTTAAAGTATCAGTATTTCATAAATCCCTTCCTTCTTTGTAATTTAAAACACAGCCTCTCCCCTAAGATTTTAAATCCCGGTTACCTTGCATTCTTCAGATTAACAAATTTTTTCTATAGGATAATGCAGATTTTTTGATAAAATCCTGGCAAATTCAAATGCTGCATAATGCAAATCTTTTGAAAAAATGCAAATCCCAAGAAAAAAAAAAGTTGCGAACCAAACGCCCCCTAAGACTATGTTTGTTTTGCTGTAATCACATGGAGAATCGAAAACTTCATTCCATTTCATCTATAAGTTGTTGTTTGTTTGAGCAAGGGAAAAGGAAAACGCCATTCATCCATGAATGGCATTCCCTCAAATAAGGGGATTCTCCTTCAATCTGTATCTTCGGGTTTGTTTGTTTGTTTGTTTTTTTTTTCTCATTTCGTCAGAAATGAAATAGATATTTAGTGTTATAGATTATAACTTTTCATCCATAACAAATTATCCATAGAAATTATACGATGTGTGACCCTATTGCTTTTTAAAGTGTGCCCCTATTACCTATTTCAAAAATTACATTATTTTGTTAGAATTTTCTTATATGCTCTTTCTCCTTGATCAATAAGGATTATTATTACACTTTGATTGTCACTTGAATTTGAAATGAATGTAGGTTAGCGACGGTTAGGTTGAAGGTAGGGATAATGTTGTATTTTGGTTAGAAATTTGAGATATATAAATATAGGATAATGAAATAATCGGAAGAAAGAATTCTAAATAACTTAAAAGATGAAATTGTGAAATACTAAAGAAAATAATTTACTCTCTTTGTTTACGAAACATAATAACCGAATGATTTTCAAATGAAAATGTTACCGGTTTCTTTGAAATCTTGCAAACCAAATTTCAATTTACAATTTTTTAGTAAGAAATATACACTTTTAACGACATTTTGTAATCTTGTAATCCTTAAACGGTCAGTATAATGCTCATCCTTATTAAAATCCTTCTCAACACCTGAAAACATCATCAATGTAGCAAAAATCGTTTGGTGGTAGGCCACCTTAAGTTCTTTAATGCGTTTAAGTTCTTTAATGCGTTTAATGCTCATCCTTATTCAAATTTCTTCCAATTATATTCCGTGAACCAAACGTCACCTTAAGTTCTTTAATGCGTTTAATGTATTTTAAAATTCCAATAATAAAAAACTAACGGTCATAAAAAAATAAAGACAATACATAGATGCAAAGAACAAAACTTTCACTCTTCATTCTCTCACGCAACCTCTCTCTATCGATCCCATCTTCTTCTCTTAGTAACCCATCGAAGAACCACGACTACCACCATAACACACCACCACCAGACACTCTTTCACCATCATTTTACACCGTCTATGTCCATCTCGAAGAAACCAAATCAGTGACAAAGCAATCTATGCTGGAAGTAATCGAGAGAGTATGGAATCGATCTTCACAACAATTGAGAAGGCTGGAATTAACAGAGGCTGTAATTGATCATGACAGATTTGGACCGACAGTGGCGGATGTAATGAAGGGCTATGGGTGTCACTCGACACCTATAAAATTTTAAAATAATGAGTTATGTATATATCAAAAATTCGAGTGACACCTAGAATTTTTTTTGAGTGACACCTACGAAAATTTTATATAAGTATTATATACAAATCTAATTTATATTTGTTGATTTCGTGACCCAAACTTATTAAAATATTACTGAGTTTAATCATAAAAACTTAAAAAGAAAAACAAAAGTCCAATAGAAATAAACATGATAAGAGACAAGATTCAATAATCAGCCCAAAAGATTAAAAAAACCCAAAAAAAAAAAAAAAACTAACTCAAACCATGTTGAAGACACCGGTCTAATTGGTTGAAAACCCCTAATCGATATCATCACTTAATCGGTTATGGAGGTCCTTAAATATGTTTAAAAAAAACTCTAACCTTGTGATTCCTTTCGGGACTAACACATAACTTGATTAAAAATCCAAACATAAGCAATTAACTTTTAATGATTCAACAAATAGTGTTTAACTTTAGTAAAGAAAATCATAAGTTTAGTAAACAAAAACTCAATTTTAGTAAAAAAAAATGTCTAAGATTTTAAAGATTTATCAAATATTGAGAATGTGAAAGACTATCCAATATTTTCTAAATTGAATGAGTCTGCGAGCTTGCTAAATTAATGGTGAAACTGATGTCGTTTGGTTTATCAATTGTTGAAGCTAATATTAGTTTTGTCGGTCGCAACTACGACAGTTGAGAGATGGTATTGACGTATTGTATTATATACTTTTGTAATTATAAAAATCATGTTATTTGTTAATTTTGTATTGGCATTCCGTTTCGATAACCCGATCCATCTTAGAAAATATTTTGAAAATCTAACTATTAAACTTAGTTTAAAAAAGTGACACCGAAAATTAAAAATCATAGATCCGCCCCTGTGGACCGATTTGGTCCGCCTAGCTTCGCCTCCGCTTACCTTACCCCGATTATAGCCTAGTCGCATCAACGAAAGCCTGCTCACCGCTGATTTTTACAACATTGAACATCATTACATTCCCTTTAATCTCTATCTCCTCTCTTTCTCTCAAATGCACATGACTTCCATAGTTTTATCTTCTAATTTTTTCTTTGCATTTAACTACACTCATTTAAAGATAAATCACAAAAAGGCCACAATAGCAAAAAAAAAAGTGATTGAATCCAACCCTTTATTACACTTTAGCAGCTATCATGAAATTAGGGATGTGTCAGTTTAAAATTGGACTAGACCGAAAACCAGAAAATAAGAAAAGTAGAGTCAAGAATTGTATTCGGTCCCAACTTTTTCTAACTATTATATAAATTGGATCGGACCGGACCAAACCATAAAACGAATATTACTAAAATTTAAAACCAAGAGCCAGATCGAATTCGTATTGGTTATTTCTTCTTGCACCATATCTACTTTCTCAAACACCACCTCTATGCCTTTGACCTATAAATTTTCACATTATGATTGGACAAAGAGGTGTGAATAAATAAACCATAATGATGATTAATAAGAAAAGAGATATTTTAGCCAATGATAGAGATATAGGTGTGGTGCATGAAGTAGCACCCATTCGTATTTAGTTTCGACCTCTATGACACGTCATCTTGTCGGTTTATTTACTAGTCCTGACACACCCATACCTAAAATGGCTAATTTTGTTCGAATTTTTTTTCACAACGACGTATCATAAAGTTAAATAATGATCTGCCTGGAAGAAAGTGATCGTGACTCGAATCTCGAAAACTACAGATCTGAAATTTTAGAACGCCTTTCAATCAACAATTTACACGGCAATAAAGCAAAATATGAATTACATTTATAAAAAAAATAAAGACTAAATTACATAAATGGTCCCTGTGGTTTACATGAAATTACGGTTTTGGTCCCTGAAAGAATTTTATTACACCACTAGTCCCTAAAATCGAAGATTTGTAACATTTTAGTCCCTGAAACTAACGGCCGTTAACTTGAGCCGTTAGTTTCAGGGGCATTTTCGTCCGTTTGAATTTCAGGGACCATTTATGAACATATCACACTTTCAGGGACCAAAATGTTACTTTCTTTTTATAATTTAATTTAATTTTTCATAGTTTTCATATATATATATATATATATATATATATATATATATATATATATATATATATATATATATATATATATATATATATATATATATATATATATATATATATATAGTATTTCTTTCTTTTTATAAATTAATTATCCAAATATAACATTTTATTTTTTATTCCTTTTATTTTAATTATTAATTTTTATTTGTATGTTTATTGTTGTTATTAAGGTTAGCTTTTTTATGTATTACTATAATTATTTATTTAAGATTATATATGATATACATGGTTCATTTTTTCCAATTATTTATTGAGAATCCAAATCTTTATCTATTCTTTTTTTTCATTTAAGAAAATAAAAACTAGTTGTAGTTTTTTTCGTTCGGAAAATCTAAAATCGAAATGATTTATTTCTTATATCCATTCAAAAAAGTTCAAAATAAGGACGTGTTGAAGCTTTTTTCGTTTGGAAAAAAAAAATATAATCAAAATGGTTCGTAGTTTCTTCATTGCAAATACTTGGTAAAAAAATTTAATTTTAAATGGTTTGAAAAATCAAGAATTGAAATGGTTAATCGCTTTTTAGTAAAAAAAATTTAAATTTCGAATGGTTTGTTGTTTTTTATTGAAAAATTAAAGTTTTATTGATTTTTTTATCTACGTTTAATTAAAAATCCGAATGGTTTTTTGTTTGAAAAAATCAAATATCATAATGATTCATCGTTTTTTGATAAAAAAATATAAAATAAAAAAATAACCATTCTTAATTTATTTATTTTTTACTAAAAAGCGATAAACCATTCCAATTCTTGATTTTTTCAAACAAAAAAATCATTCTTATTTTTAATTAAACGTAGATAAAAAATCAATAAAACTTCGATTTTTTAATAAAAAACAACAAATCATTCGGAATTTAATTTTTTTTATTACTAAAAAGCGATTAACCATTCCAATTCTTGATTTTTTTCTAACCATTTAAAATTAAATTTTTTATCAAGTATTTGCAATGAAGAAACTGCGAACCATTTTGAGTATATATTTTCTTCCAAACGAAAAAAAGTTTCAACACGTCCTTATTTTGAACTTTTTTGAATGGATTAAAAAAATAAATCATTTCGATTTTAGATTTTCCGAACGAAAAAAAACTACAACTAGGTTTTATTTTCTTAAATGAAAAAAAGAATAGAGAAAGATTTGGATTCTCAATAAATAATTGAAAAAAATTAACCATGTATATCATATATAATCTTAAATAAATATTTATAGTAATACATAAAAAAAAAAGCTAACCTTAATAATAACCATAAAAATACAAATAAAAATTAATGATTAAAATAAAAGGAATAAAAAAATAAAATGTTATATTTGGATAATTAATTTATAAAAAAAATATTTTATATATATATATATATATATATATATATATATATATATATATATATATATATATATATATATATATATATATATATATATATATATATATATATATATATATATATATATATATATATATATATATATAGATGGGATCATTGCAGAACCTTAAATTAGTGTAGAACCATAGAACCGATCTCAGCCCTTGATTTATTAGCCGGATCTTTTAAGTTAATAAGGGTATAATCGTAATTTTGGAAAGGAAAAGGAAATACACGCTGATACGCCTCGGAAGCATTCTTGTTGACTTTCATTGTTTTGGCAAGTATTCTCTGTGATTTTGGAAAGGAAAATCAAATACACGCTTATACAAAGGTAAACAATCGATAGCGATGGATCATCAACAGAAAAAAGGTGAAGCAGAGTTGCAGAACACGATCGATGATAGTGATGGATCTTCAGCAGAAAAAAGGTGAAACAGAGGTGAAGAACACGATTGATTCGATTTTTTTACATTCTATGGATGAAAAGGAATGCTGCGGTAAGCTTTAGTTTTGATGATTGATTATCATTAGATTATTTTGATTAACTAATCGTATGATGTTTCAAGGTTGTTTATTTGTTCGTTGTTTTTATTTCTTTTAGCGACAAATTTATTAATTTCGATGTTTAAGACACTGTTATGTTTTCAACGTATACATGTATAACAGCATACATAGAATATTATATACTTCATGTTAGTTGTATCTGAATTTTATTTTAATGATCAACGTTTAATCGTTAATAGTTTACATCCTAACTAGCTTAATATGCGATGTTGCATGGTAGTAATATCACTATCATTCGATATTGAATGTGTTTTTTTATACATTTGTAAATGCTTTGTCCGATGCTGTGTTCTCATTGATCACATGAATACACTGAAAACATTAAAGTTTGAAACATTAATTGAAGATATAGACTGGTATGATATGCTGAATGGACAGTTTATAAGTGTCATGCTATGTATGATGATGATATTCTGATTATATAAAACATATCAGAATATTAATTAGTTTCATATGTAATGTCGAATTGATAGTGATATCAGTATGATGCGATATTGAATTTCCTTGTTTTTTTTTGTTATTATCCTAGTAACATTGTTACTGCTATTTATCTTTTATCTATTGTAGTAAATGTTAATATTGAGGATGCTGATGAAGAAGAGTTCATAGAATCTATTTCGACAGATGGAACTAGATATTGGACACCAAATGTACCAGAATATACGAAACCAAAAGTCAAAAGCATATTTTTTTCATTGGATGATGCAATCAAGTTTTATGAGATATATGCAGAAATTGCAGGATTCAATGTGAAAAAATCAACAACAAAGAAGAATGCACTAGGATTTGTTTCATTGAAGTATGTGTTATGTAATAAAGAAGGGAAGGCATCGAAGGTTAGTTATGATACAGGCAAAGGTTGTTCTAATTCTGGTATAATGCGTAAGTCAAAGGTGATAAAATCAGAATGTATCGCTGGAGCCAAATTTAGATTAGTTGCTGGATCTATGGGTCATTATGAGTTGTATGTATTTGAAGAGAGACACAATCATAGATTGTATACTGAAGATAATAAGTTTCGGTTAAAAAAAAGAAGAAATTTGAGTCTTGCTGATCAAGCTTTCATTCAGCGAATATCAAGGTCAAATGTTGGACCTGTTATAGCGCATAGGTACATGGCTGATCTTGCTGGTGGATATGAATATATTAATTTCTCAAGGACTGATTGTAAGAACTTCAAGAGAGACCTTAATAGGTTCATAGATGAGAGTGATGCACAAATGGTAGTTGATCGTCTTACAAAAAAGTCTGAAGATGTTCGAAATTTCACATGTGAGAGCAAATGTGCAGATGATGGTCAGCTTCTTGCATTATTTTGGGCTGATGAAACTTCAAAGTTGAATTATAAAGAGTTTGGTGACATAGTGTCTTTTGATGCGACATATGGAACAAACAAGTAATGTCATTGTTTCTTTGTTATTTTTTATTGAATTTATATTTAGTTTTCTAAATATTTTTGACAATGTTATCAGGTATATGATGTCTTTTGTTCCATTTACTGGAATTGACAATCACAAGAAATGTGTATCATTTGGTGCGGGTTTGCTAGCCAATGAATCAATTGAGTCATACTCTTGGTTATTGGATGTGTTTGTACGATGTATGGGTCAGAAGCCTTCTGTAATTGTTACTGATCAAGATCCTTCGATGATAAAAGCCATTGAACATGTTTTGCCGGATTCAAAGCATCGTTTGTGTATGTGGCACATTACAAGGAAACTTTCTATTAAGGTAATTGATTATTGAATAATCGTCTTATTACATATTGAATGTAGTATAAGGTATTTAATTACATGACTATGATCATTCAGTATATCATGACAATATTTGTCTTTATTATATAACATTAATTCAATACTGAATAATTACATGACTATGATCATTCAGTATATCATGAGAATGATACACAGTTTTGGAATTCTCCAAGTGTTATTCAGTATATCATGACAACATTTTTCTTTATGATATAACATTAATTCAATACTGAATAATCATTATGTTTGATAACTAGTATGTATTAGTGATCAATTTAATGCTTTTTTTATTTAAAGCGTTCATAGGTTACAAGAGAACTATTCAATAATGAGGATTTTAGAAGAAGTTTTTAACAATTTGATGTGGAGCCGTGATTGTAACATTGAAGATTTTGAGAAGGGATGGAATTCTTTTATAGAGGATTATAATCTTGCAGAGAATAGATGGTTTAATGACATTTATGCAATGCGTGATAAATGTATTCCTGCATATTTCAGAGATGTGCCTATGAACGGTTTAATGAGGACGACATCTCTTTCAGAAAGTGAGAATGCATTTTTTGGTAATGTGAAGAACCATAGAGCTACTTTGTTTGATTTTATGATGCGATTTGAGGGAGCTATGGATAAGCAAAGAAATGTCCAGTGTGATTTAGATCATGATGATGATTCTTCTAGTGCAAGAATGAAGACACCATTAAGGATTGAACGTCATGCTCATGATGTGTACACGCGTAACATATTTGGGATTGTACAGGAAGAAATTAACAAGGCATTTTCTTTATGTGTTCAGAAGTCAAGTATGCTGAAAAATGATGTTGAAACAACGATTATTAAAGAGAAGTTCAATGGCAGACATTCATCAAAGGAGTATACGGTATATAATGTCTTCTTTTACTATTCAGTATAGAATTATTCTGAATACTGTTAATTGTTTATATATTTATATTTTCAGGTTGTTAATAATGTGAATAAAGGAGAGATTGAATGCAGTTGTCTTATGTTTTTTCGGATTGGTATAGTTTGTCGACACATGTTTTGTTTCTTCAATGTCAATGATGTTGAAGAGATACCAAGCAAGTATATTTTAAAGCGTTGGAGCAAAGAAGCAACAAATTTCAATAGAGTTCGGTATCGTACATTTGGGAATGCTATGGAGGATAATAAACTTTCCAATGACTTCATGTCTTTTGCAAGAAATGTTGTTTTGCGTTTAAAAGGCTCACCGGAGAAGCTACAATTAATATTCAACAAGTTTAAAGAGACAATATTTGAAGTTGATGAAGATGGGGATTGCACACGTGATATCAGTAGGAAAGATGGGATTGAAATGTTCTTTGGAATTCAACAACCGGACAAGATAAATATACATGTGCCACGCGGAATACGAAACAAAGGTTGTGGAACAGCAAAGAGGTTGATTGGACTTCGTGAGAAATCTGTTATTGAGAGTAAGAAGCCAAAAAGACGATGCAAAAGCTGTGGGGAATTGTGTTCACATGATTCACGAAATTGTCCTGTGAAAAATAGTACATAATTTTTTAGATAGGTTTTATACTAAGATTTTTTAATTGCATTTTATTCTTTGTTAGGAAAAAAGGAATTCATTTAGAAATAATGTTTCGATACATTTTATGTTGAAGTTTTTTTACTACAGTTTATAATACATGATATTATACATAGCATTGCAGTTATAACATGAGTATTCAGCATATCATAGAGTGGTCATTCAACATATCATGCATGATATTATACATAGAATTGCAGTTATAACATTAGTATTCAACATATCATAGAGTGGTCATTCAACATATCATGATATAACAAGGAAATTATGGATTGCAACAACCATATTTTTATTTTGAAAAAGGGAACATGTATTGACGCATTTACAAATAATGTTTTGATGTTTACATTGCAACAGCTTGAACTACCATCTTAAACAAAATTTAGATGAGAGATGTTACATAGAATGTCCGTTATAAACTGATCATTCAACATGTCATGTCAGTTAACAAATGACCATGTATCATAGTTTTTAGATTTTGTTTAGATAATTTGATACATAGTTACTGATGTGAGAAATGACAACAAAGGTATTGAAAAAATACTATCAAAAATCTAAAGTATGTTTCAAATCATATATATGATTTAATGATAGGTATAATAATTGAACCAGTTGATGTCGATTAATATTGGAACCTTCATCATATAGTATTTGGAAAGAAATTATGTATCAATATTGGAAAGAAAACACAGATTCCAAGAACCATATGAAAGAACCTTCATCATATAATATACATGGATTATAATACCACTAACATTGTTTTTTTTTCAAAAAGGAACACATGTCAAAGTCATTCGTCTAAAAGTAGAACCAGAATTGTATCTTAGTTGCCATTAAAAACAAGAGATATTCTATCAGAATCAGTCTAATACAGCAAGACGTTTATCAGATTCAGCAACGGATTCTGCTTTCAGATCTTGAATGATATCTTTTGTCAGTATTTCAAAGTATTCAGCATTTTCCACCAATTGATCTCTCATTAAGTTCAAGTCTGAAAGTAGAATCTTTGTCAAGTACTTTGATCTTAAACGCTTCAGTTGAACTCTTTGAAAGTCCGACTCCCTGTCCAATCCACAGTCCCAATTCTTCGCCCCGTTTCCATTGTATGTTTCCATGTGTCTCATCATAAAGACACCACAGTCAACACTGTTTGTTTTCGTCTTCCACTTCAACATCAACCGCTTTGGCTTAACCTTCCTTATTGCATCTGCCTTCTTGTGGTTTATTGATTTAAGGAAGTCAACAAAGAAGTCTTGCTGGTATTTAAAGAGAACAATGTCAAATATAAGTAAGTATAAAGACCACTGTTATCAATGGAAAACAATAAGATATATATAGTATTCTCATTTTTTAATACGTACCAAGCGTTCTGGAATCACTGAATACTTGTTTTCAAATGGAATATCATGTCCACTGTTATCGATAACGTCAAAGCTAGCCTTCTTCAAGTTGAACACCATCAAGTAAAAATGCTGCGATCTTATCATTGGGAAAAAAACCTAAACAATCACAACAATTCAATGAACTTAATTGATATAACATGAGCATTCAGTATATCATATATTCTAAATAAAAGTAAATTTACTATTCTATATGTCATGTCAGATATAACTCGAGCATTCAACATATCATATATCACTAATTTAATAAAAGTAATTTTATAGACAGTATTTATGATATTTGTATACACTGGAGTTGTGTAAATGATTATACAAAACAATTGATTGTTAATAAGATTGTTGTTTCAAAGTGGAACTCACCATATCAATATCATGAAATCCCATTCCAGACCTTGTTTGCTTCATAACATCATACATACTTAAGCTGAACATTGCAGATAGTTTATCATCCACTCCATCAGAAATCATTTGCTCAGCCTTTTTGAAAACATAAAATGTAAAATGTTAGAATTGTTTAAACAACATTTATGATAGTATAATATAATCAATGTACAAACTTACAAGGGTGTTTGTGTTCATGAATAACCAATATGGTAAATCCTTGGATTTTCTATCTTTTTCAGCATGATTCAATACCATTGCCCAAAGGTCAATAACTCCGTAATATATCCAAGACGTATGAATCAAACTTTCAAGGTGGACCCTCGGACAATACTCATTTGGTCCTTTCATAAAAACGTTTTCCCTAATGAAATAATATATTATTCGACATATGATAGAGAAATTATTATATTATGATGCAATATAATAACATTCAAAGTATAAAAAAAAAACTCAGTATAATATTATATAAACATACTATTAAATTTAAAAGCTACTTACTCAGGGTCTGTGCCAACAAAGCAATAAATGTAATCACTGATGCATGTCTCAACAGGTTCAATCCTAGTATGCATATCCACTTCTCTAGTACGATATGGAGATCTCAGAGCAGCTGACGGCTTGACAACACGCTTTCTTTTTTCCACAGCTTTCATCCATGTTGAGTTTGGTATTTCTATTTTGTCATACAACAGTACTTTTGCAACCTTTCCATCTTCTGATCGAACTATTGTAGTCATCCCTGTGTCATCACCAACTTCCTTTACATCTTTATCTTCAGTGTATAATGATATATAGCATGTCAGTTATAAAATGAGTATTCAACATAGCATATTAGTCTAACATTGTAATCACATATTTATATTTACCTTCGGTTGGGTGAGATTCACCTTCTGTTGGTTGAGGCTTACCAACAATTACAGATTGCATGGTTGTGTTGTCTCCATCATCCTTTTCATTCTTTTTTGGATCCGTTGGAGTTTCCAGATTTGTGTCATCCGCATGCTGTGTATCTGCTCCCTGTTCATCTTGTACATCTTTAACAACACTCTGAACCAACTTTTCTGCTTCAAGGAAGTCTTGAGTCAATCCCAAACTATAAGTTGGTGGACTGATACCCTCGGTAACTTGGTTGGCTTTCTTATCTTTTAAAATTGTACTTTCCAATTCTTGAATAACAGTTGGAAAATTCCAAAACTGTGTATCATTCTGGGATGTCTCATTCAATGGTGTGTTAACTTTTGTGCCAAACAGTGAATCTACCTTGATGATCAAATCTTTGAATCTCATGTCATCAGCATAAGTATCAGCAATATCAGACATAAATTTTTCAAGAATTGTCTTGTCTTCAACAAGCTTTTGATACTTTTTTTCTGCCTGGGTTAACAGATCATCATCACCCATGGTTGTCTTTGAATGATCAGTATCTCCTTGAATGTTCTCAGCTCTCTGTTCAATGTTTGAACCATCCTCAACTTCCTCTGGTCTTTCATAGGTGTTGTTTATTTGACCCAACCCGAAACCACCAGTTTTAATCTCTAAGGTCTCTCTATTTTTCAAATCATTAAAAGTCCATGACTGGATCAGTGGCCTTCTCCTCCGGTCGATAATTCCATTGGATTCCACATAATCAACATATAACAACTTCATAAAAATATAAAAAATATATATAAGCATTATATATATCATCATCATGTTTACATAATGGAGATGAAGTAGTTTGTATTTATATTTACCGTCAACAGGGTTAGGGGGCCGTTGAAATCAGGTTTTAATCCAGGCCAACCCTTTTTGCAGGATTTCAGACAATCATGTACATAACCACACCAATCCAATCCCTTTATATCAGTACCTTCACTGAAAAAATGTAGTATATCATGTCAGTTATAACTTTTTTTATCGTACATAACAATGATCATTCAACATTTCATATAAGATTGATTTAATAAAAGTAAAGTAAATAATACCTTCAATGAAAAAAGGCAGTATACGCTGGTTGCATGTTCCCATTTTTGTCCCCTGTGCCATGATTGTGGTAAAAAGTACCAGAAAATTAAGATCAAAGAGCCGGTCACAATCATTTGATCTTTCAATTGCACCAACGACATCATATGGGCGTACATTATGGATTTCAAATTGGTTTCTCCACATTGATGTAACTGGATCATCAATGTCAGTCCTAGCAACAGCTTTAATCTCAACTCCACCATTCAGTATACCAAGTGCCTCTTGAATCCTATCTTTAGTAACTTCGATTGATCCATTTGGAAGACGAATTGTAGAAGTTTCTGGGTCAAAACAGTCAACGACATAATACCCAAGCTTTGATGGTATCCCTGATATACGCAATTTTAGAATTGATTCAAAACCCATTTTAGTAACCCTATCCTTCTGCCTATCAGTCATTGATGCCACTGCTTTCACAAGGATATTTGGGGAAAACCTTGATAATATCAGTTTTAGGTTAGTTGGCTTTTCTTCGTACTCATCACTGCTATCAAGAGTACGCATCTTTGCATCCTTTGGTTCCCTTTTAATTACTGCTTTTTTCTTCTTATCCTCCTTTTTTATTTTATTTTTCTTCTTCGATTTCACTGTTTTGTTCTTTTTTCCATTTCCAGATTTCTTCGTGAACTTCTTAAAAAATTCCATCAGTTTCTTTGTATCTATCTCTAGAGAAGATTCATCTTTGACAACGGATGATTTTCTGCTTTTCGAAACCTTGTCAACCATTTTCTTAGAGCTTTTTGCCTTTTTATGCTTCCTTTTGTCATCGGATTCTTCTATGACAATATAATGTCAAATGTATTCAATATAACAACCATATAAGTTCATAAAGAATCAGGTTATTCTATGAAAACAATATAATTTCAAATGTATAAAAACATGATATTACCTGAAGAACTAGTTGATGAAGATTTTGTGTTTGTGTCACTTGAGTCCTTATCAACTGATCTCTTTCTTTTAGACATTCTACGTTTAACTTTCTTCTTATCTAGTTCTGCATCCAATAGAGAATTCAATATTTCATATCAAAATGCCAAATATTTGTATAGAATATATGCATTTGAACCCCTAGAACGAGCTTTTCAAACAAAATTCTATGTACATACAAGAATGATGTGTTCATGGAACATCATCCTACATAGCATGTTAGTTATAATCTGTCCATTCAGCATATCATACCAGTCTATATGTTCAAGTAATGTTTTAAACTTTAATGTTTTCAGTGTATTTATGTGATCAATGAGAACACAGCATCGGACAAAGCATTTACAAATGTATAAAAAATACATCCCAAACCATATGCATCATTCCTTTTTCATCCTAGTTACTCAAAATCTTTTCTATGAAAACAATATAATGTCAAATGTATTCAATATAACAACCATATAAGTTCATATAGAATCAGATTATTCTATGAAAACAATATAATTTCAAATGTATAAAAACATGATATTACCTGAAGAACTAGTTGATGAAGATTTTGTGTTTGTGTCACTTGAGTCCTTATCAACTGATCTCTTTCTTTTAGACATTCTACGTTTAACTTTCTTCTTATCTACTTCTGCATCCAACAGAGAATTCAATCTTACATATCAAAGATATTTTGAATAGAATATATGCATTTGAACCCCTAGAACTAGCTTTTGAAACAAAATTCTATGTACATACAAGAATGATGTGTTCATGCAACATCATCCTACATAGCATGTTAGTTATAAACTGTATATTCGGCATATCATACCAGTCTATATGTTCAAGTAATGTTTCAAACTTTAATGTTTTCAGTGTATTTTCATGTGTATTTGAATGCATGATATAATGATATATAGCATGTCAGTTATAACATGAGTATTCAACATATCATATTAGTCTAACATTGTAATCACATATTTATATTTACCTTCGGTTGGCTGAGATTTACCTTCTGTTGATTGAGATTTATCTTCTGTTGGTTGAGGTTGATTTTTGTTACCAGAGAACCTCTTTAAAACTATTCTTACTGGCTTTGAAGGTTTATCTACTGTAGTAGGAACTTGTTTAACATCTGTTACTGAAAAATAGAATAGGTTAATCAAAATGCATTGAATATTATATTAAAACATGAAATTCATATGAAATGTTATATTAGGGTTTGAACTTCAGTATTTTATTTCCTTAACTACTCCATCAATGATATATCGAATATGAGAAATGCTTAAAAAATTATCAATATTTAAGTGTTAGTAACCTTAACAAAATACGTAATCCTTTTTTATAAACAGAAATCGTAAAAAAATAGGTTTAATAACTTACTTTTCTGTTGAATCTGCTTCAAGGTTATATTCTCGCTCGCCTCATCAATGTTCGACATATTGATTGTGTGGATTTTGCATCAAACAATCACAGAATCAACGGGAATGCAGTTGTTTCGCAATGCAGTTGAGTGATTTTTGTTGAGAGATTTTGGTGGGAGATGTGAAATTGGTAACTGAATTGAAGTGAAAGCAGAGAAGTCGATGATGGCGGTGACAAGATTGATTTTGATTTGTTGAATTACCGTTTTACCCTTGCGCGCTTTTGAATCATGTGACACGCGAATTTCAGATTTAAATAACTAGCTTTTTTATCAACCGTGGATTTTAATAAATCAAGGGCTAAGATCGGTTCTATGGTTCTACACCAAATTAAGGTTCTGCAATGATCCCAACCCTATATATATATATATATATATAAAGTAACATTTTGGTCCCTGAAAGTATGATATGTACATAAATGGTCCCTGAAGTTCAAAAGGACGAAAATGCCCCTGAAACTAACGGCTCAAGTTAACGGTCGTTAGTTTGAGGGACCAAAATGTTACAACTTTTCGATTTTAGGGACTAGTGGTGTAATAAAATTCTTTCAGGGACCAAAACCGTAATTTCATATAAACCACAGGGACTATTTATGTAATTTAGTCAAAAATAAAAGTTCATATTTTTTTTGAGTTTTCTTCCCTACGTGTTATTTTCCAGAAAAGTCATTATGTTAATTTATATATGATTATTAGAATCTAGTTTTTTAGTTTTTAAAAACCCGATTTAATAATTATAATCAGACTGTAATAGTCAAATTTCACAAAAAACTAGAAAAAAAATATTTAACTTGAGGACCTTTATTGAAAAAAAAAATAATATTGAGAGACGAAAACTTGAAAGCCACGAGAACATGTTGTCTTTTTTAACGATAAACCCAAAAATAGATCGAAAACATTAAGTGTGAAATTTAGTTATTGAAAATATTCATCTCATCTTAAAAAAAAAAAATAGAAACCTATTACTTAATAACAATTCCTTAAATTTTGTTTTCACTTTTTAATATAAAACTTATAATATTTCCTCTCTTACCTTTTTATCAGTTACACTATATTTACTTTTAATATGTTGTCTCTATTTTACTGTTCAATCACATGTCCTATTTTTTATTTTATTTTATTTTATAATAATTTATCTCATTTTTAATCTAAACAAATTTTTACTTTTTTAATTTTATTTTTTTTCTTGAAAACTATAAACTGAACAATGACTACTTTTTGTTTATTAAACACAAGCTAAATCGACCAAACAGAAATTGAATCAGTCTCATTGTTTGAATTGAATTCAATAAAAACATATCACAACAATCAGAAACTGTTTAACTCTTGAACAAATACTTAAATTATGTTTGGTAGAGAGAATTGAATCAAATGAAATAAAAACAAATTATTAGTTAGAAGACTTGAATTACATATACCAATTATCTATGAAATTTCAAGTTGCAACAATATATAGCTTAAAATTCAATTCTTCAATTTCTCTAGCAAGGAGAGAAAATTAAGTGGAAGCTAAAATTAGGAGAGAGAATTATAACACCAATAAGATTATTGTATTTTCAAGTTACATAGTTTAAAAAAACCTAAGGTTGCGTTTAGTTAACGAAAACTAGTCATTTTTCAATATCAGTTATCAAGTTATAGTTTTTAGAAAAAAACAAGGGTTTCTATGAAAAGTGAAAACTTGTTTAAATGATGAAGTTTTAGTTTTAAGAAAAAATAAAATTAGTGATTATAAAATAAAAAAAGAGGATAGGTGATGGAAAGTAAGAGAGAAAAAGAGAGTATTATAAAAATTAGGGTATGTAATTATTAAAAGTAGGAGATAGAATATGAAAAGTGGTGTTCTAAAAAGTGAAATGAAAATTTATGAAATTGTTGTTAAGTAAACAAGTTTTCATTTTTATTGAAAAGTGAGATAAAAATTTTGGAATTTTTCATAAACTAACTCTGTGTTCCAAAACTCCATTAATGGGAGGAAAGGAATGGAAACACCAAGAAATTTAACAAAAAGCGTGTTCCATAAAATTTGTAAGAAGGAAAAGGATTGAAATCTATTTGATTTTTGCCTAAACTTCTTCCTCCCAAAAGTGGGAAGAAACGGACAGATTGTTGTGTAAGCCATTCACTTCCTTTTCTTCTCCTTACAGCCTGTTGTTGTCATCCTTCTGGAACACAGCGTAACCGCACCCACAGAAAGTGTTTTACCCTCAATTCTCAAACATATATTATCAATTTTAGCTCAAAATCAAACAGAAGAAGAGATTTCCAGAAAAACAGTCCGAAAAAAAGGTTAAATATCAAGTCGGCGATACGAATCAAAGTCATAGAGATAAGATTGAATTGAAATATAAACAGAACACAACACTCAGAAATTGTTTTTACTCTCGAACAAATACATATATTAATTTAACATCATCAATTACACATAAAAATCAAATCAGGAATAAACAGATGAAGAATTCTCGTGAAAATTCGCCGGAAAAAAATAGTAAAATCACCGTCGGCAACGAGTAATGGTACTGCAACCACGCTGATAAGGATTAGCTTGACCACCAGATCGACAGTTATAGTACGACGCACCTCTTTGCGAACACGGTACGTTGTTTCCTTGCAGCGCTCCATAGCTTATGTAGTTCGTCGTTGCTAAAATACGCCTCGTACTCTCCGATTCCATTTCAAATTCTCCTCCGATCATACACTCCGCAATCGAGCCGCTGCATTCTGATGCTTGATTCGACGACAACCAGCTAAGGTGTTCAACGCCGGCAGAAGCCGGCCGGAGGATTAAGGCGGAGATCAGTAGCAGTAGGTGAAGAAGATTTGTGGAGATTGCCATTGTTGAATTGTTGTTGCCTGAAGGAAAAGTTGAAAAAATAGTTAACAAGTAGCGTGTTAAACAATGAGTCAATGACAAAGGGAAACGCGCTGGCAGGCTGTCAGACCTAATTAAATAATACAAGTGGTTATGCATTTGCCATCTCATTTGATTGTTATTTGCTAAAACTGCCATCCATTGATAGTTTCAATAAAACGAGCAATGAGCTGACTTGATCACAACAAAAAATTGTCATACACAGTAATTATATATAAAACTGAAAGTGAATTCTTATTTGCTAAAATGGGGCCTATGCACGCTCCCGAAGCGTCTCTAGTAAGGCAAGTACAGGTTGGGATGTCATGATTGTTTTAAGAGCAGCTAAAACCGCTTGTGTCTCGTTGTTCCATTTGAATGATTGAAGATCAGTGAGAGGATCTGTATTGCATTGTTCTTTATAAACCGACGATAATAGCCCTATAGACTTATTACTCATGAGTGTGAACGGTATGGTCTATTCCTAGATTGCGACATTTTTGTCATTGTCAATGTGTACTACTTTTTGGGAGATCGCGCGCTCCGAACATTGGATCTCATAAACACCGAACATATATTTTTAGAGCTTAGAATGATACCGGTGCTTTGCTAGTAATTCGAAAACATGTTTGAGATGTGTATAATGCTGCTCAAGATTTGCACTATATATCAAAATGCCATCAAAAAATACGAGCACAAACCATCCCAGAATAAATCGTTCATCGCTACTTGGAAAGTCGAAGGTGCATTACAGTGCCTATTTATTATGCGAAATGCTGTATTATGCGTATCATGGGTTTACACAAATCTGATGTATCCCACTCAAAAGGTCAATTTTCGAAAAGACTTGTGCACTGTGTAGTTCGTCAGGGAGCTCATGAACAGTGGGAAAGTGATCTAGACATGTGATTGCGTTTAATGCCCAATCTTTTTTTCGTACCAGCAAAATGGGAAAGGAGAAAGGGCCTTGACTTGGTTTTGATTATGCCATCTTTGAGCATGTATGCAATAAGAGAGGTCATGGTTTGTTTTTGGTATTGAGGATAACAGTACGATCTCACATTTATAGGTTAGAGATGGGTGCAAGGGGAATATGCATGATCTAAAATGGTAAAAGGTGGTTCGAACATATGAGAATAGGCTGTGAGAGATTCTAGCCACATCGACCTAAACGAGACTCAATAGTTAAAACGATCATTTCCTCTCCCCATCTCTTGCAACCCTTCTTGGGTTGGCATCCCCAATAACGTTATGAGCAGGGGCGGATGGACGTTTAGGCTGGTGGTGGGTCATTTAGACCCAATGTGTATAAATTTTTTTAGTTTTCCACATGTGCACCCAGCCCAATTAATGTAGTGCACCTAACCCAACTAAAATAGGGACCCAACCCAAAATTAAAAACCTATGTGCGACGTCTGAAGTCTGCACCTTTTTTCTTCTAATCATTCGTTGTGGCATGTGGCTGTGTGAGCAATTGAACGACGGCAAACAAGAATACACAATTGACGTTCTCCATCGAGGCATCGATTGCATTGCCTTCTCCATTGGCCATGGCTGTGACTGTCCTGCTGTGGTGGCGCGGTGCTGCATGCTGCCATTGCTGTCGCCTTCTCCCTTCTGCGTCACTGTGAGCCTGATTTTTATTAGGTATGAAATCAATTTTTGTTTTTTTTTTTTTTTGTGATTTTCTCCTGAATCTCCTTTGCTGAATATTGTAGTGTAGATGCATCCATTCATCGAGAATTTATTTTACTTCGTTTGGTTATTGCTTAATTGTCCAAGAGTTTAAGTATTTTATTTAGTTGATTGGTACAAGCTTTGTTAATATTTATTTAATGAGTTAATTATAATTTCTAAATGTTTACTTAGTTGAGACTTGAGTGATGCTTTCTCTGTTTCGTGTTATTGTGTGTTTAGATGTTTTATAAAGTCTTAATTGACAATTATAGAGTTCAAATACTTCAATGTATAAATTTTTAAAAAGGCAGCTATCATTTGGTAGTGGTCCTAGTGGAGAACCTTCAAATGGAAGCGGTTCTAATAATGTTCCACTTAGGAAAAGAGATCCTTAAATACATAGTTGATGAAATCCTTAAATCCATTGTTGTATAAAAAAAAGGAACAAATGGTTGTAGTTTTGATATACGTACATGTACGTGGATTTGTTAAGGAGATTTATTGGTGTTGTTCATGTATTGCAGAAATCTGTCTTAACTCTTAAGTTTGTCGTTGACTCTTTACTTTTGGTGTCACCAGCGATAATTTTTTCTAGATCCGCCACTGGTTATGAGTCATGCACATCAACGATCACCCATGCCTTATCTTTAACCATAAAGAAGTAAAGAACCACCCATGCCTCCTGCCAAATCCCAAAACATAGACCCACAACTTCAATACACTCAAACTTTGCTATTCACTTAGATTGGAAGCTGAAATCGTTCATGCAAGTACATATTTGTGTTCTACTACTGATTTCTGGTTCTAATCCAAGTAAAATCAAGATAAGAAATGTGTTCTTGAATTATTTGGTTAGGGTTCTTCAAATTCATGAACTTGAAGCAAAATTCTAAGCTTAGATGTGCTACAATGTTGTTATAACAAGTTTGTTAGCATTATCTAAGCCAACTTCGTTAGCCAAATCCATCCTTGAAGTGCCAATCAAGTTAAGGTAACATTTCTTGAATGTATGTGCAAGTTAGTAGCAATATGGGGTGAAATTATAACCAAACACTACTACAAATCGAAGCTAATGCAACATTTTTGATGCAACACATTTAAAAATTGTTGCTTTTTTATTTAAGTTCGCTCTAAAGCAACACATTGACAATAAGTGTTGCATATAATGATTAAATGCAACATTTTTTTAAAGTGTTGTCATTTTTACTAAAAAAAAAATGCAACAGTTTTCTAAAGTGTTGCATATTTCAATAATAAATGCAACACATTTTAGAGTGTTGCATTTATAATAATAAAATGCAACACATTTTTAGAGTGTTGCATTTATAATGAAAAAATGCAACACATTTTTAGAAACATAACATTTTTTAAGTGTTGCATTTATAATGAAAAAATATGACATGTTTTAAGTGTTGACTATACTAGTTTTTCTTGTTTTGTAATTTTGATTAAAAAATACACACAAAAGTTCAATGTTTAATTTGTTAAGATTAATAAAATACAAGATTTGATAGTACATGTTTTTTTTTTTTTAAAAAGAGTGCAATTATAAAATTGGTTATAAATTTAATATATCACAGATATATATATCTTTGGGTGGTAAACTAATTAAAAAAATAAATAAAAAACATAATTGTTTTATTAGAGATTTGAAGGAGTGCCCCTAATCTCAGATTCTCAGTTGCTCCTCGCCAATATCCTGTGTCTCTCTCGCCTCTGCTGCCCATCATCAGTTCCCTTCGGCACCGGCATCGGCACCGGAAGTGGTTCCGTCTCCGCCTCCGGCTGCGCCTTCTGCTCCTGCTCCGACTATGCCTTCTACTCTAGCTACGACTGCAACTTCCACCTCCGCTAATCAAACCCTAGAATGATCGATTTCTGCCTTCTATTCTGATTCAACTGAAGAACGATCTCTATTTTCAGGTAAAACCCCTTCGCTTCACCTAAATATGTCACAAGTTTACTGCAATTTCCATTGTTGAAAGCCTCTCGCATATTTCGAGTCGTGTTAATTTAATTACCCAAATAGTCAAAATCCATTTTTTGTTCAATTCGGTTGGGTAGTAATTAATCGTCACCCCATATCGATTTCATCCTTCCCATGCTATAATAATACAGGATAACTACGATGTTCTTATCGACATGATGACCGCTTGGAAGGCTATCCGGTTTTAATGATGTTCTGTGTTGAAATGGAACAGGAGGGTACGTATAACCTTAATGCTTCAGATAATGCACCATGAAGATAAACTAGTATGCTCAACTCTATAGTATGGAAATCTTTTGATTTCCAATTAATTTCTGTCTTTAGTTGTCTGTGAACCTCTTGTCGAATCTTATCTTCTACTATTGGGTGTTTGGCTACAAGATAAAAGAACCAAGAGAGAGTGCTACTAGTGGTATCTCTTCCGTCAACCATCAGATTCAATAATGTGTCTCTCAATAACTTATTGGGATCCCCATGAGTCCCACTTCGGTCTTTATACGCTCTTAACAAAGCTGTTAAGAGTTTGGATTTTTCTTCTTGAACTTCATAGTTGTTCAATTTACTGAAATCTTTTTGTTTTTGTGTTAAGTATTTGTATATAAATGTATCAACAATTTCCCATGCATTACTCAACTTCTTCTCATTTCCCATTGAAGTAGTTGTTGTAGTTTCCTTAGGCTTGGGGGAATGATATACATGTACAAGAATCAAGATCGCTTCTTCCACCTTCGATAAAGCCTTCTCACATGGAACGTAGGGAAACTCAAGTGAAATGCTTTTAGGGTCGCAATCAAAAAGAAATTTGCATATGGTGTCAAAAGCAAAGAGACCGGTATGATTAGAGTTCTTATTTTGTTTAGTACCAGTATGATTATAGTTCTTATTTTGATTATGTACCATGTCTTGCATTTGCTATGTTTAATTCAGGGCTCATAACACTCTTTAGTTGTCATGTTACTCAAGTAACTAGCTTTTTTAAGCCCTTGTAGGACCAAAAAGTTACAGCACAAAACATAAGGAATTGTCCAAAGTTTAGTAGTTGTTAATGTTGGAGATCATGGAATCAAGTTAGTTGTAATTTGGATCGATATTGATTACTTGTCCATCATAATTAGTTCTTTACATGTTAATATTCAGCACATAGCAAACAATGTTTTTGATTTGGGTATTGGTAAATGTGTGAACTAATTAATGAATTAGGTTTTTTCATGTCCCATCCTGAACTCTTGTCAACTTATGTTTGAAGTAACCTGGTTCCATAACTTGACTCAAGCTCTCTTGATCATATAATAATGATTCTGTTTTCGTGTTGTAGGTTTATTAGCTAACTACTTAATATTAATTACAAGTATATACAGTGGATTTATTATCTGTTTGCAAGAATCCACTGAAGTTCATGGGTCTAGTGAAGAAAGACAAGGAAGTGAGCAATCTGTGACACCCTTGCCACAACAACCACCATTTACATAACACCCAGGATTATACACCACATAATTGATTACATAATGATCTGAAAGCTTAATTAAAGTGCGGAAGCAATTAAAGTACAAAATAAAGTATTACAACAGTTTCAAATCACCCTATGATACTACATAAGGTACATGTCTAAGTTTACAAACTTCAATTACATTACATCATCCCAAATTCATTACATCAATAAACAATCCCATTATTCAATTACCACGCTGATTGGTAGATAACCTTCAATCACTTGATCAAATGACCTAGCTAGACGGTCCGGCTGCAGACTTTCCTTTTCCTGTAAAATCATCAACAACTAGAGGATAAGCGAATGCTTAGTGAATACACAGATTACGCATATTATAAATTTTTATGAAGCCCAAGAGTAACACAGATGACCAACATCGGATACCATCTTCGTACACAAAGTACGGACCAGAGCCGCAGCCCCTTCGAGCCCAAAGCTCGACATTAAACATACCATCTGAGACAACGTACGATCGGGGATGACATACTGCCTACCGGACCTGGAGGGATCAGCTCCAGCGTCATATAGCGCAGTAACATCAGAGTAATTGATGCGACCCACCGGTCCATCACTAGATGCACAACAATCGAACGGACATGCAACAAGTATGAATGTGCATCTAAATCTACGCAAGTTAGTAGAGTTCCAAACAAATCATGAAACAACAGGTCTCAGCAGGCAAAGCTTAACATAAAACAAATATAAACATGCGAAATCTACTGTACTCACAGTGGGTGCGTTATTTAACTTTAAGCAATTTTATTTCTCTTCGGGCTTTCAACCGGATCCACAAAGTACCCCACTGTGGGTTAAACAACACCACAATGGACCTGTAAGTCAGTTGTAACAACACATCGTGTCAATAATTGTTTGATTCCATAAAACCAAATTTTTATAAGTTTTGCAAAAATTTCGACCCTAATTCGGATCCATGTCCGAATTCGGATCCCACCCGAATTCGGACCCTAATTCGGTCCTCACATTAGGTTCGGATAATGTTAATTTCGGACCCCATTAGGTCCCAATTCGGACCATTGCGAATTTCGGACCCCATCCGAATTTGAGCCTCAACCGAAATTTCAACACTTAGAAATTATTTTGCTAATTTTTGAACATCAACATTTCGGATCCTGTCCGAATTCGGTCCGGATCTGAGTTCCTGCCAGATCCGAATTCGGACATCCGAGTTCATATTGGTGCAGTCTTGATATTTTCCAGATTTAATCCAAGTCATTTTTGGTACTAATTCAATACGTGAAATAACTTACACCAACTAAAATACACTTGATTACAACCATTTTAACACTATTATTAACACCTTTACATTCCAAACTCACTCCTTTTTGATCCTTTTTGTTCAACCGTCGAACACATACCAAGAACACACACTAAATTTCTAAAAGTCATTCTTTCAGGTTGAATTAGAAGCTGAAATTTTGTACATAGCATCTTATATACTCGATTTAGACAAATCCATAATAATATAACACATGCAACAACATCTACTACTCCGAATCTCTGATTCGGATTTGAATAAAACCAAACTCAAAATGCCTCCAGATTCGAAATATAAAGAATCTTTACCTCAAATTTTCAATTACAGTAGTAATAGTTCCTCGTTTGCAACCTTGATTCCAATTTTCAGACTTCAAATCCAAGTTTTGATAATCTTACTTTGTAGAGAGAGAGAGAGAGCCGAGAGGTGAGATTTTTAGAGAGAGAGAGAGAGTTTTGTTTCAAATGAATTGAAATAACTCTTTTCCCCCTTTTTATTCCAAATTTCCATCTTTAGCACTTTTAGTCCCTCAACTTAACCGGTTCCATTAAATACTGATTTTATAAGATATAAGAATTCTATCTTTCATTTATTATCTTAATAGTTTAAATAATCATTTTCACTTAATAATTTTAAAATTCTAAATTTCCATAATATGCAACCGACTTTATAATTAATCCAAAACTTCGTACCAACTTTCATAATTCAACTTAAATTACAAATTTAAACTTAATAACTTTAAATACAATAATTTAAATCCGAGGATGTTACAGCATGGGCTCCACCACGCTTAACTTCGTCCTCGAAGTTACTCGGATTCGAACAGTTGTGGATATTTCCTTAACATTTCCGCCTTTGTCTCCCAAGTGTGATTCGCTCCTTTGTGATGCTTCCAACGTACAAGCACCATTTTTATCTCTTTGCTCCTTAATTTCTTCACCTTAGTATCCAATACACATTCCGGCTCTTCAACATATCGAAGTCTTTCATCAATCTGCAATTCAGTATGGTCGGCCCAATCTTCATTACTAGTAGTAAATGACTTTCGGAGATTTCCAACATGAAATACTGGATGTATGCCTGACATTTCTTTAGGCAACTCCAGGCGATACGATTGATTTCCAACTTTTTCTACTATTTTAAATGGCCCAACAAATCTCGGAGCCAACTTGCCCCTTTTAACAAAACGAGTAACACCCCTCATGGGTGATACTTTCAAGTAGACCCAGTCATTCACTTCAAAATTGATCGGTTTGTGCCTCCGATCATAGTAACTTTTCTGACGATCCTGGGCCGCCTTCATGTTCTGCCTGATTAATTGTATCTTTTCATTTGTTTCTTGAAGTAACGCCGGCCCAGCAATCGGCGTCTCCCCGGTTTCTCTCCAACATGTAGGAGTCCTACATCTTCTTCCATACAAAGCCTCAAACGACGCTTTCTTGATTGTTGCATGGTAACTGTTGTTATACGAAAACTCTATTAGTGGCAGGTGATCATCCCAATTGCCACCAAGATCTAGTATGCACGACCGCATCATATCTTCGAGTGTCAGGATAGTTCTTTCACTTTGACCATCGGTTTGCGGACGATACGCCGTACTCATAGCGATCCTTGTTCCTAACCCTTCCTGTAATGCTGACCAAAAATTTGAAGTAAACCGGCTGTCCCTGTCCGACACTATAGACTTCGGCACTCCATGTCTAGAAACAATTTCATCCATGTAGATCTGAGCCAATCTCTCAAGTGAGTAATTTTCTCTAATCGGTATAAAATGAGCCGACTTAGTCAATCTATCAACTATTACCCATACTGCATCATGCTGTCGCCTAGTCTTTGGCAGTTTTGTAACGAAATCCATAGTAATGTGCTCCCACTTCCATTCCAGAATGGGAAGTGGTTGCAAACTGCCATATGGTTGCTGGTGTTCGGCTTTCACTAGCCGACAAGTCCTGCAGCGCTCCACATACTGGCCGATATCCTTCTTCAATCCCGGCCACCAGAAATCTGCTTTAAGTTCATTGTACATCTTCGTACTTCCAGGATGTACAGAAAACTTAGACTGATGTGCTTCTTCAATGATTACCTTTCTCATGCCCCCAAACTTTGGCACCCAGATCCTTCCGTAAATCCCTTTCAGTCCTGACTCGCTTGTTTCCATACTTTTAATTTGTACTCTAATATCCTCAGCACCAACATTCTCTTCTTTCAAAGCTTCCAACTGAGCAGCTTTGACATCATCAATGATCGTGGAACTTAGCATAGTGGACGTCATCATATAGCAACATTCTTTGGCATAAGCTTTGCGACTCAAAGCATCAGCTACTACGTTAGCCTTTCCAGGATGATACAATATTTCACAATCGTAGTCTTTGATAATCTCCATTGATCGTCTCTGCCTCATATTGAGTTCTTTCTGGCTGAAGATATACTTTAAACTCTTATGATCCGTGTATAATTGGCACTTAGTCCCGTAGAGATAATGCCTCCATAACTTCAAAGCGAATGTTACCGCAGTCAACTCGAGGTCATGAGTCGAATAATTCTTCTCATGCTGCTTCAACTGCCTTGAAGCATAAGCAATTACTTTCCCGCGCTGCATTAGTACCGCACCTAACCCCAATCTCGAAGCATCGGTATACACCACAAAGTCATCATTACCTTCAGGTAAGGCAAGTATCGGCGCCTCGCTTAGTGCCTTCTTCAGAACCTCAAAGGCCTCCTGTTGCACAGTTTCCCATTTAAACGATGCATTCTTCTTGGTTAATGCAGTTAAAGGAACTGCAATCTTTGAGAAATCCTTAATAAATCTCCGATAATACCCTGCCAGTCCAAGAAAACTCCTGACTTCTGTGGCTGATTGAGGCGGTTCCCAGTTCCTTATGGCCTCCACTTTAGCTGGATCAACAGAAATTCCAGCTCCAGATATAACATGCCCCAAAAATTGAATCTGTTGCAACCAAAACTCACATTTTGAGAACTTGGCATACAACTTCTCCTTTCTTAACAATTCCAACAGCTCCCTCAAATGTCCAGCATGCTCAGCTTCAGTCTTAGAATACACCAAAATATCGTCAATGAACACAATCACTGACTTATCTAACATTGGTCTGCAAACTCGGTTCATTAGATCCATAAAGACAGCTGGGGCGTTAGTTAACCCAAATGGCATCACAAGAAACTCGTAATGCCCATACCGAGTTCTGAAAGCTGTCTACGGCACATCCTCTTCTCGTACCTTCAATTGATGGTATCCCGACCTCAAATCAATCTTAGAAAACACGCTCGCCCCATGTAGTTGATCGAACAAATCGTCTATCCTCGGCAACGGATACTTGTTCTTAATAGTCAACTTATTCAGCTCCCGGTAATCTATGCACATCCTCATCGTGCCATCTTTCTTCTTAACAAATAATACCGGAGCTCCCCACGGCGATGAACTAGGCCGAATGAAGCCCTTGTCCAACAACTCCTGGAGTTGTGTCATCATCTCTTTCATTTCCGTTGGGGCAAGGCGATATGGAGAACGAGCTACTGGTGCAGCTCCAGGGATCAGATCGATTCGAAACTCAACTTGTCTCTCAGGCGGCACGCCAGACAAGTCTTCCGGAAACACGTCCGGGAACTGTGATACAACAGGCACATCAGCCAACGTCTTCTTCTCAGCCTTAGCATCAATAGCATATGCTAAGTAGGCGTCACATCCCTTTGCAACAAGCTTTCGGGCTTTTGCAATAGTCAATAAGCACAGATCCCCACTTCTCCTATCCCCGTATATGCAAATCTCTCGCCCCTCCGGAGTAGTTATCTTTATCATCCGCTTCTTACATACTATGTGGGCTTCATTTTCGATCAACCAATCCATCCCGATAATTACATCAAACTCACTGAACTCTATCGGAATCAGATCTAAATTGAAGACTACATCTTCAATTACTAACGTGCAATTACGGTATACGTGATCTACTTTTACTAAAGTATTTGCTAGCAGTTTCTATGTCAAGTACGGCAGATAACTTAGACAGTGGCATCGATAATAGTTGAGCAAAAGCAGTAGACACAAAAGACCGGTTGGCACCCGAATCGAAAAGAACTCGTGCAGGTAAAGAGTTTACTATAAACGTACCCGTAACCACCTTCGGGTTTTCCTTAGCCTTCTCTGCCGTTATCTGAAAAGCACGAGCCGGTGCCCTCTGTGACTGACCCCGGCGGTTAACTGAACCACCACTCGAACCTCCAGACGATCGTGTTGATGATGGGGCGGCAGCTGCTGGAGCATTCTTTCTACAATTCCTACTATAATGACCCCACACCCCACACTTATAGCAAGCATCACCCTTCCTTGGGCAATCATTCTGAAAATGTCCCAGTTCCCCACAGCAAAAGCAAGCACGTCCGTTAATGCACTTGCCAAAATGTTCCAGGTGACATTTGTTGCAGTATTGTAGCTCGGTGTTGATAGAGTATGCACGAGCACGCCCACGATCAAAAGAACCAGACGGTCAGCGAAAGGAATGCTGTGATGAGTATTGTGAAGACCGGGAAGATCCCGAGTATCCTCTCTCCCGTTGGCGCTTCGGCGGTGACGGCTGTGTTGGGTTGGTGGAAGCAGTAGCAGACCCAATCGAGTAGCCTGACATAATCAAAATCTGCTCTACATTTCTGGCAGCCTCAAGTAGGCCAGCAAATGTAGGGTAGCGGACGTTGCTCATAACCCTTCTTATCTCAATATCCAGACTAGCCTCGAATCTGGTCACTTTTCTTTCTTCAGTGTCCACCTGATGAGGCGCGAACAGACTCAGCCTCGTGAACTCCACAACATATTGGGACACCGTCTTAGTCCCCTGTACCAGCGCCATAAACTTTGCTTCCAACCTCCGGCGCTCATCAACCGGACAGTACTGCTGAGTGAATAGGTCCTTGAACTCAGCCCAAGTCATAACAGAAACCTTCTCCAGTGTCAACGCATTCACCATTGCGTTCCACCACATGATTGCATCATTGGTGAACATAGCAGTAGCATAACGAACCATGTCTTTCTCAGCACAATCGCTGATTCGGAATGTTCGTTCAGTTGCTGTTATCCATTCGAGTGCGGTAACAGCATCTCCTAGTCCATTAAACTCCACTGCCCCATTTCCTTTGAAGTCCTTGAAACGACAACCTTTGGGCTTGTTAGACGACCCAATGTTGTCATCTCGTTCCTCGTTGTTACCCCCTTCCTTCTCCTTATTCTTTCTCTTATCCTCTCTTCTCTTAGCATCGGCCTCATCTCGAGCCCGAAACTGATCTTGTATCATTTTGTTCTGCTCAGCCATCATGGCTAGCATCATCTCTCTGGCTTCTTCGGGTGTTATTCCTCCAGACATGTTCTGAAAAATATAAACAAATAACTTGTTTAGTAACATGTCATCAGTTTAAAGACACCACTCATTTGTCCCGTATGATAGTCAATCCCTATGATTACTAGATCGTAACCTATCTTAGTTCAGATCATTACTTAAACCACTACATATCATTACCTAATGTTTGAGATCAAGACCTCACGGACACTTGAATCTCAAACTACTGCTCTGATACCATCTCGTGTGACACCCTTGCCACAACAACCACCATTTACATAACACCCAGGATTATACACCACATAATTGATTACATAATGATCTGAAAGCTTAATTAAAGTGCGGAAGCAATTAAAGTACAAAATAAAGTATTACAACAGTTTCAAATCACCCTATGATACTACATAAGGTACATGTCTAAGTTTACAAACTTCAATTGCATTACATCATCCCAAATTCATTACATCAATAAACAATCCCATTATTCAATTACCACGCTGATTGGTAGATAACCTTCAATCACTTGATCAAATGACCTAGCTAGACGGTCCGGCTGCAGACTTTCCTTTTCCTGCAAAATCATCAACAACTAGAGGATAAGCGAATGCTTAGTGAATACACAGATTACGCATTTTATAAATTTTTATGAAGCCCAAGAGTAACACAGATGACCAACATCGGATACCCTCTTCGTACACAAAGTACGGACCAGAGCCGCAGCCCCTTCGAGCCCAAAGCTCGGCATTAAACATACCATCTGAGACAAACGTACGATCGGGGATGACATACTGCCTACCGGACCTGGAGGGATCAGCTCCAGCGTCATATAGCGCAGTAACATCAGAGTAATTGATGCGACCCACCGGTCCATCACTAGATGCACAACAATCGAACGGACATGCAACAAGTATGAATGTGCATCTAAATCTACGCAAGTTAGTAGAGTTCCAAACAAATCATGAAACAACAGGTCTCAGCAGGCAAAGCTTAACATAAAACAAATATAAACATGCGAAATCTACTGTACTCACAGTGGGTGCCTTATTTAACTTTAAGCAATTTTATTTCTCTTCGGGCTTTCAACCGGATCCACAAAGTACCCCACTGTGGGTTAAACAACACCACAAGGGACCTGTAAGTCAGTTGTAACAACACATCGTGTCAATAATTGTTTGATTCCATAAAACCAAATTTTTATAAGTTTTGCAAAAATTTCGACCCTAATTCGGATCCATGTCCGAATTCGGATCCCACCCGAATTCGGACCCTAATTCGGTCCTCACATTAGGTTCGGATAATGTTAATTTCGGACCCCATTAGCTCGGACCCCATTAGGTCCCAATTCGGACCATTGCGAATTTCGGACCCCATCCGAATTTGAGCCTCAACCGAAATTTTAACACTTAGAAATTATTTTGCTAATTTTTGAACATCAACATTTCGGATCCTGTCCGAATTCGGTCCGGATCCGAGTTCCTGCCAGATCCGAATTCGGACATCCGAGTTCATATTGGTGCAGTCTTGATATTTTCCAGATTTAATCCAAGTCATTTTTGGTACTAATTCAATACGTGAAATAACTTACACCAACTAAAATACACTTGATTACAACCATTTTAACAATATTATTAACACCTTTACATGCCAAACTCACTCCTTTTTGATCTTTTTTGTTCAACCGTCGAACACATACCAAGAACACACACTAAATTTCTAAAAGTCATTCTTTCAGGTTGAATTAGAAGCTGAAATTTTGTACATAGCATCTTATATACTCGATTTAGACAAATCCATAATAATATAACACATGCAACAACATCTACTACTCCGAATCTCTGATTCGGATTTGAATAAAACCAAACTCAAAATGCCTCCAAATTCGAAATATAAAGAATCTTTACCTCAAATTTTCAATTACAGTAGTAATAGTTCCTCGTTTGCAACCTTGATTCCAATTTTCAGACTTCAAATCCAAGTTTTGATAATCTTACTTTGTAGAGAGAGAGAGAGAGAGCCGAGAGGTGAGATTTTTAGAGAGAGAGAGAGTTTTGTTTCAAATGAATTGAAATAACTCTTTTCCCCCTCTTTATTCCAAATTTCCATCTTTAGCACTTTTAGTCCCTCAACTTAACCGGTTCCATTAAATACTGATTTTATAAGATAAAAGAATTCTATCTTTCATTTATTATCTTAATAATTTAAATAATCATTTTCACTTAATAATTTTAAAATTCTAAATTTCCATAATATGCAACCGACTTCATAATTAATCCAAAACTTCGTACCAACTTTCATAATTCAACTTAAATTACAAATTTAAACTTAATAACTTTAAATACAATAATTTAAATCCGAGGATGTTACACAATCTATTCAGCAAGGTATGTCTCTATAAAATGTTTTAATGTTTTATTATGTTATTAATTAGAAACTGATGGAAGTGATTAGTTTAATTTTTATATCTATTCCTAGGGTAAAATAAAGCTAAAACATGTGTAATACAATAGCCCTAGTTAATCTAACACACCTTAGGGCTTCCATTTCATGATAATATGTTTATTCAGAAACTTCTTGAAAGTGACAACTTTTACACAATATGGTTATAATCAGATGTGTTAAAATGTGCTTGGGAGGGAGAGGGACTATCTTATATCACTAGTGAAGCAGTAAGTTTAAAAGTAGATATTATGCATCATCACTAGCTTCTGGTTGGGCCGGGTTCTAGTTTTCAAAAGAAACAAGAAGGAAGAAGTGATCACCAATCTATGAAATATTTATAGGAAGAATGGTTCCGTATGTACATACTAATCAGTGTGTTCCTTATCTAAATGATACATTTGTTTGTTGAGGGTTGTTGTTGCTGTCATATATGTATGTACTAGATTAACACCCATGTATTACATGGATTGATATAAAAGATTTGTTATAAATAAAATATTAATAAAGGTGGATCCCTTAAAAACCTTCAAATTTTTTTTTTTAAAAAATAAGATACAATAAAACCAATAAAAGATGACATACATGCAAAATTATTGAGTCAATGGTAAAAAATGATAACTCTAAGTCAATGTTTAAGTCAAAGAATACGACTAAAATGTGATTCAAAATATTTGAATTATTGATTCAATGGTAATCTTATAAAAAAAATTATTATAAAACTAAATTTTTTATTTTACAGATTTTTTTAAATTATTTACTCTTTAGGACATTTAAACATGAAGTTTATTATTTTATTGATTTAAAAAAATATTTTAGCTTGTTAATCTTGAAAACTTTTAATGAATATTAATTGTAGTTTGAATTATTTTAGGTAACAAAAATAATAAGTTTCAACAATAAAGTTTGAATTAAATCAATTAAATGATAAGAATGTTACTTAAATTAATGTTAATTTTTATTTTTGAAAAAAGAGCGGGAAAATGAAAAAGTGAGGTATTAGAAAGGTGACACGTGACAGAAATTGTTCTCAATTATTATAATATATATTTTAAATTATTTACTCTTTAGGACATTTAAACATGAAGTTTTTATTTTATTGATTTTAAAAAAAAATTATTTTAGCTTGTTAATCTTGAAAACTTTTAATGAATATTAATTGTAGTTTGAATTATTTTAGGTAACAAAAATGATAAGTTTCAACAATAAAGTTTGAATTAAATCAATTAAATGATAGGAATGCTACTTAAATTAATGTTAATTTTTATTTTTGGAAAAAGAGCGGGAAAATGAAAAAGTGAGGTATTAGAAAGGTGACACGTGGCAGAAATTGTTCTCAATTATTATAATACTAGTTTATTACCCACGTATTACGCAGATATTTATTAATATATAAAATATAATAATTTAAAAGGTAAATGTATAAATATTATTTTTTTAAACAAAAGTAAAGAAGAATGATATTATTATTTATTATGACCTATTAATTTTATATATTTATAAATGTATATGAATAGTAATTATTTTCTTATATTTTTTTAAACTTATATTATATTATATTATAATTGATAAGTTAGTAGAGTATTAGATTTGTTTTATTTGATTTGATTTGAAAGTAGATTATATTAGATTTGTATAATAATATAATTTTAATTTCTTTATTGTTTTTAAAATCTATAAATGGCACAAATCGATTCATGGTGATGATATGTGGTTTCACAAGAACTGAGTATAGGAACTCCTTTAGTATTTATGGATATATTACATGGGTATGGTTTACAAATAATTATTCTTTTATAATATAATGATGCTAAAAAGTATCAATAATACATGAATATTAAGTTGGTGTAAAAATTTATTAAATTGATATAAACTATAAAATATACAGTTATATTGTAAAGACACATAAAATTAATCTTTAAAAGTTGATAAGTGTATTCATAGTTTCTTTTATAATTTTTTTTCTTTGTTGGTATATTATTATCAACCCATTCAGACAAAAAAAGATAATTTTTTTCAAATGATAATTATTTATTATTAATTTTATAAAGTTAGTAAACAATTGATTAACGATTACATAATTTAAATAACATCAAATTTGTTAAATGATCATGCATAAATTAAAATAATTTCACCTTCACATTTAATATATACCTAATTAAAACCTAATATTAAAAAAACAAAATTAGATTTCAAATTTAATTGATGGTTACCTAAATTATTACATAACTAAAGGTTACGTAGTTTACATAATATAAATTTACTAAATAATATATTTGTTTATAACATTCTATTTAAAATAAACAAATATTTAAAATAAAAGCATATTTAAAACATTCATGGTTATTTGTGTTGATGTTAATTTATAACAATTAATATTTTTTATTTAAATAATAGATTATTAATTAAATGTACTATTTATATGAGAGTTAATTGCATAGATGATCCTTTAACTATAACCCAAATTGCAGTTATCGTTCTTTTTTCGAAAACGTTGCAATTTGGGTGTTTTATGTACCAAAAAGTTGCATTTAATGTCCTTTCTAACAGAATCCGTTAAATTTCTCTGTTAAGTCAATGACATTTTCGTCTTTTTAAAGATAAAGGATCTTTTTTGTAATTTTTCTTCTATTTGCATTATTATTATTATTATTATTATTATTATTATTATTATTATTATTATTATTATTATTATTATTATTATTATTATTATTATTATTATTATTAGTAGTAGTAGTAGTAGTAGTAGTAGTAGTAGTAGTAGTAGTAGCAGCTAAAACTTTGATATTACATCCAGTATCCTTCCTGAGTATCACCAAAATACACTGAAACTTAACCAGAAAATTGGGGAAAAACTGTAGTAAATCCATAAGCGTAAACCATATAACAAAATCATGTTTTGTGACAAATGATACAATACATTTAAATCCAAATGGTACTTGGAGCGGTAGATTGCGAAAGAAACAATTTTAATTTAACACTCCCCTCTTTGAGTCTGTCGGCAAAATACATGAAAGTCGGATCAGTTACACCTTCCTTGTAATATGCCAAAACCATTGTGCTATCATCGTGCATGCGAAATTGCACAAAGCAACACTTATTAATAAAGTTTGGTTAATATAAAGAGATCCAAACTTCAATGCACAATTGAAGGTCATCGAGCTTCGACAAAAGAACTTTGGTTGCTCCCTCGATGTTCTTCTTAAAAGCCTCTTGCTTTTTGGGCTCCAACTTGGGTGTTAATAGTTTTAGCTAAGGTTTCCGGCTGCAACTGGTTGATGATTGGCACCGGATTTCCCAATGACTCCGTCAACGCGGGAGGTATGACAGAGGAGACGGAAGCAGATGCTGCCGGCGGGGACGGTGAAAGGTAGCTGTTTGTTTTTATAGTGTTTTGGATCACCGTCAACGGTGGCAAAAGAAATTTTTGTGGGTTCGAACATTCTGGGTGCTGTGGCGGCAGTGGCGATTGGATGAGAAATGAACGATGGTCCGTTCATCACTCTATTACATTAACCCAGTTCACCCAAAACCTCATCCCTCTCTCTGCCAGTTGAAGTAAAGATATGGAGTCTCCAAGATCTGGAAATGTTGCCAATGGAAGAAAAATTTTGAAGAACAATAACATCATTTCTTGGATGCTTGTTTTCTTTGCTAAAAACCCCCACTTGGTCATAACAGAGACGATGACCAAACTTTGGGTTTCAGAGACCGACGACGGAGGAGGCGGTCGCAGAGAGCGGAGGAGAGTTACGGTGGATAGTGAGGTTGTGGGGGTGATGGTTGCAAAAAGGTCATTTATCTTTAAAAATACGAAAATGCCCTTGACTTAACAGAGACATTTAACGGATTCTGTTAGAAAAGACCTTAAATGCAACTTTTTGGTACATAAAACACCCAAATTGCAACGTTTTCGAAAAAAGGACGATAACTGTAATTTAAGGATAGTTAAAGGACCATCTATGCAATTAACTCATTTATATGAAGATTATCATATTCTTATGTTCCATGTATATGTAATGATATATACTTTAAGTCACGCTCCTATGGATATAGAAAACTTTTAAGTATGTTTTTTCATAGTTGATAAATAAAGGATTTAAAATTGATTATAATTGGTACTAATAAGTAATAAAAATGAAAAAAGTTTAAGAATAAAAGTAGATTTTAAAACTGTCTACACTTTATATAACATTGAAATACATAACGTTTAATTTAAATTTTAAAAAACGATAATTTTGTAGAATTTTTATGAAAGAAAACATATAAAATTTAAGAACGAAAAACCATACCTAATTTGTCAACATTTTATATTAAATATGATTTAACTAAAAAATAAACTTTATTAAACTATATTAATAAATAAATATTCATGATAGAAACATGTTTTAGTATATCAATTATACAATCAACAAAAAATAACAAATTATTAATATACATGTTAAAAATCTGTAGAAATATCTGTTTTAATTATTAGTAAGGTATTAGTTTAATTGATTTTAATATAATGAATCATAGTGATTAATTTAAGGAAATAAAATAGGAAAAAAGCTTAAAATAAACTAATTATTTACTCTTTCATTAATTAGATTTATTATTGTACGGTTCTAAATTAGGAAAAAAAACGGGAAAATAAAAAAGTGATACATTAAGAGATTGACACGTGGCAAGACATGTTCTCTCTTATTATAATATATAGATTATACAATCAACAAAAAATAACAAATTATTAATATACATGTTATAAATCTGTAGAAATATCTATTTTAATTATTAGTAAGGTATTAGTTTAATTGCTTTTAATATAATGAATCATAGTGATTAATTTAAGGAAATAAATTAGGAAAGAAAGCTTAAAAAAACTATTTATTTACTCTTTCATTTAATTAGATTTATTATTGTATGGTTCTAAATTAGGAAAAAAAGCGGGAAAATAAAAAGTGATACATTAAGAGATTGACACGTGGCAAGACATGTTCTCTTTTATTATAATATATAGATATAGATTGTTGCAGCCAAGGTTATCAAAATCGCTATCTAAATCGTAGGATCGTACGATCCTACAAGTGGATTTCGATCAGGATCGCTAGTAGGATCGATTTTGGGTAGGATCGTAAGCAAGATCGTAGGATCGTTGGTAAGATCGTAAGATCGTACGACGATCCGATCCTACATACGGTTTGTTTTCGTAAGATCGTTAGTAAGATCGTAAGATCGTAGGATCGTTAGGCCCCTCCATCTAGCCGCATATATTTTGAATCCAATGTACCAATAAAGTTCTGCTCATGCCTGTGATTCTTGTTTCATCAAAGGGGCACTATATACGTGCCTTGAAAGAATGTGTAGGAATGACTCTTTTTTTTTTATAATACAATACTGTGATATATAATATTTAATTTCGGTAGAATCTTACGATCCCGATCCGATCCTACGATCCCGATCTTGCAATGACAAAAATGATCCTAGGTAAGATCTCGATCTTGACAACCTTGGTTGCAGCTATTACTTGAAATTAAGACACACTCTCTTTTATAGCTTATTTAAACTGTTTTTTTTTACTTTTTTTACTGCTTTTTTAATCTATTTTTAATTACTTTTTTACTGTTTTTTTAAATTTATTTTTACTCTTTTTAGTGCACTGTAATACTGCTTTTTTTCTGTTTTTTAAACTGTTTTTTGCTGTTTTTAAAATGTTTTTTTGCTGCAATGTAATACCGAATATTTCAATGTTTTTGTTGTTTTTAAACTGTTTTTTACTGCATTGTTTTTTGTTGTTTTTAAACTGTTTATATTGCACTGTTTATTTTTGTTGTTTTTACTGCATTGTAATACTGCTTCATAATGTTTTTGTAATCATTTATAATTTAGAAAACACACTAACGATATGGTATATATTGTACGTGTTTTCATATGTTGCAGGTTAGTTACTTTCTTTTGACATATGCAAAGTGATCGACAGAAGAAGAGTTGTGCATGATAAGCCTCGGTTTTGTATGAAAGAAATTACAAGAAGAGGAATTGAATATGCATTCCCAAGATTGTAATTTAATTTTTTGTTGTACCGCTTATACATTTGATGATCCTTATTTTGGTTGTAGACGTTTATATACTTGAAATACTTTTTGATCGCTATGTTATGAAATGATATTATTCTTGTTAAACTGAATTGTAAGTATAAAAACGATCATGAAGCAATTAAATAAATATTTGTATTTCCATTAAATTTAAAAAATAATGAATGTGTTTCTTTTGTCTAGAAAATATTGCATTTATGTAATTTAAAAAAATAATAAAGTGTTGCAATAGATTGATAATGCTGTTGCATTTACATAATGACAACCTTTGATAAGTGTTGCATTTGACAAGTAAAGTGTTACTATAAGTTGGTAACAATAAATTAAAAGTGTTGCTTTAGAGTATAAAAAGTGTAACACCACAAATAATTAGGAGATACCCCTAATAATGTGAATTAATATAATTATTGGAGTAATTATTATTAATTGGAGATAATAATAATATTGACTAAAGAGACAGATAACTTTATTGAACAATTAAAATTGTGAACTTAAGGGCAATATTATGAGTTAACTGCCAAGAATTTATGACATTTGCTATTATTGAGATTTGTATGATAAAACTGAAATATAATGTGGTTAGTATTTCATTAACAAGAATGTGTAATATACTTTGGTATTTTATCAAAATGAAATTGAAGAGTGATTGGAAAGGGGGTGCATTTGGTGTGTGAGTGAAGTGGGAGGGGCAAAGGTGGCCAAAGGCCAAACCTTCCCCCTCCTTCTCTTAAAATCGTCCAAACCAACCCACACACACACACTTGAAGTTTCTTGCAACATTTGAAGAGAGAAGAGAGAAAAAGGAAGAGATCTTGAGTTAGAGTTGGATTTGCAGCAAATTGGTTAGTGTTTTGGTGAAGATTAAAGCTTCATTGAAGGTATAATCATATCCTCCACTCTCCTTCTTCATTCCTCTTCATTTCTCCATTTTTGGAGGTGAAACCCTAAATGAGTTTATATTGAAATGTTTTGTAAAGGCTCCCATCTTTTAGTATATTGTTATATGATTAAATGGAGCCATAATATGCAACTACATCGGTAGTTTGAGTTAGTTTTGGTTTGAACCCAATCTAGGGCTCAAATGAGCTTCAATGGGTTATGGATTTGAGTTTGTTGTTTTGGTAAGATAAATATGCTCAATCTTGGTCCATATATGTTAAATGTTGATGTAGAATCAAATGGAATTTAGTAGAAGCTCATTTGGAGCTTCGAAGAGGCGATTTGGGTTTTAACCCATTTGTGAACTCAAAAGAGTTCATATGAATGAATGGATGATCTTTTATGATTTAAATGTGTGGGAAGGGTTTAAAATAGTCTAAAGATGTTGTATTAATGATTTCATGTATTGGTTGGGGTTAAACTCGAGCAAAGGCTCAAGTTGGTGTTTTACGCCTAAACCGCACGCCAAGTGTTTGATGAAATGCCACAATGAATTCCTAGTCCTTGTTGAGTTGAATTAAATGTTTGAATATATTATTAATGCCTAAACATAGCCTAAATATGTCAAATATTGCTATGGAATTGATTAGAATCGATTACAAGCTCAATTGGAGCTTGGTGGTGTTGTCGGTTGGAGTTTCCGGTCATTTCGGACTCGTTTGGAGTCCGTATGAGCTCCATGGAATCATGGAATGTTATGAAGTCATTCTAATATGTTTATAGGTGTCTAAGGGACCTTAATATGCTATTAATATTGTTGGTAAAGTCCCTCCAAAGTTACGAAAACGTTTATGGAGGTTTTAGGAGTTTGGTGTGCATTGTTTCCTAAAAATTGAGCAGGGAGCTGCCCAGTGGTGTGGTAGCGGTGCGACTGACCTATTAGTCACGCCGTGACCATGTTTCTGACCCAAAAATGGATTTTTCTTGGTCGGGGGTCGATGCTTGGGTCTTATACGTTCATTACACCTCTAAATTAAGTGTTTAAAGGGTTTGAGGGCCTTTGATCCATTCCAGAACTCCTAAGGCCTCATATGAACTTAGTACTTTTGGTATGATAACCCAATACCCTTAGCCCACTCTTAGGGGCTTATCTTGTGTTCGGGAGCTCACGAGTTCGCCTTATGAATACTTCTAGGTGAATTGAGTCGAAAGGAGCTTGATTGCAAGCTTTAGCCATTCTCCGGGCTATTGTGGCTTTATTGGAAGGCTTTGGAATCTTCTAACCAATCACTGTGAGTTCTAGGACTAATTTAGATGAATGATTACATGTTAATTGTTGTTTATGCATTTGTTGATAACATGATATGTATCCATCCATGATAACATGCTATTTGATCATGCATATTCATATGCTATATTAATGGATTCATTGTAGCCTTGTTGGACATGTTCCCTTACATCATGAATTGGAAATGTATTGCCATGCTAGTTGACATCATTGTGAATTTGTTTGTCATGCATTTCATATGATATGTCTACTGTTTATCGGTATGGATTATAATGGTTAGAATTTGGTAATTCATGTTGATGACCGTGTAGGTTGGACTAATAACTTTTGTGGTCCATTAATTATAGTTGGGATATATGCATGAATCTTTAAGTTGTACATTGGGTCGCCTTTGTGACAATCTAATTGATTATGATTTGGGTAAAGAGCTAATTAACCGGTAGGTTTATTAGTAACGTCAAACGACCCCGATGATGTGTTAGAACCATTATTGAAGATCGGTTAGCAGAATCACGTACATGGGTGGTTTCTTTAATTGGTCTTACGGACCATTATAGACTCTCATGAGTCATCTTGAATCCCTAATTTGTTGTGGAATACGTTTTGGACCCCTGTGGATGTCCACGGATTATTCCCGGACCCTTTGGATGCCGGATGCCGACGTACTTGAATTGTCGGAAGTCCCGACTTTGATAGGGACAACCTCGTACTTTGATAGAGGCAATACCACTCCCGAATTTGATAGGAAACCCTAGACGACCATGGGGCATGTGGTATTTGGATTTGGATGGGGGTATCTCATGTGAGGACGGCGACGGGCCGCCTGCGGGCGATGATTATTTGACACGTTGGGCCGCAAGCACGAGTTATATCCTAGTGGCGGTGTTGGCATCATGTGAGAACGGCAACGGGCCGCCTTTGTGGCGATGATCATGACACGTTGAGCCGCAAGCATGTTTGTCATCACCTTTGATTTGTGTCATTAGCAGTATACGTACACTGGTAATGTAACGCGCCGACTTTGAAAGGCGACTATGTAAAAGCGTTACAACGTGCTACTATGACATTCATTGGGATCCCCACTTCGGCTCGACTATGATTAGCAGTGTAGTAGATCCCAAGATTTGATTTGGTTCACCACCTTGACTCGGCTAGGCCGGGCGGTGACAGTGGAACATAAAACAATGTTAATCGTTGGAAATGCTAATAGTGCTCAGTGAAATGAAGTGCAGTGATGTTATAGTTTAGAAAGCCAATAGCCCTCTGTGAGGTGAGGCATCTTGTTGTGATCTTGATAAAATCAATAATTGATATGGGACACCGATAGTCCTCAACGAGGATGAGGTGATCCCATTCTAATTTTGGCATTGACCATCATTGGCCTTGATGTTTTAGCCGACAGGAAATAAGTGTTGAATAAACATAATTATTGTGTAATTATTGTTTATATTAATTTTAGAATTCACTAAACAACTTTTGTTGTTTACCCCTTTTAGTTGTTAACTGTTTCAGGTTTTGAGCTATCGAGCAAGAAGTTCTTATTCTTCTTTGTTGTCGAAGTTTGTAGACTCGAGACTAACGGTATGCTTTGGTGATTGTGTTGGGTTTGGGTTAGTCGACCTCTTGGCCTTGAATATTCGTTTGCAGGATCATGACCTGTAACCTTGTAGATTTAATAGTTGCTATTCAGATGCATCACTTATGATGCATTAGTTGTAAAAGTTTTAATTCTACCCTGATTCCACAAGTATTGATGTATTAATTACTGTTAATTACACTTAAATATGTATTATTGTTGCATGGGGTGTTTCAAATGTGTTGCATTTAAAAAGTGTTGTATTTAAAAAACAATGGCAACACATTGAAAAGTCTTGCTTTAGAATATAAAAAGTGTTGCATTTATAAAATAATGACAACACATTTTAAAAGTGTTACATTATCTAGTGAAAGTGCCGCTTTAGACCTAAGGCAACGTTGGCTAAGGTGGCACTACATTAAATGTCGCTTTAGGCCTATAGCAAAACTTTTAAGGCCTAACATAACACTTTTCTCATGTTACTTTAAGTTCATTTTGTTGTAGTGAAAATTGTGTTGTGAGACTTGAAATTAACATGCAGATTATTAAAAATTGTTTATATATGTTTTATTTAAGTATGGAAATGATTTTGGGACGATCCCAAATGTTAAAGATGGGTAAATGTGTTTTGAGTCATTTTTGGGTGTCATGATCAATACCCCATCGTCGTGACCATAACGACATAGTGATCACTATGCTCCCCACGACATCCAAATCTCGTACCCATATTTTGGACTTTTGATGAATTTCAGACTCATGACAAATCGTGACCACGGGCCAGCATCATGACCACCATAGCGTCGTGACCACGACCCCATGACCCTCCTGTCGTGCTCACGACCAGAGCAGTTTAAACATTTCTTACTTTTATGCGGTTTGGGTTCATTTTAGCTCCATATACTTGATATGTAGGTCTTCAAAAGTTATTTAAAATATATTAAAGCCTTAAAGCTAATAGTTAAAGTATTATAAAGTCATTTAAAGATAAATTTAAGTCGTTAAAGCACGTCAAAGACTATTCAAAGCCTGTTAAAAAGCCAAAGAAAAGTTATAAAGCCGGCCAGTCAATTGTCCGTTTTATTGAGTCAAAGTAAAGTATTAAAAGTCTTGATAACAGTTTAAAGCCAGTTACAAACACAACTAAAGTCTAAAGTCATTTTAAAATGCCACTTCAGCTAACTTAAAGCCAAAGTCTAGCAACTAAAACATAAATTGACACCAAAGCGTAACGTTAGAGCATCAACATAAACCAGCACAATGAGTTGCAAATTATTATGGTTACATGTACCGTAAATTGAGACATAATTTGTGACTGATTTGCTTTCTTTGGCCCTCAAGAAAGCTTACATGAGAAAGTACGAACATTGCAACATAGATGTTGCATAACCTAGTATTGTTTGTATAAGCTTTATTTATATGTGTGCATGACTACAGCATGTTTATTACCTTTCTTTTATCATCATGTCTGCTTGAGCTTCTTTTACTTTCAACATTTATTCCAAATTTATTTAGCAAAGCATGCGTGAACAACATATATGAGCAATTATGATGCTACCAATGTATTAACAATATACGGGTAGCTAGCCCCGTATGTGGATTGGCCTCCACTTACAACGTCCAGTGTGGTCTAACATTTCCCTATTTTTCTTAACCATGTCTCAATAGAGCTAATGGTTGTTGGAAATAATGACAAAAACAGATAAGTATATTACTCAAATATATTAATAGTTATAGATTTATAGATAAATTTATAATTTAGAATAAGTGAAAGGACTAATTCGTGTTAAGTAAAACATGAAGAGTTGCGTCATTTCTTAATCAATGCAATCGTTCATGAAGGGGTACCACCAATCCAATGCGATGGTTCACTCACACCTTTTCACTTAGTATATATAGGATCCAAACTCAAGGATTTGAAGTGTGTAAATTTCTAGATTGTTTAATATATTTATTATAGTTTGATACTCAAGAAGCCTGTGCATATTTAATTTTGATCCAACAGTGTTATCAGAGCCAATGTTAATCAAACTCAAAAGGCGATTTCTCAGAAATTTTCGTCATTTAGCAAGTTCAGTGATTAATAATAGCCATTAATACTCAGGACAGCCGAACACAGTAAGTGTTCAACCACCAAACTGACACCAAACAAGAATCAGTTTGATTTCAAGAAATTATCAGAATCAAGAACAAGATTCTCAAGCAATCCCTAAACCGAGCCAACATTCATAATCAGTAAACCCATCAAAGAATTTGATCATGATATGTCCCTAGTATGATTGTGGTACCGTACTAACCTAGTCACTCACTAAGTTTTATGCTTAACCATTTATATGTACCAAGGTACATATTAATATGACGTACTTTGGGTTATTGGGTAGTTTCGGGGCTAGCCCTGGGCCTGGTGCACCCGGGCCACCGTCCAGGGCCCAATCCACTCAAGCGGCCCAATTTTTTTTTTTTTTTTTGTGTTAATTAGCCCAATAATCTTATAATCAGATGGCTTCTTTTGAGTTTGGAAAGAACACAGCAGGAGAAAAAGTTTAGGCAATACGACTTTACGTTGAAGGGGATTTCGGAATTCGAAAACCGCACGTAGTCACACACCAAAAGTACCACAAAAGGCAGAAGGCGGAACGCCAGAAATGGAGAAGCCGAATGACGATTCAGCGAACATCACCACAACAGCAGGCGCAAACGTCTCTTGACTTCCGAGGCAATCACACACAACCGTTTCTTCATTTGACGTAAAACCAGAGGATTCTATCTGAGGCAATCACATTTCGATGCAACTCACAATTAAGAATATGAAATTGATTGTTCATGAGTTCATCTTCCCAATTACGAATTTGAAATCGACATCGAAGCAGCAATCCAAATCTCATTTCGTTGTATTGTTCATCTCGGAATCTCCCCAATTCGGCTTTGTGCCTTTGTCGATTTGATTAGGGATTTGATAACTGATAAGGCGCATGCAACAACATTTCATCCATCTTTTTGTTGTGTTCTTTCTTTCTGTTCTTTGATTAGCAACACTCCATCCGTCGATTGCAAGCAACAACAACTAGGCATAGCAAAAAAAAAAACCATACCCGACAGGGAACCCGTAACTTGACCCCGATTTGATTGGGGAATCCCCGAGTTGACCGGGGAAGGGGACGGGGACAGGGAATCCCCGATTTAAAATAATGTGGATGGGACACACTTTAATCTCCGACCCCGAACCCGAACCCGAACCCGAACCCGACCCCGATTATGTTTTATGTTTTAATATAGATTATTATATATATTTAACTTTATAATGTAAATTATTCATTACATTTTATATAATATATTAAATATTATTGTATATGATTTTTCTAATAGTTTAAAATACTATTGTTTTATTTCATTTTAGTGGTTTTATAAATCTTTTGCAAACATTTCTTTGTTTCAGTTTCATTATAAATTATAAATTATATATGTAAATAACTCAAATATGTTTGAATGGATTTGATTTAAAGTTTATTTACGTAAATTTTTCTACTAATTTATTAATTATAGTTTAAACTTTATAATCTTTTTATGAACTTAAAAAATCTGATTCCCCGACGGGGATCCCCGATCCCTGATTGGGATAGTGATGGGGATAGAAACTCATTCCCCGACGGGGATGGGGGAGAGGATTAAGAAGCAAGGATGGAGAGGGGAACTGAGATCCCCGCCCCGCCCCGCCGCATTGCCATCCCTAACAACAACGAAGCATGTTTTCTCTTTCTGTCCAAGGTATATATATCATATCTTTTATTTCATTTGTTTTCATAATTTTATTTGATAATCTTTTTAATTATATTGTATTCTTAAATTTTAATTTTGATTCACTTAATGATTTTATGTGCTTGTTAACTGTATCAGAGTTTGGAGAAAGTATTACAAAACTATACAACGCAACAAACAATTATTTATCAAAAACTCTTTGGGCTGATTGTCCAAAGTTCAAGTGTTCAACTAAAGGTGTATTCGTTCCATTAACATTTTTTTAATTTATGTAACTGTCTTGCTAATTGCTAATTGTTATTTGCTAATTGCTAATTATAAAAACTAGTTGTAGTTGTAATCTTTTGTTATTTAGTTTTACATAATTATATAAATACATAATGTTACCTACAAAGTCAACATTATATAGTTGCAAGTTTTTTACGAACTTTACTTATTTTGAATATATATGTTTAGAGGGTCCGTTTAAGTTCTTGCCCCGGGCCCTAAAAATATTAGGAACGACTTTGGGTAGTTAGCCTTGACTTGTATCATCTTAAAGATATTATTTCTTGTGGATTGATGTAAACATTAAACTTGTGGTTGTACAATCACTTTCGGTGATGCACCATTTATATTGGTGCATTTATAAACTATCAGTGATTATTCATATATTTTGGAAAAATTTAGGATTGATTTAATGAAAATACAAACATGTCAAGCCCAATTTTTGTCAGAAATCATGTTATTCGAATTTATTATTGTTAATTAGAGTTTGATGTTACATAACATGATAAATTCCGATCCTGGATCCGCCACTGTGTGTGTCTATATATATATATATATATATATATATATATATATATATATATATATATATATATATATATATATATATATATATATATATATATATATAAAATGAAAGAACGTCAAATGCCACGTGTTATCTTCACATTTTTTTCTTGAAATATTAATTTGTAATAAAATATATAAGTATAATTTTAACTAAAATATCAGTTTGTATCAATTTAAAAATAAAATATATTAAATTAAAAATATCATTAAAAGCAGCTACTATTATATTAAATAAATTTTAAAAAAATAATAGTTATGATAATTAATAATATTATTATGATATTAATTTAAATCATTAAAAGTTGTGTATTTTTATTTTTTTATTTATATAAATTTTATTTAAAAATTTAACGTAATAGCCACGTGGGTCATAAATTAATGCCTTATAAACTAAGTTTTATATCGATATATATCAAAATTACAAATTGAGTTGGATATATATAAAATATTATGATAAGGATCAAGAACTACCATGCACCTCTTTAGTCTTTAGGGTTCTACTATAAAATCTCGTTGTCAGCTAAACCATTGATCAGTTGTTGATCGCCTGAATGAAGAAAATCATGGTTTCTAGTTGACCATCAGCTGATTCTTTGTTTGCATTCAGCCGTTTACCAAACGATGTAATTATCCAAATTTAAGCAAATTAATCGATTTGAAAGCCTTATACTTTTGCAAACTTGTTTGCAGAGCACCACTACAAAATAACCTTTCAGCCCTCTTAATCAACCCATGTGTATTAAAATAAAGCTAAAAAAATCCGGTAGAAGTGTGTCTCATGTCTTTTTGAAAACAAATACCCCGGTTTCGGACAAAGTGAAAATGTCGGCACACTGATAGCGAGAGGGGACATGTAGAACCCGAACCTCGCCATTAGCAACTTTGTCGCGCACGAAGTGAATGTCAATCTATATGTGCTTGGTGTGTTGGTGCTGATCTGGATTGGTGGACAGATAAACGGCACTGACGTTGTCGCAAAACACAACAGAGGACCGGTGAACAGGAGACCGAAGCTCAAGAAGAAGTTTTCGAAGCTAGGCAGTCTTGGCCACTGCATTAGAAACGCCACGGTATTCCGCCTCAGCACTGGAGCGAGAGATAATCTGTTGGCGTTTGGAGAATCAAAACAATAAATTAGCACCCAGAAAAACACAATATCCAGACGTAGAGCGTCGAGTCAAAGGGAAACCGACCCAATTAGCGTTAGAGTACGCAATAAGGTGGTCGGCCGAAGATTAGTAAAGTTGCAGACCATGATGAAGAGTGCCCTTGATATACCGTAGTATGTGTTTCAGATTCGTAAGGTGAGAGTCCCGAGGGTCGTGTATATATAAGCATACTTGTTGGACTGCGTAGCAAATATCTGTCCTGGTAAAAGGAAGATATTGCAGAGCGCCCACGAGACTGTGATAGAGAGTAGGATCCGAAACTGGAGTGCTTGCATAGCCAAGTTTGCCCATGTTCGCCCTGTCCAATATTTTCGAGGCATACTTCGATTGAGAGAGAAAAATACCTGCAGATGTACGAGAAGCCGAAACACCCAAAAAATGTGATAGAGGCCCTAAGTCTGTCATGGCATATTCTTGATGTAACAACTTGATGAGTTGCTCAAGAAGAGACGTCGATGATGCTGTAAGGATGACATCATCTACGTACAAAACCAAATAAGCAGTTTCACCCCCGTGCTGATATATAAATAATGACGAATCACACCTGCTAGAAGGGAAACCTATGCGTGACGCATATGTGGCAAACCGAGAATACCAGGCTCGAGGAGCCTGTTTAAGGCCATAAAGAGATTTCCGCAATAGACAAACATAATCGGGATTAGTACGATCGACAAACCCGAGAGGCTGATGCATGTACACCGTCTCTGTTAAATGGCCATGAAGAAAAGCGTTCTTGACGTCAAGTTGATGAAGCGGCCAATCCTTGGTTACAGTGAGAGATAAAACTGTACGGATGGTGGCCGGTTTAACAACCGGACTAAAAGTCTCATTACAGTTAACGCCTGGCGGTTGGCTGCGACCATTAGCCACGTTGAGACCATTAGCCACAACGTCGGCATTAACTTTATGTTTAAATAACCAAATAGAGCTGACAATGTTTGTGTCAGCTGGCCGTGGTACAAGTTCCCATGTTCCATTAGTAATCAAAGCCTGATATTCCTCAGTCATAGCTTGGTGCCAATTAGGGTCACGAAGGGCAGTGAAATGAGACTTAGGAGGGGGAGACAGGGGGAGGTGTAGAGGTTTAGTTTCTGAATGGATTTGTGAATGCCGGAACGAGACCGAGTGACCATGGGGTGAGAGGGGGGAGGGGGAGGAGGTCTGGGGGTTGTAGCTGCGGGGGAAGGAAGGGGGGGGGGGGTCAGAAGCCGTAACAGGAGAAGGAGAAGGAGAGGAGGAGTCGGGAGGGGGGGGGGAGGTGTGGTGAGAATGCGATAAGCAATAGGAGAGAAATCGGTATTATCATCAAGAAAAGCATAAGAGGGAGGAGAAGTGGGAGACATGGAAGCGTATGGAAAAGTGGTTTCGTCAAAGGTTACATGAAGGGATATGATGATGCGATTGGTGTGAAGGTCGAGACACCGGCATCCACGATGATCGGCACAAAGACCAAGGAAGACACACGGTGTGGACCGAGGTTGAAGTTTATGGTGAGTGTGGAGGTGAGGGTAGCATAGGCAACCAAAAACACGAAGATGAGATTTCAAAGGAGGTTAGTGAAAAAGACGAGAGAAAGAAATGTCATGGTTGATGGACGTTGGGGGTAAGAGATTTAGGATGTGAACGCCCATATTATGCGCTTCGACCTAGAAGGTAGGAGGTAAGTGGGAGGAGAACAGAAGGGTGCAGACGATGTTGTTGATGGTTCGAATTAACCTTTCGGACTTGCCGTTTTGTTGAGACGTATGAGGACAAGAGAAACGAATAGTAATGTCGTGGGTAGAAAAAAGGATTGCATTTGTTTGTTATCAAATTCACCTCCATGGTCACATTGGAGGGATTTAATAGGTAGATTAAATTGTGTTTTAGCATAGGAGTGAAGGGTTTGAAATTTAGCAAATACATCCGATTTTTTACACAAAGGAAACACCCAAGTAAAGTGAGAAAAATGATCTAAGAAGATAACATAATATTTATAACCAGAAATGCTCTCAATAGGAGATGTCCAAATATCAGCGAGAAAATGGAAGACACACGTGTTTGCCAAGTTGACAAGCATGGCAAAACACGAGCGTCTTTTCCTTATTACATGAAATAAAATTACGAGAAATTAAATGACGAAGGCTTTCGAAGCCCGGGTGACCAAGGCGACGATGCCAAGTAGTAGGACTAACGATCAAAAGGGCAGACGGAATGGAACGAGTGACTGAATACAAATCACCAGAGCTATCACAGCGGAGTAGAATCTGACGAATGAGCATGTCCTTCACTAGAAAAACCAAAAGGATCAAACTAAATAGAACAATGATTATCTTTAGTAAACTGACGCACAGAAATAAGGTTTTTAATGATTTTAGGTGTAACTAAAACATGGTTGAGGTGAAGGGGTTTATGTGAGGAAGACAAATAACTATAGCGAGTGTGGGTGACAGGAATGGGTTGGCCATTACCAACTAAGACTGAGGACACATAATTTGGATTATTAATGGAACGAAGTATACCTGTATCCACTGCCAGATGAGCAGATGCACCAGTGTCCATATGCCAGTCGGATTGACTCAAATCCTGCAGTGTCATGGTACTGAAGGCTTGCGGCAGGTTGGTGGGTTGCTCGACGGGGCTGGGATAAGTAGGGGAGGTAGGGGTATTAGGGCGAGGTTTAGAGGCAACGATTAGGCCAGAGTCGTACATGGGTGAGGGGGAGGACGTATCAGGGAATTGGGATTCTTCAAGGAGGAGCATGGATCGCACCTCTTTGAAGGATGGTAAGGTTTGCTATGACGGATGAGAGTGACGATGTTACCGTATTTGCCCCGAAGACCGTTGATCGTATGCATGACTAAAGCCTTGTCCGCAATTGGTTCGCCAATATTGGTGAGAAGGTCCGCCGTTACTTTGATCTTTTGAAGGTAATCACTAATCGACGAGGTGCCAATGTCAAGATTGCGGAGAGTGTTGTCGAGTTGTATAACCCGAGAGTCTTTATTGTCATGAAAAAGGGTTTCGAGACTGAGCCAAACATCACGAGCCGTGGAGTTCTTCTTAAGAATGGTTTGAAGGAGGGACTTGTTGATGGTGCCATATATCCACATCTTAACCAGGTTGTCAAGTTGGGTTAAGATGTCGGATGTAGCCGACGGTTTAGGAGTGGTGCCATCTATGAAGCCGAGAACATCAAAACTTTTGCAGTGTGTAAAGAACAATTCACACCATGCGTCGTAATTGAGATGATCGAGATCTAGAATAAGAGGAATGTAGGATTTGATATTAACAACACCAAAAGCTTTGTGAAAAGCCGGGGTGGCGCCACCGTTTCTGTCATGGCCGACGGCGGCGGCTAGGGGGCCGAAAAAATCTAGGTTAGGGGAGGGATTGTAGGGAAGGTGGTTGAGAGGAGCTCTGATACCATATTGAAATTGATTGTGATTCCTTTAATAAAGATTACAAAACCAAATACATAAATAGATAGAAAACCAAGCTAATGGGCCTAATGGCCAAGACTAATAACGGGCTCACTATATTGTCTAACACAAACAACTTGGGTTAAATCCCTTTATTAATGTACTACACCCGATGCAAATATACACAACTTTTTAACCATGGATACCTCAGTTCTCTCCCAAAAAAAACCCGGGGTTATTATGAGGGTTCTCAGATGGAGGAGGGTTGAAAATTTGAAAATGAAGTCGGTGGTGAACAACTTTGAAAACACCATGTTTTCAGTGAGTGAAAACCGATAAAAATAGTTTCAAACTGTTTTAAATATTTAATTATAAATTTTGAAATTGAAAATTTGATGAAAATGAAAATTGATTTTAAAAAATAGGTAAATGAACATGTTTTCATAAAACCCTTGTTTTCGTCAAAAACGAAACCCGAAGACACCCCAGTTTTCATCAAGTGATATGTTTCAAGTTCTCGCCCCAATTTTAAGCTCCTGCTCACAATTGTTTTCACACATTCCAATCTACCACTCCTACCAAACCCAATTTTTTCTTCTCTGAAAACTTCGTCCTTGCGTCTCTCTCATACTCTTAGCGCTTCAACTCATCTCTTCATCCTACTGTTCGCAAGACGCAGTTCAATGAACTGATTTCAAGGTGGATGTCGAAACTAGGGTTTTGTGCTACCAATTTCAAGAACCATTCTAAGTCTCCATTAAAGAATAGGTACAATTTTCTAGAGTTTTCAAAAACAGGTATGATTTCTTCTCAGATTTTTCTATTACTGTGTTGGCTATACTTGCAAGGTCTCGAGCTTTTACTCAACAAGTAAGCATTTTAGTTTTAATGTCTATACGTATATACATACATAATTTAAGATATAACAGAATCATTCAAAATACAGATATGAATTGAAATTAATGCATTATTTTTTTACTTGAGATACCTGAAAATAGTTAGAATCTCGATCTTAAAAAAAACATTTGGAACCCTGGTTGTTTAGTGAAAGGCCTGGGTTTTGTTTTATTTTTTTATTTATAAAAAATATAATAACCTTGGTTTTTATTTATGGAACGGGGTATAAAACCCTTCAACCCCGGTTAAAAAGTCGGGGTCTATGTTGTGTACCAACAACCTATCCATTGGTTTAATAACCAGTGTCTATCTGGAAAGTAACCGGGGTTGAAAGTGTTTTTTTGTAGTAGTGAAACGTTTCTTGTTGATCATTTCCCAAGTCGATCTCATTAATTTCACTCTCTGCTCCTCTCGTAAACCGTACTGATTCCGATATTGAAGCTTACGTTTGCAACAAGAATTTTCAATATGTGATTACATCTTTGGCTAGTTTTGCAAGACTTAAATCTCTACATATCGAGGTTCCATCTCCCGTTGACAATAGTTGTTTGTTTAAGTGGAAGCTTGACTTTGGTAACAGATTCGAATCCTATTTTATGGAAGTTTGGAGAGAGAAATTTTCTATATATGAAAATACAGAGTACAAATGAGGAAATATATATACACAGACTTTACAATTAGAAGATACCTAACTAATCTAACTAATTAACTGTATTTAACAAACTAACTGAATTAGATAGGTAACACCCCCCCTCAAGCTGGAGGATATGACAGAAATCCAAGCTTGGAAATTGCATGCTGCTGGTGAGAACGACTCAGAGCTTTTGTCAAAATGTCAGCCAACTGATCTTCTGTTTTGACATGAGAAAGACTGATGAGGCCATCAAGAACCTTTTCTCGAACAAAATGGCAGTCTAACTCAATGTGTTTGGTACGTTCGTGGAAAACAGGATTGGTGGCAATGTAAACAGCTGCTAAATTGTCACATTTAAGAGGAATAGGAGTAATATTTGGGACTTGAAAATCTTGCAACAACTTGCTAATCCATGCTAATTCAGCAGTAACTCTTCGCATAGATCTGTATTCTGCTTCAGTAGATGATAAAGAAACAGTAGACTGCTTCTTAGATTTCCAAGAAATGGCACTCCCTCCAAAAAATACAAAGTAGCCACTAACAGATCTTCTAGTAATAGGACAAGCCGCCCAATCAGAATCACAAAAAGCTTCGAGTGTATATGTTTGATCGTTATTAAGAAACAAACCTTGAGAAAAGGTAGCATTGAGGTAACTCAAAACATGTATAGCATCATTAAAATGTGATTGGCTGGGTGTTTGATTGAATTGACTAAGATACTGCACAGAAAAAGCAATATCTGGTTGGGTATGTAACAAGAAATTGAGTTTGCCAATAAGCTACCTGTAAACGGTGGGATCAGACAAGAGATTAGGCATATTTGGCAAAAGAATGAGTTTTGATGGTAAAGGAGTTTCAGCAGTGAAGGAAGTTGCTTGAGGATAAGTTTGTAATAACTCTTTAAGAAATCGCTGCTGATGAAGAATCATACCTTGAGCAACCTTATTGAATTCAATTCCCAGAAAAAAGATTAATATACCCGAGATCTTTGATCTGAAACTGGTCATGAAGGAATTGTTTGAGATTTTGAATCTCAATGTCATCATTTCCAGTGACTAAGATATCATCAACATATACAATCACAAGGATGAGTGAACTGGAAGACTTCTTGATGAATAATGAATAATGAATAATCATTAGCAGATTTCTTATAACCCTTGGAACATAAAGCTGTTGACAATTTGGCATACCAGTGTCTTGAAGCCTGTTTTAAGCCATAAAGTGATATCTTTAGCTTGCAAACAACAGCAGGAGAAGAAACTTTAAGACCCGGTGGTACTTTCATATAAACTTCTTCATGTAAATCTCCATCAAGAAAGGCATTGTTGACATCAAATTGATGTATATGCCAATCTTTCTTAACAGCAAGAGAAACTAAAGCTATGACAGTGGTGAATTTGACTACTGGAGAAAAAGTTTCATGATAATCAACTCCCTTTTTCTGAGTAAAACCTTTAGCAACAAGCCGAGCTTTATGTCTTTTAATAGACCCATCTGCTTTAAGTTTGGTTTTGTAAACCCATCTACAAGATATAGGTTTCTTTCCTTTAGGAAGTTTGACCAAATCCCAAGTATGATTAACAGCGAGAGCATCAAGTTCTTTCTGCATAGTGTCTTCCCAATGAGGTATACCTTTTGCTTCATGATAAAAAGCAGGTTCAGGAGAGAAAAGATCATCTTTAGAAGTAGACGCTGCCATGGAAAAGCTATGAATATGATAAGGCTCAACATTGAGACATCTGTTGGTAACTGTATGTGAGCAAAAATGATCATTATGAAAAACTGCACTAGAACAAACATAATCTTGAAGGTATCCATGAGGCTGATGCACACGAGTAGACCTTCGCAAAATAGGATCATCAGATGATGAAACTGAAGAAGGATTATTATTAGATGTAGAGGGATCATTGGATGAATTATTTGTATGAGAAATATGACTATCAGAATGATCAATAGGATTGACAAGAAGATATGATGGAACAAAAGAAAATTGATCAGTTGAAGAATTAGAATGTAAGGGAAATATATCTTCAAAAAATTTGATATCTCTTGACACAAAAATCTTTATAGTAACAAGATTAAGAACAGTATAAGCTTTTGGAGCAAAAGGATATCCGATAAAGATACATGGATCGGCTCTAGGCATGAATTTGTTTCTTCCAATAGATTGAGTGGAAACAAAACATAAACATCCAAATGAACGAAGTTGATTTAGTAGAGGAGCTGTTTGATGTAACATCTGATAAGGAGAAATGTTGTTAAGGACTTTAGAAGGTAAGCGATTGATTATATGAACAGATACTTAAACACATTCTCCCCAATAAGCAATTCCAATACCTGATTGGAAAAATAAGGCTCTTGAAACTTCTAAAATGTGCTTATGTTTTCGTTCCACAACGCCATTTTGCTGTGGAGTATAATGGGTTGATTTTTGATGAATAATGCCATGAGATTGAAAGAATGATATACCATCATGACTTGAACCTAATTCCATAGCATTGTCTGTTCGAATTTGTTTAACAGACATGTTGAATTGAGTCTTGATGAAATGAACAAAAGCTTTTATTAAAGAAAATGCATAACTTTTGAATGGGAGTAAATGAATCCTTGTGAATCTACTGTAATCATCTACAATAGTAACAAAATATTTAAAACCATCATGAGTTTGGTGTTTGTATGGTCCCCAAACATCAACATGGATTAGATCAAAAGGGGCAGTAGAACGTGTTTGACTTGTAGGAAAAGGTAAACGATGTTGTTTAGCTTTGGAACATATAAGACATGATCTAATATTCAACTCATATTCATTTGAAAGTAATGAAAGATTTCGAAGAGTATCTAACGACGCATGACCAAGACGAACATGCCATTTTAAGGCATTATTTTGATCATTAATATTCATTACAAATGACTGAGAAACAGGAAAAAGAGAGGAAACATAAAGATTGAATGACAAGCTATGTTTTATATGTTCATGTTCAAAAACATACAAATCATTTATTCTATTGCCGAAGATCCCCAAAGCAAGACTATTCTTCAATGAGGGGTCTTGCAATAAACACTTGTCATTAGTGAAGATAGCAAATGTATTTAATTGTTTCGTTAATTTGGTGATAGAGACCAAATTATACTTGAAGGTAGGAACGTACAATACATCATGAAGAGTGATTGAATCATGAATTTGAACTTTTCCTATGTATAATACGGAAGTATTATTACCATTAGGAAGACTAATGAAATGAGGCTGAGTGAGTTTAGTCATAGATGAAAACAAATGTTTGTTAGAACACATATGATCCGAAGCACCGGTATCAATAATCCAAGAATTATGACTATTGATAGAAAAGGCAGAATGATAGATATTGTAACAGGAATGATCAAATGAGAAAGAAATACCTTCAGAATTCATAGCTCCATTATACACAGAAGTATTTACTTGACTTGAGCCGAATGAATTGAGTTGATGACTGTTAAGCATTTGCATAAGCTGCTGATATTGCTCATTGGTAATAGGTGGGGAAGAATTATGATGTTCAACAGTAACATTCTGAACAGAAGTTTTGTAATCGTCTTTCTTACCTTTTGTAAACTTGAAATTTGCAGGAAAACCAATTAGACGATAGCATTGAGCTTTGGTGTGTCCTGCTATTTTGCAATGATTACAAAACAAACCTTAGCTTATTCTTTGCAGATAGAGCAATCATCATTGAACGCTTCCACGCAGTGAATCCAACTCCATTGAAAATATTAGAAACAAGGATAGATCCAGGATTATTAGACGAGCTAAGGTAATAAGGATTTGTGACAGGAATGGTGGATGAATCGTTTGTGTTGACAGAATTGTCAGCCATTGCAAGAGAAGAAGGATTGAGAGAGAGAGAGAGAGAGAGAGAGAGAGAGAGAGAGAGAGAGAGAGATGAGATCAGATTCGCTCTGATACCATGTGGAAGTTTAGAGAGAGAAATTTTCAATATATGAAAATACAGAGTACAAATGAGGAAATATATATACACAGACTTTACAATTAGAAGATACCTAACTAATTAACTGTATTTAACAAACTAACTGAATTAGATAGGTAACATATTTATTAATTTCTATGACCGAATTTGATTCTTGTGAAGAACAGATTATTTTACGTTGATATAACAAGTCAAGAAGATGATAATTATGATGGTTAATTTGGATTTGGAGGTATTTACCAAGAGAATTAATATTGGAATATATTAATTTGACGATAGAAGCGTGGCTGATACGTAGGATATTGTTAGGTTGCGTTGTTGATTTCCCTTTGTTGGAAAAGGTTTCGATTACAGATTCTTGTAAAAAAGGGTCTGTTTCTCTTGGTGGTGAAAAACTTAATTTCTATGTTCAGGAAATGGCTTTGTTCAGATGATGAAAAAATTGAACATATATAAGCGGGATGACAACATAAAGATGCCTCCCAGGGTAGTTTTTTGTACTACATCCCTTTTCTCGAATTGCCAGTTTCAGGGTACGTGAAGATGGAGATAACACTTGTTATATTCGAGAATGTATCTCTTCATGATGAAAATGAAAATGAAAACGAAAACGGAACCAATGGTTTTAGTAATAGAAATAAGGTTGTTCTTCTTGTTTTCGTCGATTTTGAAGCTTTTTCTTGTAGTGAATCGATCATCTTAGTTATAGTTTTTCGTAATTTTAATGTTATTTTCATGCTAATGTTTAGAGTTAATTTGTTGATGGATATGTTTGTGTTTTTATATGAATCGTAGTTATCGTTAAGGTTTTTTTTACATGACAATGCTCGATCTTTCATTCTTGATGAATTTGATAGCATGAGTTTAGCAATTAAAAATGGTAGTTGCAATGTATTTGCAAGAGAAAATTTAGAAAAATCTTCTCTTTGTATGATTAGATACAATTGGTAATGAACTATAATCATCAAAGAAGAATCAAATTTTACATTTAAGTTTTAAAAAATTATATTTAAATATCCTATTAACCAATGGTATTTAGGAAGATTATTAAGCACCGACTTAATTAGCATTCATCTTCGCGCTTTAGATAACATCTTGCCTTTCATGTCACCTATCGTTCTTTGATTCGACCAACCACTCGATCCCAAAATGAAGAAGACTTTGGGTTCCCTCTATTGGCAACGCCCGATTCCCTCGCTCCAAATATTCACACTATATATAGAGCACACTTTTTTCCATATTTAACGATAGCGCAGACATAACATTAACTGAAAACATCTCGTTACCAATGCATGAGCTTATATCCATTTCGACCACCTTTGTCCAAAACCCATTTTTCGCGTAATTTCTTCCAGATATGGCCATTCTATCGTGTCATACGACATCTCAAAGTCCATTTTTTTTTTATAAAAAATACCTTTCTTCTTTTAAGCTTACAGCTAGTGTACCGCATTTGCTATCAAAGTATTTAATATTTGTCAATCTAATATTTGTCTTCTTTTTTATAAAAAATTATTAGATTGTCAATCTAATATTTGTCTTCTTTTCATAGACGTAACTGAGATTCACCCGTCACCTCCTCCATCACTTTACTTAATCTTGCATTTTTTACAGAATTTTATAAAGACAACTTATGAATGATATAGGCCGAAAATCCTTTACGGGCTGTTTGGCTAGCTTGCAGTATGGAGTTCAAAGGAATTAGACTTTAATTGTGTTTGAAATAATAAAAAGATAAGAGGCCTGATCGATTCCTCGATCTTACCGTCGATCTCTTGTTGAATCAGGGAGAAAAAGGACTCTCATCCCCTCCCATCAAATAGAAATTAACCATCGTCTTGCCATCGTCCATCTCGAGCCCTATCCCAGATGATCAGCACTCACCGTCACCCCTGACGACACCGCCACCGCCCTCACATTCGATGTCGTTTCAGCCAACCCACTCGATCACCTCCGACGCCTCAACAGTATTCGATTTCTCAGGTATTTATTTCATGTTTTTTAATACTCTTCATGGGGTTTTCATGAAATTCGGTAATCATTTCTTGTTTGCTTTAGTTGATGTATTACTCTTATGATTTGTGTGTTGGTGTAAATAACAAACCGCCATAGTTTTCAAACGTTGATTCATTATAGTACCCATTTTTGCGATTCTTTATTCTCAAGATCAAATTGCTGCCACGGAAAGTGTAAAAAAAGATACCAATTATAAAATAACACATAAGTTTACATACCAATATAAAATCTCCATAGTTTCAAACATGCTTTTGAATCATATAAAATTTCTGCACATTATTATTTAAAGAACTTCAACAATATTGAAACCCCATTAATTGTTGGAGATAAACTAAAATCCCGAGGCAACTAAGTTGATTGTTGTTCTCTGACAGACAGACAACATCAGTTATGAAGATGAAGCTGAAAAGCTAGCACCAGTTATTTACTTCTCATTAATAATCTATTTACTTTCCTTTAAGCTTATGATGGTAGTTATGTAACTCTTTTCATAATTTCAAATATGTGTTTAAATATTGTTGAGTGGAATCTCATATGTGTGCAGAAAAACAAATAAAGAATAATATATATATATATATATATATATATATATATATATATATATATATATATATATATATATATATATATATATATATATATATATATATATAGAGAGAGAGAGAGAGAGAGAGAGAGAGAGAGAGAGAGCTCAAGATCTATGGAAAACAATTTTTGACTGGAGTACTGAAAATCATATTAAATGTACATGTTCATTACGATAAAATATTAAAATTAATGCACAACTACAATATACATATGTTCAAATGTTCATTATTATTGACTAGTTCACATCATTTACATGTTCATTAGGATAAAATGTTCCATTTCATGCAAAATAACAATATGCACATGTTCAAATGTGCAATATGCATTAACATGTGTATATTACGCATTTTTGCATGACATTAAACATTTTGTCTTAATGAACATGTAAATGATATGAATTAGTTAATCATAATGCAATTTTGAACATATGTATATTATAATTTTACATGAAATTTAACATTTTATCATAATGAACATGTACATTTGATATGGTTTTCCAGTACTCCAGTCGAATATAGTTTTCCATGGATCTCGACCTTATACATACATATATATATATATATGTATATATATATATATATATATATATATATATATATATATATATATATATATATATATATATATATATATATATATATATATATATATATGTATATAGATTTAGGTTCAAGTGAGTACCACCTCTAATGCAGCGCACCAGAAGGTACCACCTTTAAAAGTAATTTTTTTGAAATTTTTTTTCATGAACATGTCTTAATTAACATTACACAGATCATATGTAAATTTCAAGCAAATCCGAACACTCTAAGTGCATGAAAACACGCATCACATAAATGCAAGTTCACATGTCTTCAAAATTATGTAAGTGTGTGTTCACATCATTTTTTAGGAGCTAGGAGATGTGAATGTATGTGAAATTTACATATGATCTTCATAACGTTAATTAAAACATGTTTATGAAAAAAAAATTTCAAAAAAGTTTTTTTAAAGGTGGTACCTTCTGGTGCGCTGCACAAGGGTGATACTCTCTCGAACCATATTCTATATACATATATATATATATATATATATATATATATATATATAGATATATATATATATATATATATATATATATATATATATATACATAGAATATGGTTCGAGAGAGTACCACCCCTTATGCAGCGCACCAGAAGGTACCACCTTAAAAAAAACTTTTTTTGAAATTTTTTTTCATAAACATGTTTTAATTAACATTATGAAGATCATATGTAAATTTCACATACATTCACATCTCGTAGCTCCTAAAAAATGATGTGAACGAACACTTACAAAAATTTGAAGACATGTGAACATGCATTTATGTGATGCGTGTTTTCATGCACTTAGAGTGTTCGGATTTGCTTGAAATTCACATATGATCTGTGTAATGTTAATTAAAACATGTTCATGAAAAAAAATTTCAAAAAATTTATTTTTAAGGGTGGTACCTTCTGGTGCGCTGCATAATGGTTAGTACTCACTTGAACCTAAATCTATGTATATATATATATATATATATATATATATATATATATATATATATATATATATATATATATATATATATATATATATATATATATATATATATATACATATATATATATGTATATATATATATACTAGTATTGTACCCGCGCAAAGCGGCAGCGGCAATGAATAATATAAGAAAAAAAATTGTTGTTCTAAAACAATGTCTTCCATTACCAAGAAAAATACTCTTCAATTCTCGCCAAAACTATCACCACTTCAATTCTGGCCAAAACTATCACCACAACTCAACTTCATGTCTTCATGTTCACTTCCACTTGACTTTAAAAAGTACTTTTAATGAGCTTTACCGGTTTCCTGTTCAAATAGACAAAATAAGAGGTCACAAATTGCTTCATGCTATTTATGACTTAGGAGTACCCTTTCATTAGAGTCACTGTGCATACTCATATATCACTTTTCACAATTAGTAAACAACACAATTTTATGATGCTAATGGGTATGTATGTAGTTTGAATCTTATGTTTTTAACATAAAACAAAAATTGATGAAGGCTAAAATTTCACGAAATAAAACACAGCACATCCTGAAATTTCATCCTCTTTATAAAGTTCACCATGTAAATCATTATGTTTATCATTTTTAGTGTTTATTAATTAGCTATATATTTTAAACCATCATATAAATCCATTTGAGTTACTGGAAAATTATTTAAACCATCATATAAATCCATAGAAATGCAGAAAGCAACAATTAAATACAAGTATACAACATGCATAGACTTAATTTGATGTTTATTACATGCTTTGTGATCAATTTTAAAGATTGAAGACACATAGAACATATATACATATTCCCAAGAACCGTAGGTTCCCAAATGAACACAGTAATGGATTATTAGATACTATTTAACATACTATGTTGTTTTCTAGAACAATATTGTAACCAAGTGGGCAAAGAAGCAACCATAGACCAACCTGTACAGATTTCTTGGGAACACGCCAAAACCACCACCGTCCTCTTCCTTTGTCACTCCATCTATCTCTATCCCTGTTTCTTTGCACTCGCTCAATTTGGCTCCCACGTCTTCATTCCGGCAACGACAACGGTGATCCATGCATTGATTCTGAGAATAAGATTTAAGCAAGCTTTTGATGTGTTATTTAGTAATAAGATATATCTATCAGAGAAGTTAGACAGATTACAGAATGATAAAAATTAGCAGATTTTGAAGATATGAGTTTATTATATTCAAGAAGAAAGAAGAAAGATGAAGATCAAATGTAGCAAACAACATCGATAATACTTGATGGCTCATGTATGCATTTTTGATACGTTTAATGATGTTACGTCTCGACATGGAATTAGTAAATCTAAACTATACATTAACGAATGATTTAGACACAAATTAGTGAATTACACATACAAAATTACTTATCATAGTAAAAATTCAAAAATGGAAAACAAAAAATGGATGACTTAGCTGAAAAACTCCATAACAACATCTTTAATCGAAAGCAACATTCCTCTAACACACAACAGAAGCGAAGCAAAGGGCAGTCAGACTGCAAAAGTTAAAAAAATGATAATAAGGTGATATCTCGATGGATCTATCTAATCTATGTATATATGAATGTATGAAGAATAGTTATAGAGTAATTAAGAAGAAGATTAGGACATTCCAACCCCTAAGGAAGGAGGAGCAGTCATTGTGATTATCATAGTCGTGGGTAAGCAAATCCATATCCCGCTGGTGAATGTGACGGATCTGAAGGGTTGCAGGCGTGAGATTGAGGTGGTGCTGAGGTGGAGCAGATGGAGATGGAGGAGGAGGATATGTACATCTGTATGACTGTATCCTTCAACAAACAAACTCATTTTCATCAGATCAACCAAACAAATAATCAGTCAAACTCAATTGATAATTAAAACTGAAGAGTGAAGATGATGAGAAATCAAAACCAACTAACCTGGTGGTGGGTAGTCTTGATAGCTCATGTTTGCAGAGATAGAGAGATTGATGGATGAATGTTTTTCTCTGTTTTCCTCCGAATTATCGCCGCAAACCTCGTTCGATTTACGGCTGTCGCAGCCTTGGATTGACGATGCAGCCCCCGTCAATCTCCTCATCGCTCACTGGTTTGTTAGGGTTAGATTTCAGTTTCATCTGAGCCTTGGATTGGCGGTGCATTCGTCATCGTTCGTTCTTCAACCATAAAAGAGATTTTTTTACAGGAGCATAGAAGGGAGAAGAGATTCTGCAAAAGCAGGGGGGGTGGGGGAAGATGGAGAGTTGGTGCATGTTTTCAATGTCATCGTGGTTTTCAAAATTTTAAAATCAGATTTAGAAACAAGGAGATGGAGAGTTGTACACTATGCAATAAATCCTTGTACCTCTTAAAATTCAGCCTATTGCTTTATGTACTTGTATATCATGCAACATGACTTGTTTTTAAGACCTCTACCTAAATGCATTATAAAGGAGTTAAGATATATATATATATATATATATATATATATATATATATATATATATATATATATATATATATATATATATATATATATATATATATATATATATATATATATATATATAGAGGGGTGGGTTCAATGGAGAACCTTATGCATTGAAGAACCTTGGAGAACCACAATGCATCGCTAGAAAAACTGAAATGCATCACGTAGAAATCGATGCATCACGCGGGAATTTGATACATCAAGTGGAAATAATGTAAAAATCGATGCATCACTTGAGAATTTGATGCATCACGTGGAAATAATGATGCATTACGGGGGAATTGTGATGCATTTGTGGTGGTGCATGGAGGTTCTTCAAGGTTCTTCGATGCATGGAGGTTCTCCATTGAACCCACCTCTATATATATATATATATATATATATATATATATATATATATATATATATATATATATATATATATATATATATATATATATATATATATATCTGTGTGTGTGTGTGTGTGCATCAGTTCTGAGTTGGAGGCCTTATTTGGTTTGTTCTTGTTAATACAAATCAGTATCAAATTGGTATCAGAGCTTGGAGAAGATGAATCCCGCAAGCACTTCACTTGGCCACGTGTCATTGCCCAGACTTACAAAGTCGAATTATGACAACTGGAGTATTCAGATGAAAGCACTACTCGGGGCACAAGATGTATGGGATTTTGTTACGACCGGTTATGATGAACCAAGTGCAGCTGAAATTGGTGCAATGACGGCAAATCAGTTATAAGGATTGAAGGAGAAAAGAATGAAGGACAAGACTGCACTATATTTGTTGTTTCAATCAGTGGATGAGTCAGGCTTCGAGAAAATCGCAAGTGCGACTACAGCAAAGCAGGCCTGGGATACATTGGAAAGGGTATTCAAAGGAGCTGGTCGAGTTAAACAAGTGAGGCTTCAAACTTTACGTGGTGAGTTGGAGGCCATGAAGATGAAGGAGACTGAAAGAGTTTCAGACTACATTACTCGCGTACAAACAGTGGTGAATCAACTCAAACGAAATGGTGAAACACTAACTGATGCTAGTGTTGTGGAGAAAATTTTGCGTTCATTAACTGAAAAGTTTGAGAACTTGGTGTGTGCAATTGAAGAGTCCAAAGTTCTAGAAGAATTGACGGTTGAAGAATTTGGCAGGTTCTCTAGAAGTACGTGAACAAAGAAAAAAAAAGAAACAAGATCCCTTGAAGAGGTATTAAAAACAAAGGCAACAATCAAGGAAGATAGAGCCATGTATGCACAACAAAGAAATCGTGGAAGAGGGAACCAATTTAGAGGACGTGGTTTCAATCGAGGTAGAGGTCATGGCAGAGACAATAATCATTACGAAAGACAACCAACTAATTACCAGAAAAGTTGGCCAGACATAGGACGTGGTAGTGGAAGAGGTGGTCGCAATAATCGTTCTAGTATCGATTGTTACAATTGTGGTGGTTATGGGCACTTTGCAAGAAATTGCAGATCTTCAAAGAAGGTTGAAGAGATTACAAATCTTGTGAGAGAGGAAGAGGTGAAAGACGATGGTGTTCTCTTGATGGCATACAAAGATACCATTTCCGATAACGATAACGTATGGTATCTTGACACGGGTGCTAGCAATCACATGCTAGAAATTCAAGAAATGCAATTGGCAAGCAAATAAGGAATTCATTTTCCGAAAAAAGCTGAATATCATGCTAGAAACATTCTCGAATTGATACACACTGATATATGTGGTCCGATCACACCCAATTCGTTTGGAGGAAAGAAGTATTTTTTAACGTTTATTGATGAATACACGAGGAAAGCATGGGTGTATTTTTTGAAGGTAAAATATGAGGCTTTCGAAACATTTAAAAAATTCAAGGTGATGGTAGAATAGTCAATTGGCTACTACATCAGGGCTTTACATACTAAGTCACGGAAATCCCTGGTTTAACATACATGATATCCGAAGTATATATATGCAGCCTCCAAAATGTAAGTACCTCTAAGAAAGAAAGCTAATACTCCTCGTCAGCAGATTTAAACCTACTTGGGTTCAGCAGGCCTACTAATACTTCGGTCACCTGAGATACACCCATTAAAAACACAGGCCAGCTAAAGCTGGTGAGAATGCAAGTATTAGGTGTACGATTATAAAAAAACTCAATAAAAGAAAGTAAACTCAGTAATAAAGCGTTCGACGTTCTCTACTAAACAAATAAATGAGATCCCACAAGATAGCTCAGATAGGTACTCAACTCGTGTGGACGAATCAACATACCCAAATCCCTAGACCGCACAAAGCAGTCGTCAGGAGCTCAAAAGGGAATCGGGAGCGACCCGACCCCTGACCCCTGCCTAGCCGCGCGGTTTAGTAACTCGGTAGCTCATGTATCCCAAATCTCATAATATAAAAACTCAGTTCTCAATAAAGCACAATTATACATGCATGATAGGAACTCAATAATAAAACTCGTAAGAAAGCTCGTAATAGTCTCATATAGAAAGCTCAGTGAAAGATCATGCAAGTATAAATAAATAATCGTACAAGTATCTCAGAAAAACATGCAAACTCACCTAACCCTGAAGTCTCACTACTCAAGTCTTGGTTCCCTGCCAGTACCCTAACCCTATCAACTCCAGACCCTGGAATCACAACATAATGACTCAATATCACAATCACAGCTCAATAACTCTATACTCGACTCCCAGATAACACACACAGACCCAGATACCCAAACACAAGACTCACAAAGGCCAAAACCCTAACCCTAAACCCTAGTCGGATCGCGGCAGCGCTCAATGAGTCGCGGTACATAGATTTCGGTCGCGCTCCTCATCGCGGTCGTACTCATCACAATGCGGCTCGCGCTCAACTTAACCGCCCGCGACCCATCGCGCCCAGGGCAATGTGGCTCGGCTCATCTCAAGAACATCGTGGCCCACGATCCCTTGATCGCGGCCGCGTTCACGGTCGAGCAGACCCAGGTTTGCTCTGTTTTGAAGACAGATGGGGAAATCTACCCAAATCTCAATTTCAGCTCAATAAGCCACCATTAAACTACCCTGAATTTACTCAGAAACACAACTAAACTCAATTCAATTAATTACTAACAACCAACAACAATTAATCCATGAATTTGAGCTCAAAACTCACCTAGACCCAAAAGAAGAAGTTGACGAAGATTTGAAGCTTGAATCTCAGGTTAAATCTCCCTTCTCTTGTTGTCGTAGCTGCTAGAAGTCACAAACACACACATACACTTTTGTTCTATGGATGGAAAAGGAACTGAAGAAGCAAAGGAGTGGATAATATATACGTTTTGGGTTTAAACTCGGTTTGACACCCAATATCTGATCCCGTTATCACAAAACACAAGTTTATATTACCGGGTTCCAAATTAAATAGTAATCATCAAGATTGCAATATTTTATAAAAACTTAATCCCATAACCCGGTTAACCCAAAATCTCATCACGTGCCGCTTCCACGTATAACTCAATAATTCGTCCAACTCAATAATAACATTATAATCAATCCAATTAAATAATTCCACATACCTCACCCAAAAGGATGTTACAATATATATATAGATAATAATAATTACACAACTAATTCAAATTTCTACGTTTCGATTTAACTATGGATAATAATGATAGATATTTATTTTAGATAAATATTAATTTAATATGTTACAACATCGAATTTTTTACTAATTAATTAATGAAGAAATTAAAATTAAATTTTAATGTATTTAAGTTAAAGTGTTAAATTTGAGAAAAGAAACGGAAAAATAAAATTTTCTTATATTGTAGAAGTGACATGTGTCATGAATTGTTTTGCTTTTATTATTATTATTATTATCATGTATGTATGTATGTATGTATGTATGTATGTATGTATGTATGTATGTATGTATGTATGTATGTACGTATGTACGTATGTGTGTGTGTGTGTGTGTGTGTGCATGCATGGATTCAAGATCAATGAGTTACCATGTTAGACTGTGGTAGCAGGAACCATTTATAGTCAATCATTTATCATTAAAATCATTAAATAAAATATAAATTTTGCTTAAAAATTTCCACAGGCTAATTAGTGTTAGGGGTAAAATTGGTATTGAAAATTTAAAATTATAATCAAAGATTCTGTGTTTACCATGAAAATATCCATTTCAGTTAGTATCATTCCTTACATACATACTGAACATGTGCAACAATGACACACCGGTCTATCACCAAAATGGAACTCATCGATTACACACACCATAAAAATGTGTTTAATATCGTTAATACTGGTTTATCATCAAAAGGGTTAACAGCGACTAAAAACACAATAAACCCCGATTGCACATGTTTAATAACGTGTATATGAAATTGAACATTCACCAACGGTTTATTGAAAAGAATTAATACCTTTATTTGATATCTCCGGTTGAACATGTTCACTAAAACTCATTGTCGAATCCGATTGAACATGTTCACGTACATAAAACCAATTTTGAAATTTATTAATGATATTATATTGTTATGGAAGTAAATCCCTATAATTAAGAGACTAGTTTATAACCCACGTATTACGTGGATATTTTTAATTAAAATTTATTTATATAAAATGTATATGAGTAAAAATAAAAGCATACAAAATAATAATTGTGTTTACTTTTTAATATTTACAGATTAAAAAATAAAGTATATTTATTTTTTTAAATATTAAATTGTATTTATCTTTTATTTTTTATAAGTTGTAATTATCTTTTTAGTGAACGTAGAGGGAAACGTGACATTTGATGTTTTCCTTTATTATACATAATAATAATAATTTCCACAACTAATTCAAATTTTTACATTTGGATCTAATTATGATTATTATGGATAATAATGATAGATATTATTTTAGGTAAACATTAATTTTAAATGTTACAAAATCTAATTTATTACTAATTAATTAATGAAAAAAACAAAGTCAAAATTTAATGCAATTAAGTTAAGGTGTTAAATTTGGAAAAAGAGGTGGAAAACAAAATTTTCTTGTGTTGTAAAAGTTACATATGACATGAATTGTTTTGTTTTATTATAATATATAGGTTAATCAACCCATGTAGTACATGGGTTGATTTAGAAAATACATATTTTTTTATATTTTAAGAAATTATTATAAAATTTATATATAATTAAAATAAAAAAATTGAAAGCTAGTTAAATTAAAGATAAAAAAAATACTAAGTTGTTTGATATTGAATAAAAAAATAGTATTATATTGTATTATTAAAAACAGATAATATGTGTTTGCAAAAAAATGTTTCTTTTAATTTTTATTAACTTTAAATATGAAATATCAATGTAAGAAACAAAAACTTCAATTATGTGAATGTGTATATATTTTGAAAATTATAAAATATAAAATGGAATATCTGAAAATCAACAATCAAAATTTATCTTATTAACAATTGAAGTTTTATCAACTAAATTTTAAATCTTGTTAGCAAAATAATTAACAAAAATTTTTAACTTTATTTACTATATTTCTACATTTAAATTTACGTTTGAATTTAACTATAATCATTAAGGATAATAATGACATATATTTATTTTAGGTAAATATTAGTAAAATATTAATTCATTAATAAAAAAATTAAAATCAAAATTTAATGTAATTAAGTTAAGGTAGTAAATTTAGAAAATGAATTAAATAGATGGCATAGGTATAATTATTGATTTTAATTAAGGGTATAAGAGACATTTCATAAGTAATTATGAGTTGTCATTAATCTGTTCCATTGATTTCTTTTCATCCAATGATCTAGAAACTCCAAATGGTTTTCTTATCTATACATATTAATAACAGAAAATATTGTGTGTCACATGTCATTTTATTAGCTCATAAAAATTTCTTTTTTCCGCCTAAATAGCTTCCATATATATATCTATTCCAATTTTATTTCTAATTGATTTGTAAATAATTAAATTTAACCATTATAAAAGTACCATTAAAAAGAAATCTAACCAAATGATTTTAACAACTTCCGATTTAACCCATATTCTAATTCAAAATGATTTCTTTTGAATTGTTTTATTAAACATGTTGGATTAATTCTTGTATGTTATAAAATTTCAACGTACAACTAATAATAAGTATTGAATAACAGATTATCAAAAATAATTTAAAATATGGTTTAAGGTATATTAACACATTCATAAGTTTTTTTATTTAAAAAAAAATCATACATGGATCTATTTTACATCTATTATGTCTTTTAATATAATCAGTAGATTGAATGATCATTATTATCTATTTAATCTCATTAATTTAAAAAGAAAATTTTACGGTATTAAAATTAATAATTATTTATGTAATTATTCTAAAATAATAACATAAAAGGAATACTACGTGGGAAAACTAATTTTAATAATTTTACTAAAATAATAACAGAAGTTTTATAATTTTTGCGATTATAAAAATTATGATTTTTTTCATTATCATTATTAAAAAATTCATAGCAATATGTTATGATTATATTTATTTTAAAACAATAAATACTTATAAATATACCCATGTATTACATGGGTAGAAAAACTAGTTTTATATAGTATAGATAGATTTTAAATTCATTAGTTGATATCTATTAATTAAGATAAACCTAATTGACTATATATTACTATTTTTTACTTATAACCAAACATGGGTGGACTCCGGTACTTTAGTCTAATGTGGTACCCCATTGATTCCGACCCTGCATGCATGCATGTATATGGTTCGGTTTGACTTACTTGGCTGGTTTCAATTCATTTCTTAAACCACAAACCAAACCAAATCATCCGTACTACAACAAATATGTCATTTGTTCATATTATTTTTACACGTTTTTTAAAAGTGTGTCAAATTTAGTAAAATTTCAACACTTATAAATGTGTTTAAAATTATTGCAGTAATAAGCGTGAAAATATATACTAAATCATCCTAATTACCACATTTAAAATCATGAAGAAAAAAGTTCACATGTATATGTGTGGACAAATTTTAATTTTTTCACACTCAAAAGTGTAGAGATAAATTTATCACACTCAATTTTGCCACACTTCCTCTTATGCAGACAAATTAAATGTGACAAATTAATTTTCATACTTTTAAGCGTGGACAAATTATTTGTTTGTGGACAAATTATTAGTTTGTCCACATTTATATATGCAAACTTTTTTTAAAACACATATTTGAGTATAAAAACTCCACACTTGTAATTGTAACTAATTTTACATTCTTATAAGTGCGAATAAACATAAAAATTTTTTACGCACTTGCTAAAAACGTGTAAAAATAACGTGTACAATTGACTTTTTTTTTTTTTTTTTTTTTTTTTTTGTAGTGTATGTATTTACTAAACCGGCCAGTCATTTATGGCTGATGACACCGACCAAAGTAATTTGATTTTCACATTACCAATCATATCAAACGCACTCTTCTTGTTTCATAAATTTGAATAGGAAGACCGGGCCATCCCTGGGAAAACCCGTGTCGTGTAAGCATAATACAAACCCGAAACAATAATTAATTTGGTTTAACAATAGGGAGTCAAACACTTAATAAAATTTACAAATAACATTACTAGACACCACCAACTCTTTTAAATATTCCATTTCAACCGTGTTAAATAAATTAGTAAACTTTTAAAGTCAACCATATTTAGTTTAATAGATGATTTGATAACCTGTTATAAATCACTATGTAATAGTATTGGCATGCCATCTACGTACGTGTGTGGGTGGGTGTAGGGGTGTTCATAAAAATCCAAAAATCCGATCCGAAACTATCCGAAATTTCGGATATCAGGATTTTCGGATATCCGAAATTTCGGATTCGATCGGATAGTAAAATTCAAGATTTTCGGATATTCGGATAATTCGATATCCGAAAATCCAAAAAAAAAAATTTTTTTTGAATTTTTTTTTATATCTTTAGGATTGCTTATTTACATAATATTGAGTGTTTATTATTATTCTAATGTATATTTTTAAGTTTTATCTTGATATTATAGATTTATTAACTAATATTTAATATATTTTAGTTTTTTAAATCTTTTTTTAGTCGTTTTGAATAAAAATACTTCCGGATAAATTTAGTTTGTGATATATTTTTCTTTAATATGTATTTGGGTATATGATTTTGTATGTTAGATATTTAAATATTTGATTTAATTTTTTAAAAAAAGTTAAAAAAAATATGAATTTTCGGATAATCCGCTATCCGAATACGAAATTTCGGATATCCGAAAATTTCGGATTCGGATTCGGATAGCAAAATTCACTATCCGAAAATTCGGATATCTCTGGTTTTGAACATCCCTAGGTGGGTGTGGGTGTGTGTATACACACACATATAGAATATGGTTTGAGAGCAGTGGCGGACCCAGCCACCAAAGGGATCCGTTGCACAAATTTTCATCGCATTCACAATTCGAAAATTAAAATGATTATTATAGATGGGTCGTGCCAACACACGAATATTTATAATTTAGAAATAAACATATAATTTTAGAATAACAAACAGAATAATAGATAGTGCATAGAATTACAATTATTAAAAAAAAATATAAGTTATTAAGTTAATAAGTTACCTCTTAGAGAGTTACAATATATCTTAGAAAAATTCACAATTAAACCCTAGATTCAAGTAATAAGGATCAAATTAAACACAAATCACAAATTCACAATTAAAATTTGGTTTGTGCATATATTTTTTAAAGTAAAATTATTATTGGGTGAGAAATTGGACTAAAATTAATATTGTGTTTAAAAATGATATTGGGTTAATGGGTTTAAAAATTAGTATTGGATTTATTGGGTTTTAATTTTAGAAATATGATTGGATGTTGTTCATTTATTAATCTAATGTATTAATTAATTATTTACTTATTTGGACAAACAATTTTTTATAGGTATCAAAATTCTTTTAATAAAGTTGCACACACATAAATTTTGAATATAAGTTGCACGCATAAAAATTCACCGGGTGCATATATAAAATTTTTAAAAAAATTTTCACTACGAAACGAGGTTATTTGGGAGGGGACCCGTTGCACGGGCTACCCCTCCTCTCAACCTACGTCCGCCTATGTTTGAGAGGATATCACTCGATATACAGCGCACCAGAGGGTACCGCCCTTAAAAAAACTTTTTAATTTTTTTTTCCATAAACATGTTTAAATTAAATTATGAAGATAATATGTAAATTTCCCATACATTCACATCTCCTAACTCCTAAAAAATGATGTGAACTTACACTTGCATAAATTAGCATATATGTGAACTTGCATTTATGTGATGCATGATTTCATGCACTGAGAATGTGTGAATGTGCGTGAAATTTATATATCATCTTTTTAATGTTAATTAAAACATGTTTACGAAAAAAATTCAAAAAAATTATTTTTAAAAGTAGTACCTTCTGATGCGCTGCATAACAAGTGATACTCACTTGAATCTAAATCTATACATGCATACATACATACATATACATACATACATACATACACACAAACACACACACACACATATATATATATATATATATATATATATATATATATATATATATATATATATATATATATATATATATATATATATATATATATATATATATATATATATATATATTGAGGTTCTATGGGCACCACAATGCATTTGGAACCACTGAGAATCAAAAATGCATGATAAATTACTAAGGGTGCACTAGGAGCATTATTGGAATACCTATTCTATTAATTAATTATTAAAAATAGAATAAAACTATATTAGGAAGTTAAATCTAAAAATTAATTGTATTTCCTATTTATTCCACATTTCCCTTCCTCACCTCTCTCTCTCCCCCTCTCTATCAATGGCCACATCTTTCTCCATCTCTCTCACACTCTCCATCAATGGCCGCACAACCACCGCCACCATCGCATCACCACCACCCCTCTTGTGGCAACCCACCTCCACCACCATCATCTCCATTGTGGCAACGTACCACCATTACCATCACCCCGAGAAACCACCACCACAACCTCCATGACATTGGCAATCCATCGCCACCACCACCACGACAATGCACCATTACCGCCACGACAACCACCACCACCACCGTGCTTTTGTTGAACGAAGATGAATTAGATATGAATGATGAATCCGACATAAACCCATTGAAGATGAAGATGAATACGTTGTAGATGAACACGATGCATCCGACCATGATGATGAACATGTTGATAACAAACATGATGCATAATGATGAACGAAGATTACAATAAATTTATGACCAAAGAAAGATGATGATGCATGGTGTTTATCCGATATTTATGGAAGAAGAATCCGATGCATCGTGTTTTGAATATGAATTCGATGAAGATGCATCACATTTTGATTATGCATGATGGTGAGACGAAGAAGATGATAAATATGGCCGAAAATGAGAATGAAGATTCGAGATGCATCACGAATCGAAGGATGAACATTAGATGCATTGACATCAAATATGGCCGAAGATGAGTCGTGTTTTTGGATGAATTTCGATAAAGATGCATCATGATTTTTGATGAATCCAATGAAGATGCATCATGTTAAGGATGAATCTGATGAATTTGCATCACTATTTTGATGATGCATGATGGAGGGACGAAGAAGATGGTGAATATGGCCGAAGATGAGAATGAAATCATCCGAGATGCATCACGAATTGAAAGATTAACATTAGATGCATCCACATCATATCATCTTTTTTGAATTTGTTTAGATTTTGTAAATTTGGAAGTGTATCAATTAATTTAATTTAGCATTTATTGTTTGGTTATTTGATGGAATATTCAATTAATGTAAAATTAAATTTTATTTGATTAGATATATTATTTTTCACAAAATACCCTTATGCATAATAATTATGTGCATCGCAGATGCACCAATGATCATTTAATCCAAGGGTTGTGGTTGGTTCTTTTTTTGGTTCCCGATGCATATGGTGCCCCATAGAACCTGACTCTCTCTCTCTCTCTCTCTCTCTCTCTCTATATATATATATATATATATATATATATATATATATATATATATATATATGTATGTATGTATGTATGTATGTATGTATGTATGTATGTATGTATGTATGTATGTATGTATGTATGTATGTATGTATGTATGTATGTACCATTAGTTTTGCTGAGTACCGAAGGTATTTCGCTTAAAACCATTTTTCCGAAAAAAAAAATTCATAATCATTTTTAAATTAACAATGCAAGACTGCTTGTAAAAAATCATGCATAAACACACACTAAAACTATATGAAACGTGCATGTTCACATGAACTCACTGTTGTGAACATATGTTCACATAAATTTTTTCATGTTTACATGACTTTTAATATGTTAGAAAATGTGAATGTATGTAATTTTTTTACAAATGACCTTATATTATTTATATCTAAATGAATATTAAAAAATTAAAAAAAAACTTTTTTTCAGAGCATGTTCACATCCGAAACCCGTGTGTTCACAGGTACTCACAGTACTCTGCACTTTTTAGGTACTCACACGAACCACGTTACATATATATATATATATATATATATATATATATATATATATATATATATATATATATATATATATATATATATATATATATATGCTTAATTGAGAACTTCTGTGCATCGAGGAATCTTAGAAAACTTTTATGCATCAGAGACAATAACAATGGTGCACTAAGGGTAATATTGGAAGAATTCAAAATAGAATTTAAATATATGGAAGTTAAGTATAATAGGTAAATTAACATTAATTTAGGAATTCAAAATCAAAATAATTAATCACTATCTTCATCTATCTCCATCCATCTCTCCCACTCTCTACGAAAGAACCACACCACTCGCCGCCATCACCAGCCACAACCACCAACATCATCGTCCGCCACCACCAGCCGCGCCACGCTGCAGTCGGATTCACCAACATCAACTTCCAACGCCGCATCAGCAGTCGGGATCACCAACAAAACCATTGTCATCTCTCTTTCTTTACATCCATCAGACCACTGTTCACCGCTAACCACTACCGCCATCTATATATCTATATATCTCTTCTTTTCGGTTACACCATTGTTGAACACAATGAAAAAGATGAAGAAAGTATGAAGTTGAGAAATGAACACGATGCATATTGTGGGAAAGAAACGATGAAGATGAAGATGTAGGATAAAAACGAAGAAGATGATGATGAACACGTTGAATACAATGGTTTTTTGGATGAACACGTTGTTGCATCATGTTTGAACATGTTGTTGATGCATTACTTTGAGAAACATGTTGAATTTTTGGATGAACACGTATTGTTGCATCATGTTAAATTCAGGGCCGTCTCATTGATTTCGGAGGCTCTGTGTCATAATATAAAACTGGCCCTTTAAACACAAAAAAAAAAAAAAAAAAAAAAAAATTGATGTAAGTATTCATTAATACAATAAAAGCTTTCACCTTCGTAAATAATAAACTAAAATTGTGTTAGTGCATATAGCTAATACGTGAATATCAAAACACAATGTGATCTCCTTGATACCACAAGATCTATGTAGAGGATATTTGACAGAATTCCACAAACAAACATAACATTTCAACACAGATTTAAAACTAAAGACGTTCATGGTTTGAGTGTCATAACCTTCATGGTTTGAGTGTGTAACCTTCATGGTTTGAGTGTCATAATAATTTGATGATAATAAAATAGCAAAAGTCACAACAAACTACATAAGATGAAAAACCATACGGTTCACAATCTAAAATCAGATTGTCCCTAGACATTGAAATCATAATTAGTCAATCACAAATTTAGAATTAAATAAATGAAATCATAATCTCCAGTCAGTGAACTCTAAAAGCATTAAAGGAAGTTACCTTGATTAGTCGGTCACGTCGTAACAAATCATAATTCAATATCATCGAACCAGTAATATCATCAAACCTCCGCTTCAATTGAAGACTAGCAATGTCAATTGCTAATAAGTCCATTGATGCGATTGCTATTTAAAAAAGTTGCAGAAAGAACAAATGTGGTTGAATGTTGATGAATATGTTTTTGAGTTTGTCTAACTGTCGATTACGTGAATGCTATGTATAGGCCTTTGATTAGAAAGATAAAGATTAGGCATGAGCGTCCGGACCAAAAAAACCCGAAAACCGGTCTAGACCAAACCGTTATTAATGAAATTGGTCTGGATTCGGTTTCTTTAAAATCACAATTTTCGGTTTTCCTGGTTCGGTCCACCGGTTTCGGTTTCTTTAAAATCACTATTATTTTAAAGTTATGTTATATTGTTAATTTTTGTTGTCTATAAAGAAACAAATTTTCTAAATATTATTTATAAATCATATAAAAAGTATATGTAATAGTTATTGAGCTCTTTCGTGTATATATAATCATGTAAAAGTTTTTTTAACGATGTAAACATTTTTATAGAGATAAAATATAAAGAATTTAATATAAGTAAGATATTTTTGATATTTTATTTTGTTCAAAAAAAAAATGTTTTAAACTTGATAATTTCACAAAACAAATAGTCGAGGAAGAAAGATAAACAAAACATTAAAACATTTATAAACTTGTACCGGTTCCAACCGGTCCAAGAACCGAAAAACCGGACCAAAAACCAGACCGGAACAAACCCATATTACAAACATTGGACCGGTTTTCGGTTTTCATAATTCCATAATTTTGGTTTTTTGTTTTTTCGGTCCGCACCGGTTTGGTCCAAATGCTCATCCATAATAAACATGAGAAGATAGATTGCCTATTAGAATTCCACGTCCATTCCCAAATTGGTTGGTCGCTTTTCATTTCCTCGTTGCCGCCAATCCTTTCTTTTGTTCAACAATTGGGCATTTAACCTAATACAAAATTGGACTGTAGTTAATCAAGGTCCATATATCATGGAGGCCCCAAAAAGTTGGGGGCCTTGTGCAGTTGACAAGCGTGCACATGTTTTGAATTGATGTTTTTGGATGTACATGTTGATGCATCACAAAATGATGAACACAAAGATAATGAATCTAAATGATGCATCGACATCTTAATCTTTTCTTTTTTGAATTTGTATAATTTTTGTTAATTTTCGAAGTGTATTAATTAAATTATTTAGCATTTATGAATTGCATATATGATGCAATCTTTAATTAATTTAAAATCAAAATTAAATAAGTTATATATATATATATATATATATATATATATATATATATATATATATATATATATATGTATGTATGTATGTATGTATGTATGTATGTATGTATGTATGTATGTATGTATGTATGTATATGTATATGTATATGTATATGTATGTATAGATATGGGTTCAATGGAGAACCTCCATGCATCGATAGAACATCAAAGAACTTCCATGCACCTTCACAAATGCATCACAACTCTAACGTGATGTGTAGGGGGCCTGTGCAGTTGACAAGAGTGCACATGTTTTGGATTGATGTTTTTAAATGTACATGTTGATGCATCACAAAATGATGAACACAAAGATAATGAATCATGATGATGCATCGACATCTTAATCTTTTCTTTTTTGAATTTGTATAAATTTTGTTAATTTTCGAAGTGTATTAATTAAATAATTTAGCATTTATGAATTGCATATTTGATGCAATCTTTAATTAATATAAAATCAAAATTAAATAAGTTATATATATATATATATATATATATATATATATATATATATATATATATGTATGTATGTATGTATGTATGTATGTATGTATAGATGTGGGTTCAATGGAGAACCTCCATGCATCGATAGAACATCGAAGAACTTCCATGCACCTTCACAAATGCATCACAACTCTAGTGTGATGTGTAGCATCCCTAATTTTGAACTTTTTAAAATGAATAGTTAAGGCTTAAATTGTGTTTTGATGGATTGTTGTGGTGACTAAATGAATTTCATTTCATGCATTTAAAATAATGATGATTATGAGAAATCATTATCGTCGTCTTTTGAGCAAGCATTGTGACACCCTCATGTTTTGATAGTATAATTGAATCACCAGGATCAACAAACAACCCAACGTTTAACATGAAAATTGAAATTGAATACTTAAATCAGAATTAAGCAAATCCACACTAAAACAATAGAATACATGTCTACAGTGATAAAGTCTAACTATTACATCAACATAATTGTTTTAGAAGTAGTAAATCCCAGCCCATAGCTATTACATTACACTACCAATAGCTTCTAAAGTCTCCGGGATATTGAAGTGAAATGCTTAAGTAGAAGGTCCTGCTACACTTTTGCCTTTGCCTGAAAACATTTGTGAGTCAACTGTAAGCTAATGCTTAGTGAGATAACAGATTATGCAAACAACAAATATTTCTTTACAAGCAATGCTTAACCATGGGCAGTGCAAGCCCCATGTATGTGAAATCAGGCAGTGTAAGCCTCAATGTATGTGTAAACCATGCATTGCTAGCATGGGTTTGACAATTCAAATGCTGATCGGGGATGTGTCGAACCTGACGGGATAACGAGTGGGATGATCAGTCCCCGACAGTGGCTTGCTGTCAGCCCCAGTGCAGGTCGCATCAGATTGTGAAGTAATGATCATGCAGTGCAAGCATGATGTAAATAGATGCACTTTCAAATGAACGCAGGCTACATGTGTGTTACATGTCAAGTACGAGTGTGCATCATAACAACAAATCATGTACGAGTGCCAAATGATGTATATGAACAATGTGAACATGCCATTGAATATATAAACATGAATGCAAAAACAATAAATGTTAGAATGACAATCTGTTACTCACAGTGATTGCTATTGTGTAATTTGTCTCTGAATCAATGTGTGTTTTGATAACATCACAATGATCTGTAAAGTAAGTGTAAGAGTGAATTTGTGTCAGTAATTGCTTAAAACTTACATTCTGTAATTTAAATGAAATTCTATCTGAATTCGGACCACATCCGAATTCGGATGGTCCGAAATCCGGATGGTCCGAATTGGGTGGTCCGAAGTAGGTGTGATCCGAATTGATCATGGTCCGAAATTGGGATAGGACCGAATTGAGTGTGGTCTGAAATAGCCTAAGTCCGAATTGCTTATACTGGTCCGAACTTGGATGTAGGTCCGAAATGGACATGGATCCGAAATGGGTAGGTCCGAATTCGGATGGATCATCGGTCCGAACCGAGTTCATACTTAGTAAAATTTTTATTATTTTCCAGAATTCACTTTTTGACCATTTTACATGTTTTTGTATATAAATTTGCAGATATGAACTTAAATGGACTATTCCAACTTATAACATAAAACTTATGTACCAAAATAACCCATTTGTGTCCATTTTTCTACAAACTTCGAAGAACACACACACTAAAACACACACTTAGTTCAAAATCATACTTAGAGTGTGAATCTGATTCTGAAATTTGGTATACTACTACATGCATACTCGATTTACACATTGCAACAACAATATACAACATGCATTAACTTTTGACATCAAAATCATAAGATTCGGATTTCACAAAAACCGAACCAAAAACCATCAAAATTTACAAGTTTGGATGAATGTTACCTCAAATCGTTTGTTGCAATGCTTATAGTTCCTTATTTGCTATCTGAATCCAACTTTTGCACTTGAAATTTTATGTTTTCTTGTGTTCCTTGGATTGAAGCCGAGAGAAAGAGAGAGTAGAGAGAGAAATCGGTTTAGGGAGAGAGAGTAGTGAGAGAGTGGACTTTGAAAAATGAAAGGCTTTTTCCCTTTTTATTTCTATTTTGACCCAATTGCACATTGTACCCCTCAACTTCATATCTTTCTTATTTATAAATTTGTTAACATAATTTGCTTAAATTGACATAAACATCCATTAATACAATTAATTGAGTCTTAAATTGTCTATTACAAGTAATTGAAAATTAGGGATGTTACAAGCATAACAATGAGGAACCGATGTTAAAATGAGAAAATACAAAGTTGAAGGGTGTAATGTGCGATTAAGGAAAAATTTCAATAAATATAACTAAAAGAATGAATAATCGTTCACTTTTTGCAAATCTCACACACACACTCTCTTTCTCTTCCACCGTCTCCCTCTTTCTCTCTCTAAAACCCACGGTTCCAACGAATCAAGAACATCAAAAACATTGAATCAAGTGATGAAAAGTTGGATATAAGTTGCTAAGAAGGAGCTATAGTCATTACAACCATCAATTTGAGGTAAGGTTTACTCAACACTTCGAAATTATGAGTTTTAGTGTTCGGTTTTTGTAAATACCGAATCACGGATTATGGTTGTTGATGTTGTTGCATGTAATATATTCAAGTGAATATCTTTAAATCGAGTGTTATGGAAGCTGTATACTAAATTTCAGCTTCTAATTCCATCTCTAAGTATGATTTTGAGAACCAACTATGTGTGTTTAGTGTGTGTGTTCGTCGGATTGTATAAAAAGGATAAAAGGGGCCTGATGTGATACAAAATATGTTTAAGATTGATGTTAAAAGTGTTAAAAGGAGCATATTTAAGCTTGTATTAACAATTTTCAGTTACTGAATAAGTACAAAAAAGATTAAAGGAAATCTGAAAATGTTAGAAAAATGTCTAAGTATGAACACAATTCGGATCTGATGAACACAATTCGGGTCTACCCGAATTTCGGATCCCGTGGAACTCGGATGCAAATTCGTATGGAAAACTTGAAAAATCATAAGTCAAGACACGAATTTCGGATATTGAGGCATCCGAATAACGGATCATCTAACCATCCGAATTTCGGATGGATAGTACAAAATGAAAATGCTAAGGAGGGATCTCGGATCACCCGAATTTCAATTAGGGTCCGAACTTCGGATCATTTTAACTAAATTGTAAGATTAAGTTTTATGAACTAAACTGATATTGATGTACTATTACACTGACTTAACAGGATCATTGTGGTGTTGACTAACACACATTGATTAAAATATTGCGGTAAAGCCTATTTTGTACTGTGTAAGACTCTGTGGAATCTTTCCAGGGCATCCTTGCTAACTAAACCACTGTGAGTGATAGATTAGTATTCAAGCATTTAATTTCTTTGCATTCATATTTCTGGCATGTTCCCATTTCTCATTACATATTAGTTGGCACTCTCACATGTAGCCTGCGTTCACTTGAAAGTGCATCTCTTAGTACATGCTTTCTCTGCATGATGATTATCTCATAATCCGATGTGACCTGAGCTGAGGTTAACAGCAGACCACTGTCAGGGACTGATCATCCCATATATCTCATTCCAGTCAGGTTAGCACATCCCCGATCGATACTTGAACTGCCAATCCATGCTTTCACTGCATGATGACAACTTGTTATTTGTGCCCTCCGCACGAAGGGGCAATTCACTGTTATCTGTTATCTCACTAAGTCGTAGCTTACTATTGAATTTCACATGTTTTCAGGCAAAGGAAAAGAAGTAGTTTGGGCCTTCTACTTAAGCTCTCACTTAAATCCTGGTGACCTCTAGAAGCTTCTTTGTAACTGAAGAATATGTAGTTTTGGGGCTGGGTATTGATGATGTTGCAATTGATCAATGATGGTGTAATAGCTAGATTATGACACCGTAGACTTATATACCGTTCATGCTTTAGTGTTTATGTACTTAAAACTCGTTCTATGCTTAATACTTTAATCATATCAAATGTTGGGTTTGCATATTGATCCTGGAGTTTATCAATTGTCACTAAAAAAGAGGATGTCTCATGATGCATCGTTATTCCCACGTGATGCATCAAAATCCCGCGTGATGCATCGACTTCCAGCGTGATGCATTAAGATTTTTTCATTATGCATCACCTGAACCGATGGCTATAAATTGGTTCCTCTGAATTCCGATGCAAATACGTTTTCCATTGAACTCATCCCTACATACATACATATATATATATATATATATATATATATATATATATATATATATATATAGGGGTAGGTTCAATGGAGAATCTATATGCATCGATTAAGTTTGAAGAACCTCTATGCACCACCACAAATGCATCACAATTCCTGCGTGATGCAGCATTATTTCCACGTGATGCATCAAATTCCCGTGTGATGCATCGACTTCCACGTGATGCATTATGATTTTCTAAGCGATGCATTGTGTTTCTCCAAGGTTCTTCGATGCATAGAGGTTCTCCATTGAACCCACCCATATATATATATATATATATATATATATATATATATATATATATATATATATATATATATATATATATATATATATATATATATATATATATATATATATATATATATATATATATATATCTATATATAGAGAGAGAGAGAGAGAGAGAGAGAGAGAAAGATGGTTACATTGCAGAACCTTAATTTGGTGTAGAACTGTAGAACTAATCACACCTCTTGATTTTAAATACAGATCATTTAATATAAAAAGGGTATAATGGTAATTTGCAAATAAAAAACCCTGCTTGCTGTTTATATGGATCGAAGGATTCACGTCAAATTCTAATTTTGGCAACGATTCTCTGTTCTTTTCTTTTGGTTTATATAGACCTAAACATACTTGGATTCTTACTTAAATCTCTGATGATACGATTTGAATGCTTCTTGTATGATGAGCGTTGCGATGGATCATCAACATAAAAACGGTGAAACAGAGGAGAAGTCCATGATTGATTCGAATTTTTCACATTCTATGGATGGAAATGAATCATGCGGTAAGTTTTAGTTCTTATGATTGTTTTCATTAGATTAATTTCATTAATTAATCATATGATGTTTCAAGTTTGTTGATTTGTTCGTTGTTAATCACTTCTAACAATAAATTCCTTAGTTCGATGTTTAAGACACTATTATGTTTTCAACATGTATGTATAACAATACATACAAAATATTATGTACTTGATGTTCATTGTTGATATTCTGATTATATTGAATTTTTGCAGTGAAAATGTTTAACATGATATTTTGATTATATAAAACATATCATTGAATGTTTGATATTTCTGAATTGTACTTTAATTTGCAACGTTGAATTGTTGATAGTTTATAATATAACTAGTTAATATGCAATGTTGAATTGATAGTAATATCAGTATGATGTTTCCTTGTTTGTTTATATTATTATCCTAGTAACATTGTTACCATTGTTTATCTTTATGTAATGTAGTAATTGTTGATAATGAGGATGGTGATCAAGAAGAGTTCATAAAACCTATTTCGATAGACAAAACAAGATATTGGACACCAAATGTACCTGAATATATGAAACCAAAAGTAAAAAAGCATATTCTTTTCATTGGATGATGCAATCAAGTTTTATGAGATTTATGCAGAAATGGCAGGATTCAAAGTAAAAAATCAACACCAAAGAAGAATGCACTAGGATTTGTTTTAGTGAAGTATGTGTTATGTAACAAAGAAGGAAAGGCATCGAAGGTTGGTTATGATACGGGTGAAGGTTGTTCTAATTCTGGTATAATGTCGAAGTCGAAGGTTATAAAATCAGAATGTATCGTTGGAGACAAATTCAGATTAGTCACTGGATCTCTTAGTCATTATAAATTTTATGTCTTTGAAGAGAGTAACAATCATAGATTGTTGTCCGAAGATAATAAGTTTCGGTTGAAAAAAAAAAAGAAGAAATTTGAGTCTTGCTGATCAAGCATTTATTCAGCAAATATCAAGGTCAAATGTTGGACCTGTTATAGCACATAGGTATATGGTTGATATTTCTGGTGGATATGAATATATTAATTTCTCAAGGACAGATTGTAAGAATTTCAAGAGAGACCTTAATAGGTTCATAGATGAGAGTGATGCTCAAATGGTAGTTGATCGTATCACCAAAAAGACTGAAGATATTCCAAATTTCACATGTAAGGGTAAATGTGCAGATGATGGTCAGTTTCTTGCATTATTTTGGGCGGATGAAATTGCAAAATTGAATTATAAAGAGTTTGGTGACATAGTGTCATTTGATACACCGTATGGAACAAACCAGTAATGACATTGTTTCTTTGTTATTTTTCATTGAATTTATATTCATGTGTCTAAATGCTCTTGACAATGTTATCAGGTATATGATGTCTATTGTTCCCTTTACCAGCATTGATAATCACAAGAAATGTGTATCATTCGGTGCAGGTTTGCTAGCCAATGAATCAATTGAGTCATACTCTTGGTTATTGGATGTGTTTGTACGATGTATGGGTCACAAGCCTTCTGTAATAGCAAATGATCATAATCATTCGATGATAAAAGCCAATGCATATGTTTTACCGGATTCAAATCATCGTTTGTGTATGCAGCACATTACAAGGATACTTTCTATTAAGGTAATCCGTATATCAATAATTCAATATTAGATAATCGTCTTATTTAATATTGAAGTTAGTATGTGGTATTTAATTACTATGCATTGCAACCTCTATAACTAACATATAACATGACCATGACCATACATCATATCATGACAACATGCACATATATCATATAACACTAATTCAATATTGAATAATCATTATATTTAATATCGAAGTTAGTATGTGGTATTTAATAACTAGTATGTATCAGTGATCAGTTTAATGTTTTTTTATATGATGTGCTATTTTTTTTTGTTAATACGCATAGGTTACAAGAGAACTATTCAACAATGAGGATTTTAGAAGAAGTTTTAATAATTTGATGTGGAGTCGTCATTGTAAGATTGAAGATTTTGAGAATGAAGATCTTTTATAGAGAATTATAATCTTGCAAAGCATAGATGATTTACTGATATTTATGTCATGCGTGATAAATGTATTCCTGCATACTTCATAGATGTGCTTATGAACGGTTTAATGAGGACGACACCTCTCTTAGAAAGTGAGTATGCATTCTTTGGGAATGTGAAGAACCATAGAGCTACTTTGTTTGATTTTATGATGCGATTTGAGGGAGCTATGGATAAGCAAAGAAATATCCAATCTGATTTAGATCATGATGATGATTCTTCTAGTGCGAGAATGAAGACACCATTAAGGATTGAATGACATGCTCATGATGTGTACACGCGTAACATATTTGGGATTGTACAGGAAGAAATTAACATGGCAAATGATTATTAAAGAGAAGTGCAATGGAAGACATTCATCAAAGGAGTATATGGTATATAATGATTTCTTTTATTATTCAGTATAGAATTATTTTGAATACTTTTAACTCTCTATATATTTATGGTTTTCAGGTTGTTAACAATGTGAATGAAGGAGTGATCGATTGCAGTTGTCTTATGTTCTTTCACATTAGTATAGTTTGTTGACATATATTTTGTTTTTTTAACGTGAATGATGTTGAGGAGATACCAAACAAGTATATTTTAAAGTGTTGGAGCAAAGAAGCAACAAAATCTAATAGATTTCGAGATCATATTGTTGGGAATGCTATGGTGGATAATAAGCTTTTCAATGAGTTCATGTCTTCTGCAGGAAATGTTGTTTTCCGTTTAAAAGGTTTACCGGAGAAGCTACAATTAATATTCAACAAGTTTAAAGAGACAATCATTGAAGTTGATGAAGATGGGGATTGCACTCGTGATATCACTAGGAAAGATGGGATTGAAATATTGTTCGGAATTCAACAACTGGAGAAGATTAACATACATGTGCCACGTGGAATACGAAACAAAGGTTGTGGAACAACAAAGAGGTTGATTGGACTTCGTGAGAAATTTTTTACTGAGAGTAAGAACCCAAAAAGGCGATGCAAAAACTCTCGTGAAATGTGTTAACATGATTCACGAAATTGTCCTGTGAAAAATAGCACATAATATTTGAGATACGTTTTATACTAAGATTTTTTAATTGCATTTTATTATTTGTTTTGAAAAAGGAAACATGTATTGCTACTGTTACAAATAATGTTTGATGTACGTTTTACATTGAAGTTTTTTTACTACAGTTTATAATGCAAGATATTGATTGTACATAGCATGTCAGTTATAAAGTGACCATGCATTATATCATAAGACTAGATTTTTAGATATTGTTTATATATTGTTATACACTTACTGATGTAAGAAATGACAATAAAGTCATGGATAAAACACTAACAAATGTCCAAAATGTGACACCCTTGTCACAGTCTCCACAATTACATCTCCCAGGATTAATCACAACACATAATAAACAATTGATCTGAAATACTTAGTACATTACAGGAAATTGAAAATACATAATTAAAACAAAAGTCAAACACCTATGGTGCTACAAGGTTCTAATCTAGTTTCTACATACTCAATATTTATTACAACCATCCAAAATAGTACAATGATGTCCCCATATATCAGTTACCGATGGAGTAGTAGAGATCCTCAAATACTTCAAGTTATGACCTAGCTAGTAGGTCCAGCAGCGAATTTACCCTTTCCTGAAAAATGTAAACAACTAAGGGATAAGAAAAACTTAGTGAGTACAAAGATTATACATTCTACAAGTCTTTATGTAGCACGCAATGAGTAACACCGGCGACAAACGATGTGCACCCCTTCGCACAGGAAGTACGGAAACACATACGAGCACACAACTCCATCGTACCATTTGCACGGAATAACACATTCAATTGAGGCAGACTACCATTGGGGATGCTACACCTGCCCTTCGGGACCATATAGGGATCAACTCCAGGTCATATAGCCTCGGTAGCATCAAAGTACCAGTTATAGCTCGAAAGCCCATCAGATGATGCACAACAAAGAACACGGACCATGTAACAACATGTGAGCAAGCAACAATGTGCATCAAAATAAACGCAAGTTGGTTGTAACATACTAAGATCTAAATTATTGTAATCGACGATATTTAGTTTAAATTTTGTATTTAATGTAATCAAGTTGGATTATGTATGAAAATTATGTATTCGGAAACTTGAAAACTTGATTGTTATAATAAGTAATTAAGAAAAGAATTTCAAATTATTAATAAGTGTCATGAAATGTAAGTGTTAGTGGTGATAAAATAATGATTGAATCTTTATTAAAAGAAATCAGTTAAGTGGAGGGGCTATTTGTGCCAATAGCCGAAAATAACGAATTAAAAGACTATTAGTCTTTCAAAGAGTTCATTTTCCTCTCCAAATACATACACTTCTCTCAACAAGTTTTGCTGGAATACAAATTTTGTAGAAGAAATTCGTGGATTAAAGCTGAAGTTATAAACAATCTATCCTGAATAAAGGTAAGAAAATAATTTCTAAGTTTTAGGTTGTATTTTGGAGAATTAAAGATGCAAAATTCAGATTTTGAATCTAATGAAATGTTGTTTCATGTATGAAGTTATAGTTGGAAATCATCTCTTGAAGATCTCTGAAGCATTTGAAACAAAAATCGTTCATTGAATCGATCTGAAAAGGTGAGAAATATTGATTTTTGTAAGTTTTTGTGTTCTTGAGGTTTTTCGCCATTTTTGGGTCAAATCTGGACAAAATTGAATGTTAATGATAGGGAAAACGGACTAGAAACACTCAATATATGATAATATAACCTTTGTATTGAATGCACGTGGCCATAACTGGACTTGACAAATTTTTGAGCAAAACCTATAAGTTGCGACCTGCATATCTTAAAGTCGACTCGGCGAGTCGCCAAGAACACCAAGAAGGTCTATTAACCCGAATTCGGGTTGGAACGAAATTCGGATGAGACCCGACTTCGGATGGGTCAAATTTCATGTCATGCATTTTGGGTTATATCTCGGGTACAATCGAAATCCGGCCGAGGATCCGAAATTCGGACCTCGACTCGGCGAGTCGGCCTCAGTTCATGTGAAACTCGGTTCTAGTCAAGGGGATCCGAACTTTTGGTTTAAAAAGCAGATTTTTGAGATAACTTTTTCACTATAAATAGACATTTAATGATGGGTTCTTTGGACATAATAACGAACCAAACATTGGGTTTTAAATATGAATTCCGGATGGCGAGTTCGAAGACTTAACACTTAAATTTGTGAAGACTTGATGAAAGTTATTGATGAACATACATTGATGATATGTTTACTATGAAAATGTAACAGGTCCCTTGTGGTGTTGTCAGACACACAGTGGGGTACTTTGGGATTCCGGTTGAAATTCCGAAGAGAAATAATGTAAATTTAAGTTTATTAACGCACGCACTGTGAGTACTTATGATTGCATATGTCTACATTTTTTATATGTTAGCTGTTGTCTGTTGAGGCATGTTATTTCTATTCGTTTGGCATTCTACTAACTTGCGTGTATTTTGGTGTACATTGTTGCTTGTATACATGTTTTTACATAATCCGTTTCTTTTTTGTGCATCAACGTGATGGGCTTGCGAGCCGCATCTGTTAATCTTGTATTACCGAGGCTGTATGACCTGGAGCAAATCACCGCGAGGTCCCGAGGAGCAGTGTAACATCCCTGATGATAAATTCACCTCCAAATGATGTGTTTGTGCCGAGCAATGGCACGATGGAGCTGCGGACCAGTTCCGTACTTCGTGTACGAATAAGGTATATGGCGTTTGTTGCTGGCGTTACTCTTGTGTGCTTCATAAAGACTTGTAGAATATGTAATCTCTGTACTCACTAAGCGTTTCTTACCCCTCAGTTGTTCACATTTTTCAGGAAAAAGGGAAATCCACTGCTGGACTTCTAGCTAGGTCATATATTTTGAAGTATTGGAAGATTGTCTACTACTCAATCGGTAACTGATATATGGGGACAACATTGAAATATTTAGGTTTGTTGTAATAATTATTGAGTACATGTCACTAGATCGGAACCTTGTAGTATCGTAGGGTGTTTGATTTTTATTTTTAACTATGTACTTTCAATTTCCTATAATGTGCTAAGTTTTCAGATCATTAATGTATTATGTGTTGTGATTAATCCTGGGTGTTGTAATTGATGGTTATTGGGGCAAGAGTGTCACAGCGAATCGTACCAAAGCAGTAGTTTGAGATTCAATTGTCGAGCGGTCTTGGTCTCAAACATAGGTGATGACATGTAGTGAATTATAAGTGATGATCTAAACTAAGATAGGATATGATCTAGTGATTATAAGAAATTGACTTTCATACGGGACAATGAGTGGTGTATTTAGATAAATGACATGATTGTTAAAGAGGCTATATGTTTAAATTTCAGAATATGTCTGGAGAAGGAATGACACCACAAGAGACGAGGGAAATGATGCTATCAATGATGGCAGAACAAAACAAAATGATTCAGGATCAATTTCGGGCTCGAGATGAGGGCAAAGCTAAAAGAAGGGAAGACAAAAAAATAAAAAAAAGATGGAACATGAAGGGAATTCTATTGTGGATGACATAGATTTTGGAATTAAAGCGGAGCACAAAGGCAAAGGCAAGGGCAAGGAAAAGATTGAGTATGAAACCAGAATCGATGGAAATTATATGAACCATATACCTAAATCATTCAAGGACTTGCAACCACCAACATTTTCTGGATCTTTGAGAATTAAGAAATCGAAAGAATGGATTGCAATTATGGAACGGATTTTTACGGAGGTGAATTGCAAGGATGAGTATAAGGTATATTTGGCTAAGGATCAATTGATTAGACAAGCCAAGAAATGGTTGAATTATTAGGAAAGAGAATTGGGATCAGAGTTAATTACTTCATTTAGTTGGGAACAATTCAAATTGTTGTTTTGTCAGCAATATGGTGAGCCTGATATTGTACATCATGTTGATCAAGAAGAAAGAGTAATCAGAAGGATCACAAATTATGGAGGATATGAACATAATGGATCATATTCAATATCAAAGACAAATAAACATATTGATGTAAAAGATGTGGTGAAAGACACGGTTAAAAGTGTAATCTTCTTAAAGTACGTTGTCGATGTTGCAATCAATTGGGACATGATGACGATGAATGTTCAAGGAAGGCCGATGCTTGTTATAAATGTGGAAAAATTAAGCCATTTTAGCAGAACCTGCAGACTGCCACCAAGGAATTAGCATGCTCTAACATCACATGATGAAATTAAGAATAGAAGTTCAATAAAGGAGATGAGATCCCAGAAACTACTGTTATGACTTTTAAACCTTGATTGAGGAAGTAGATTAGTACTCTAAAGTTTCTGCATGTATTACCTTGTTGAAATTATATGATTTTGAAGTTAACATGAATTTGAGTAATATTAAATTTATATAACTAATATAAGCATAATTATGTTTGTGAATGAGAATACTCGAGTATATAAATAGGCATTAGATGAATAGCCAAGGTGGATTCTGAAGCTTTGAATTGGAAAAGATACTATAGATATCTTGGGATTTATGAATGATTACAGAAGTGGTTTTAAAGTTTGAGTCTGACCATGATAGATTAAAGACTTGGAACTAATTGTATTAATATCATATATGATATGTTTGAGTGATTGCTGATAATTAGCCTTGGTTATCATAAAGCATGTAGCATTAGCTTTTATTAAGAGAAACTGTATGATAAATTGTGTTGTTATTTTAACTTAAAATGTTGTAGTTAAGAACAACAGGATACGATTTGCCCATGCGAATTATGATATAATTGGATTCAAAGAGATCGTTTCAAGATTGGAATATGTAATTTTATAGAAGAGAAAGTAATTCAAGCATTATTGAGAAAGCAAACGAGGGTATGAGAATACATGACTCGTGTTAATCTTGATTAAGATTCGGAATATACAATGCGAGATATGAAGTTAGAAATGTGTGTGAGCTATAATCAACCGGAAGGGGGAAATAACACTACATGAGGATAATATACTTAATGATATGGTGATTTGATCAAGGGATAATTGCGCAAAAAACCTTCAATTTGTCAGGTTTTTGTGATTAAAACCTCAAACCATTTTTCGTTGTATAGAAAACCCCGAACTAACTAAAAATCAGTAAATCAAGGTTTTATCAATGGTTAACCGGTTGAAACCAGTTATTAATCCTACGTGGACCGATAAATAACTTACGTGGAATAAATTTTAATTGTTGAAACCGGTTGTCAAGTATTATACATCATTTAAACACTCGTTGATGATGTAATCCCGTTTAAAAATTACAATTAAAAATTATCAACGGGAGTTTAAATGATGTGTATACTTGGCAATCGGTTTCAACAACTAAAACTTAATTGACATAGATTATTTACCGGTCCACGTAGGATTAATAACCGGTTTCAACGGGTTACTCATTGATAAAACCTTGATTTACTGATTTTTAGTTAGTTTGGGGTTTTCTATGCAACGAAAAATGGTTTGGGGTTTTAATCACAAAAAAATGACAAGTTGATGGTTTTTTGCGCAATTATCCCTTTGATCAAACATAAAAAGTTTAAAAGGACTTTTGATACTAATGTATTATACTTATGAAGCAAAGAAAATCTAATATTATGATCAAGAATCTAAGGAAGACCTAGAGGTGGTCACGAATTCAATTTGATTATGGTGCCAACCAATCATTTGAATCTACTACTTTTGCTAACAAGTGTCAATGTCTTGGTCTAAGTTGTCTGTTGTGATTGATATTGAAACTGCTAGTAACACATTAGTTAAATTCGATCATGTATATCGTAGTTGTACTCTAGTGATTGAAGATGTAGTTTTCAATCTTGACTTGATTCCAATAGAGTTCGGCAAGTTTGATATCAGAGCTGGAATGGATTGGTTGATCGAGAAAGAGGCCCATATAGTTTGCATGAATATAATGATAAAGACAACTACTCCGGAGGGGCGAGAGATATGTATATATGGTGATAGGAGAAGTGGGGATTAGTGTCTGTTGACCCTTGCTAAGGCCCGAAAGCTGGTTGCTAAGGGCTGCGAGTCTTATTTGGCATATGCTATTGATTCCAAGGCTGAAAAGAAAACTGTGGCCGATGTGCCTGTTGTCTCTGAATTCCCGGATGTGTTTCTAGAAGACTTGTCTGGTGTGCCACTTGAAAGACGAATTGACTTGATCTCTGGAGCTGCCCCGATACGTTCTCTGTACCGTCTTGCTCTTACCAAAATGCAAGAAATGATGAAACAACTTCAGGAGTTGTTGAATAAGGGCTTCATTCGACCGAGTTTTTCACCGTGGGGAGCTCCGGTACTAATTGTAAAGAAGAAGGATGGCACATTGAGAATGTGCATCGATTATCTTGAGCTGAACAAAGTAACCATAAATAATAAATATCTGCTGCCAAGAAACAACGATTGGCGGACTTTAGACAGGTTGATTAATTCAGTATGTTTTATACCAACTCGAGAAAGTTGTTCGCTGGAAAGACTTGCACAAATTTGCATGAGTAAGATTATTGCTCTTCATGGTATTCTAGAATCAATTGTGTCTGATTAGAGTAGTTGTTTCAACTCTAACTTCTAGTCTGTGCTACAAGAAGGATTAGGCACACATATAGCTATGAGTACAACCTACTGACCACCAACAGATGGTCAAAGTGGATGGACTATCCTCACGTTAGAATATATGATGAGATCATGTGTTTTGGATTTAAGTACCAACTGAAAAGATCATTGCCTTCATTAAATTTTCTTATAACACTAATCATCATGTTACGATCAAGAAAACATAGTTTAAAGCTTTCTATGTAAGAACATGTAGGATCCCTACATGTTGGAAAGAAACTAAAGAGACTTTGATTGCTGAGCCTGCATTATTACAAGAAATATACAAGAAGCTACGACTAGTGAAGCATAACATGTAAGCGGTTCAGGATTGACAGAAGTGTTACTATGATGAGAGACATAAACCAATCAATTTTGAGGTAAACGATTAAGTTAGCTGAAAGTATCACCGATGAGGGGTGTTACTCCTTCTGTAAAAGGAGGCAAGCTGACACCGAGGTTTGTTGGCTCATTTAGAATAACAGAAAAGTTGGGAATTAGTTGTATTTTATGGAATTTCTTAAGGAAATGCTGAAAATACATCTAGTGTTTCATATGGGAAATCTTAGGAAGTCATTCACAACTGGGAATGAAGGTTGGGCTGATTATACCGGATTAGAGATTGATGAGAGGCTAGGATATGTTGAGGAGCCGGAATGTGTTTTGAATACTAAGATCAAAAACTTAAGGAACAAAGAGATTGGAAATAATGCTGATACGTTGGAAGCATCATAAAGGAGCAAACCATACGTGGGAAACAAAGACCGACATGTTGAAGAAGAATCCTCAATTGTTTGAAACCAAGTAACTTCGAGGACGAAGTTCGAGCGTGGTGAAGCTCATACTGTAACATCCTAAGATCTAAATTATTGTAATCGACGCTATTTGGTTTAACGTTTGTATTTAATGTAATCAAGTTGGATTATGTATGAAAATTATGTATTCAGAAATTTGAAAAGTTGGTTGTTATGATAAGTAATTAAGATATTGTAGACTTTCAAGTTATTAATAAGTGTGATGAAATATAAGTGTCAGTGGTGATAAAATAAAGATTGAAACTTTATTAAAAGAAATCAGTTAAGTGGATGAGCTACTTGTGCCAATAGCTGAAAATAATATTATAAAAGACTGTTAGTCTTTCAGAGAGTTCATTTCAACGCTTCCACTCCAAATACACACACTTCTCTCAAGAAGTTTTTGTTGGAATACGAATTTTGTAGATGAAATTCGTGGATTAAAGCTGATATTATAAAGAATCTAGCCTGAATAAAGGTAAGAAAATAATTTCTAAGTTTTAGGTTTTATTTTGGAGAATTAAAGATGCAAAATTTGGATTTTCAATCTGATGAAATGTTGTTGCGTGTATGAAATTATAGTTGGAAATCATCTCTTGAAGATCTCTGAAGCATTTGAAACAAAAATCATTCATTGAATCGATCAGAAAGGTGAGAAATATTGATTTTTGTAAGTTTTGTGTTTTTGAGCTTTTTCACGATTTTTGGGTCAAATCTGGACGAAATTGAATGTTAATGATAGGAAAAACAGACTAGATTCACTCAATATATGATAATATAACCTTTGTATGGATTGCATGTGGCCAGAAATGAGTTTGGCGAATTTCTGAGCAAAACCTGTAAGTTGTGACCTGCATATCTGCATGTCGGCTCGGCGAGTCGCCAAGAACACCAAGAAGGTCAGAAAAAGTTGCTAAGTGTTGAGACCCAAATTCGGGTTGGAACAAAATTCGGATAAGACCCGACTTCGGATGGGACCCGAACTTGAATGGGTCAAAATTCGGGTCAAGTATTTCGGGTTATATCTCGGGTACAATTGAAATCCGGCCGAGGATCCGAAATTTGGACCTCCAAACGGCAAATCGGCCTTAGTTCATGCGAAACTCGGTTCTGGTCAAGGGGATCCGAACTTTTGGTTTAAAAAGCAGATTTTTGAGATAACATTTTCACTATAAATAGACATTTAATGATGGGTTCTTTGGACATAATAACGAACCAAACGTTGGGTTTTAGATATGAATTCCGGATGGCGAGTCCGAAGATTTAACACTTAAATTTGTGAAGACTTTCTGAAAGTTATTGATGAACATACATGATGATATGTTACTATGAAAATGTAACAGGTCCCTTGTGGTGTCAGATTTCAAATGACCATGTACCATATCATAAGACTAGATTTTTAGATTGAAACGTCCTCTTGAATTAATGGCATAATTGAAATCACTAGGATGAACACACAACCCAATGATTAACATGATAATTAAAATTGATGCTTAATTCAGATTTAAGCAGTTCCACACTAATGCAAGAAATGTATATGTCTACAGTGAAAAAAATCTAACTATTACAACACCATAAATTGTTTTAAAGTCATGATATCTCAGCCCCGAAGCTACATCGTCCATGTACCAATTAGCTTCTAAGGACACCGAGATATGAAATGTATTGCCTAGGAAGAAGGTTCAGCTACACCTTTGCCTGAAAATATTGAGAGTCAACAGTAAGCTAATGCTTAGTGAGAGAACAAATTATATATTCAACAAATATTTCTTTACAAGTTGTATTGAAAACAGACAGTGTAATCCTCGTAGTATGTGAAAATCATGTAGTGCAAGAATGGGGTTGACAGTTCAAAATGCTGATCGGGGATGTGCCGAACCTGACCAGGTAAGTGAATGAGATGATCAGTCCTCGACAGTGGCTTGCTGTCAGCCCCAGTCCAGGGCGCATCAGATTGTGAAGTAAAATCATGCAGTGCAAGCATGAATATATAGATGCACTTTCAATTGAATGATGGCTACATGTATGTCACATGTCAAGTACGAGTGTGCATCATAACAATGAATCATACATGAGTGCCAATTGATGTATATTGAACAATGTGAACATGCCATTGATATGAAAAATGTGAATCCAAAGACAATAAATGTTTGAATAATAATCTATTACTCACAGTGGTTTGTATAGTGTAAGTTGGCTCTGAATCAATGTGTGTTAGATAATACCACAATGATCTGTCAAGTCAGTGTAATAGTGTATCAGTGTTAGTAATTGCTTAAAACTTGATTCTGAATAATTATGGGAAATTGAACTGAAATTCGGACCACATCCGAATTTCGGAGGATCCGAAATCCGGATGGTCCGAGGTCCATCCTTAGTATTTATGTTTGTGACTTCATCCGAACTTTGGATGAACAGTTTATTCGAACTTTGAATGAACACTTGATCCGAATTGGCATCTAGACTTAGTGAATTTTCTAACAATTTTCATCCGAGATTGCAAGTGGTCCGAACTTGGTTGAGATCCGAACTTCGGATGAACAGTGTCGGAATTCGGATGGTCCGAATTTTGTTCATCAGGTCCGAGTTCCTACTTGTACAATTTTTAATATTTTCCAGAATTTCAATTTGACCATTTTTGCAAGTTTTGTGTCTAAAATTTGCAGATATGAACTTATTAGTACTATTTTAACACTTTATATCTTAAAATGCAACCTAAATATACCAAATCAGTCTCATGTTCTTCATTTGTCGAAGAACACCTACTAAAACACACACATAATTTCTGAAATTGAACTTATAGTTCAAATCAGGAACTGAGAATTGGTATGTAGCATTATTAACACTCACTTTTAACATAACAACAATAATCTATAACATGCAATTACATTTGCAACAACAAATCCTAGGATTTGGTTCACACTAAAACCGAACCAAAAACTCCAAAAATTGCAAGTTTGAGTAAATCTTACCTCAATTTGATGATTATACTGATTATAGTTCCTTCCAATTAGCTTGATTCCAGATTTCTAGCACTTGATTCCAACAATTTTCGGATTCTTGATGATAAAATTGTGGGTTTTAGAGAGAGAACGAGAGAGTAGAGAGAGAGAGAGTGGGATTTGTTAAAATGAATGGACATTCTCCTTTTTATTTGTTAGTTTTCGTATTTGCATAATACATCCCTTAACTTTGTATTTTCTCATTTAAACCGATTTTAAGTGTCCGGATCGGTTTCTCATTGTTATGCTCGCTCCAAAGACAGCAATGATAATTTGTCATTATCATTGCTATTTTTAAAATACTTCGATCTATTATTATTATTTATTCTTCCGATGTCGATTCCTTGTTGTTTGCTTGCTCAAAAGACGACCATGAGGATTTCTCCTCATTGTTTCTCATATTTAAAATTGTGTAAAAACTGAAATAATAATTTCATTAATGCATTAAACTGAGTCTTAAATTATAAATTACAACTGATTAAAAATAGGGATGTTACAACATGGGCTCCACCACGCCTATACTTCTTCATACTTCTTCCGCGAAGTCATGCTGTGCTAAACAAACTTGGGTACTTGGTCTTTATGTCCACTTCAGATTCCCAAGTATGGTTAGCTCCCCTATGGTGCTTTCACTAGACCAACACCATCTTGATCTCTTTGTTACGGAGTTTCTTGACCTTTGTTTCCAATATGCATTCCTGCTCATCAACGAACCTTAGTCGTTCGTCAACTTTAATCTCTTAATGGTCAGTCATGGTTCCCTCTCGGGCACCAGACTCTTTCTTAAGTAACCCACATGAAAAACCGGGTGAACTCCAGACAATTCCTCTAGCAAATCCAACTGATAGGACTGATTCCTAACTCTTTCAATGATATGATACGAAAGGGTCCTACAAATCGAGGAGATAGCTTTCATCGCTTTACGAATCTTGTGACACCTTTCATCGGGGATACCTTCAAGTAGACCCAATCATCCTTTTGAAACTTTATCGCTTTGTGACGGCGATCATGATAGTTCTTTTGTCGATCTTGTGTCGTTTTCATGTATTGACGGATGAGTTGGATCTTTTCATTGGTTTCTTGGAGTAAAGTTGGCCCGGTGATAGGAGTTTCTCCTGTTTCCCTCCAACAAGTTGGAGTTCTACATTTCCTTCCGTATAGGAACTCGAACGGTGCCATTTTGATGGTTGAATGGTAACTATTGTTGTAGGAGAATTCAGCCAATGGGAGGTGATCGTCCCAGTTACCACCCAAATCCATGACACAGGCTCTGAGCATGTCTTCCAAAGTTAGAATCGTCCTTTCACTCTGCCCATCAGACTGCGGTTTATAAGCAGTTTTCATTGCAATACGAGTACCAAGACCGTTTTACAGAGCAGCCCAGAAGTTTGAAGAAAATATATTGTCCCGGTCAGAGACAATAGACTTAGGAACACCGTGTCTGATGACTATTTCGTTCATATAAATTTGAGCAAGTCGATCCAAAGAATAGATTTCTCGAATCGGTATGAAGTAAGCGGATTTGGTTAGTCGATCAACAATGACCCAAATGACATCATGTTGAGGACGAGTTTTGGGCATCTTTGTTATGAAGACCATAGTAATATGATCCCACTTCCATTTTGGGATAGGAAGCGGTTGCATACTACCATAGGGCTGTTGGTGTTCAGCTTTGACTAGACGACAAATTCGGCATTTCTCAACATATTGACCGGCATCTCTCTTCAACCCTGGCCAATAGAAATCTGCTTTCAAGTCGTTGTACATTTTTGTGCTACCAGGATGAATTGAGAACTTGGATTGGTGAGCTTCCTCCAGAATTACATCTCGCATACCAACAAACTTTGGAACCCATATTCTGCCATATACACCTTTGAGTCCGGTTCTGTCACTTTGCATCAAAGGTAGTTGAATTCTGACATCCTCGTTCTTGATATTTTCTTCCTTTAAGGCTTGCAATTGAGCAGCCCTTACATCATCTATGATAGTTGACGTAATAATTGTAGAACTCAAGGCATAACAATACGCCTTGCAGTATGCTTTTCTGCTTAGGGCATCAGCCACTACGTTAGCTTTCCCTGGATGGTATAAGATCTCGTAATCGTAATCTTTGATCAACTCCATAGACCTTCTCTGCCTCATATTCAAGTTTTTCTGACTGAATATATACTTCAAACTTTTGTGGTCGGTGAAGAGCTTACACTTGGTCCCGTACAAGTAGTGCCTCCATAGTTTGAGAGCGAAAGTCACAGCAATGCTCTAGATCATGAGTAGAGTAGTACTCCTCATGTGGTTTGAGCTGTCTAGAAGTGTATGCTATGATATTTCCTCTTTAAATTAGCACTGCTCCCAAACCCATGCCTGATGCATCAGTGTAGACTACGAAGTCCTCGTTCACTTCAAGCAGGGCTAAAACGGGTGCTTCAGTTAGCAGATTCTTCAATTTGTCAAACGTCGTTTGTTGTTCTTCCTTCGAAAAGAAATTTGTATCCTTGCGAGTCAACTTGGTAAGAGGAACGACGATTTTGGAGACATCTTTGATGAATCGGCGGTAATAACCAGCCAATCCCAGAAAATTGCAAATCTCAGAGGCGTGGAGAGGTGATTCCCAATTCTGGATAGCCTCGATCTTTGCAGGATCAACAGCAATACCAACACCAGATATTACGTGACACAAGAATTGGATCTGAATTGTACGTTTAGGAGGAACAAGTTAACAAAAGAGTTTACAGTTGAGTATAAGGATCAAGAATTTGTTTCGAATGTTGAGACGTATCTGTCTCAACCAGAATTCACATTTCGAGAATTTGGCATAAAGTCGCTCTTTGCGCAGCAACTCTAGCAATTCTCTCAGATGTGTTGCATGATCCTCTTTGGTCTTCGAATAGATAAGAATGTCATTGATGAACATGATGACAGATTTGTCAAGCATTGGCCGACACACTCTATTCATGAGATCCATGAAAGCAGTCGGCGCATTCGTAAAACCGAACGGCATCACCAGAAACTCGTAATGTCCGTAACGAGTTCTGAAAGCCGTTTTTGGAATATCGTCTGGATATACTTTAAGCTGATGATAACCCGAACAAAGATCAATCTTCGAGAAGTAACTTGCGCCTTGTAACTGGTTGAAATGATAATCAATCCAGGGCAATGGGTTTTGATTGTCACTTTGTTGAGTTCGCGGTAATCGATGCACATACGCAATGTGCCATCCTTCTTCTTGACAAACAGAACAAGAGCGCCCCAAGGAGATGAGCTTGGACGGATAAAGCCTTTGTCAAGTAGCTCCTGTAACTGTTTCATCATTTCCCGCATTTCTGCAGGGGCTAATCGGTAGGGAGATTTTGCTATTGGAGCAGCTCCGGGAACAAGATTAATGTGGAATTCCACTTGATGATAAGGTGGCAATCCCGAGATATCTTCTAGGAAGACATCTGAAAATTCAGGATCAACTGGAACGGTGGAAGGAGATTTAATTTCAGCCTTTTCATCTACAGCGTAGGCTAACTAAGCAGAACAACCCTTGGCAACGTGCTTTCGGGCTTTTGCTATTGAAATGAGGCACAAGTCGCCTTTGTGTCTGTCACCGTAAATACAGATGTCTCGACCCTCAGGGGTAGTGATCTTGATAATTCTTTTATCAGCCTTTCTCTTGGCTTCAGCCTCATCTCTGGCCCTTAATTGATCAGCAAATGACTGAGCCTGCTCAGCCATTATTTTAGATTGTAACTCATTGTTCTGTTCCATGAGAGTTTGCAACATCTGGAACATCTATTGAGGAGTCATATCGTCTCCTGACATGTTCTAGATGATATTTAGAACATTATTTGTAAGTCTTATGTGTTTACAGTTACCCTTTTATTTGTCCCTGTGTGCATGTCAATCCTATCTTAGTTCAGATCATTTCCTAGTAGTCCATTCTAATATCATAACCTAAGTTTGAGTCCAAGTCCTCGCGGACACTTGAAACCTCAAACTAATGCTCTGATACCAAAATGAAATGTCCTCTTGAATTAAAGGCATAATTGAAATCACCATGATCAACACACAACCCAATGATTAACATGATAATTACAATTGATGCTTAATTCAGATTTAAGAAGTTTCACACTAAAGCAAGAAATGTATATGTCTACAGTGATAAAATCTAACTACTACTACACCATAAATTGTTTTAAAGTCATGATATCCCCGCCCCAAAGCTACATCATCCATGTACCAATTAGCTTTTAAGGACACCGAGATATGAAATGTATTGTCTAGGAAGAAGGTCCAGCTACACCTTTGCCTTTGCCTGAAAATATTGAGAGTTAACAGTAAGCTAATGCTTAGTGAGATAAAAGATTATATATTCAACAAATATTTCTTTACAAGCTGTATTGAAAACAGGCAGTGTAAGCCTCGTACTATGTGAAAACCATGCAGTGCAAGCATGAGGTTGGCAGTTCAAAATGCTGATCGGGGATGTGCCGAACCTGACCAGGTAAGTGAATGGGATGATCAGTCCTCAACAATAGCCTGCTGTCAGCCCCAGTCCAGGTCGCATCATATTGTGAAGTAATAATCATGCAGTGCAAGCATGAATATATAGATGCACTTTCAATTGAACGTTGGCTACATGTTTGTCACATGTCAAGTACGAGTGTGCATCATAACAATGAATCATACATGAGTTCAAATTGATGTATATTGAACAATGTGAACATGCATTTGAAATGTAAAATGTGAATGCAAAGACAATAAATATTCGAATAATAATCTATTTCTCACAGTGGTTTGTATAGTGTAAGTTGGCTCTGAATCAATGTGTGTTAGATAACACCACAATGATCTGTCAAGTCAGTGTAATAGTGTATCAGTGTTAGTAATTGCTTAAAACTTGATTCTGAATAATTATGTAAAATTGAACTGAAATTCAGACCACATCCTAATTTCGGATGATCCGAAATCCGGATGGTCTGAGGTCCATTCTTAGTAATTTATGTTTGTGACTTCATCCGAACTTCGGATGAATAGTTGATCCGAACTTCGGATGAACAGTTGATCCGAATTGGCATCTAGACTAAGTGAATTTCCTAACAATTTTCATTCGAGATTGCAAGTGGTCCGAACTTGATTTAGATCCGAACTTCGGATGAACAGTGTCGGAATTCGGATGGTCCGAATTTTGTTCATCAGGTCCGAGTTCATACTTGTACAATTTCTAATATTTTCCAGAATTTCATTTTGACCATTTTTGCATGTTTTGTGTCTAAAATTTGCTGATATGAACTTATTAGTACTATTTTAAAACTTTATATCTTAAAATGCAACCTAAATATACCAAATCAGTCCCATGTTCTTCATTTGTCGAAGAACACCTACTAAAACACACACATAATTTCTGAAATCAAACTTATAGTTCAAATCAGGTACTGAAAATCAGTATGTAGCATCACTAACACTCGATTTTAACATTACAACAATAATCTATAACATGCAATTACATTTGCAACAACAAATCCTAGGATTCGGTTCACACCAAAACAGAACCAAAAACTCCACAAAATTGCAAGTTTGATTGAATCTTACCTCAATTTGATGATTGTACTTATTATAGTTCCTTCCAATTAGCTTGATTCCAGATTTCTAGCACTTGATTCCAAAAAATTCCGGATTCTTGATGATAAAATCTTGGCTTTTAGAGAGAGAACGAGAGAGCAGAGAGAGAGTGGGATTTGTTAAAATGAATGGACATTCTCCTTTTTTTTTGTTAGTTTGCCCTATTTGCATATTACATCCCTTAACTTTGTATTTTCTCATTTAAAACGATTTTAAGTGTCCGGATCAGTTTCTCATTGTTATGCTCGCTCGAAAGACAACAATGATAATTTCTCATTATCATTGCTATTTTTAAAATACTTCGGTCTATAATTATTATTTATTCTTCCAATGTCGGTTCCTTGTTGGTTGCTTGCTCAAAAGACGACCATGAGGATTTCTCCTCATTGTTTCTCATATTTAAAATTGTGAACGAAACTGAAATAATAATTTCATTAATGCATTAAATTGAGTCTTAAATTATAAATTACAAGTGATTAAAAATAGGGATGTCACATAGATATTGTTTAGATATTGTTATACACTTACTGATGTAAGAAATGACAACAAAGCCGTGGATAAATTGCTAACAAACGTCTAAAACACGTTGCAAACCATTTCTAACATTGAATGGTTATCATAACAACACAACCACTTGATGTGGATTGCATGGATCAATCTTGATAAGAAACTATGGATTGCAACCTCTAGAAATACCATAACAAATAACCTTCATCATATAATATAAGACTAGTATTGAAGATATAAAATAATATTTCAAAGCATATTATAATACCATCAACATTGATTTTTCAAAAAGGTTAAGAACACGTATTTAAAATACTTGGGCTAAAAATGTAATATCATGATTGTCATTGTTAACTAGAATAGTTTCTTTGTTGTCATTAAATACAAGAGAAAAGATATCAGAGGTCAGTCTAATACAACAAGACGTTCATCAGATTCAGCGATGGATTCTTCTTTCAGATCTTGAATGCTATCTTTTGTCAGTAATTCAAAGTATTCAGCATTTTCCACCAACTTATCTCTCATCATGTTCAAGTCTGAAAATAAAATCTTTGTCAAATACTTCGATCTTAAACGTTTCAGTTGAACTTTCTGAAAGTGTGACTCCTTTTCCAAATCACAGACACAGTTCTTTGCTCCATTTCCCTTGTATGTTTCCATGTGTCTCATTAAAAAGACACCACAGTCAAGATTGTTGGTTTTTGTCTTCCACTTCACCGTTAATCGTTTTGGCATAAGCTTCCTTATTGCATATGTCTTCTTGTGGTTTCTTGATTTAAGAAATTAAACAAAGAAATCTTGCTTGAATTTAAAAAGAACAATGTCGTATTACTAACAACAACAAATAATAAAATATATATAATCATTTCATTGATGATACGTATCAAACGTTCTGGAATCACTAAATACTTGTTTTCAAAGAGAATATCATGACCACTGTTATCAATAACATCAAATCTAGTCTTCTTCAAATTGAAAACCATCAAGTAAAAATGTCGCGATCTTATCATTTGGAAAAAGACCTAAACAATCACAAGAATTTAATAAACGTCATTTTATATACTAAATAAAAGTAAACTATCGATTCTATATATCATGTCAGATATAACATGACCATGCAACATATCATATAACACTAATTTGTTAAATCCCACATAGTTTTTCAGATATCATATATACTAGAGTTGTGTAAAAGACGATACAAATAAATGAATCGTAATAATATAATAATTTTGTTATTTCAAAGTGGGACTTACCATATCAATATCATCAAATACCATTCCAGGCTTTGTTTGTTACATAACATCATACATACCGGAGTTGAACAATCCTGCTAGGTTATCTTATATTCCATTTGAAATCATTTGTTCAGCCTATTAAAAATATCAAATGGAAGATGTTAGAATTGTTAAACAACATTTATCATAGGATAATATAAACAATATACAAACTTACAAGAGTGTTAGTGTTCATGAATAACCGATATGGTAAATCCTTTGATCTTGTGTGTTGTTCAGCATGATTCAATACCATGGCCCAAAGGTCAATAATTCCATAGTATATCCAATATGTATGTATCAAACTTTCAAGATTGACCCTTGGACAATATTCATTTGGGCCTTTCATAAAAACATTTTCCCTAATGATGAAAATTAAATAAATTATTATTCTACATATCATACAGATATTATTAGATAATGATGTAGTATATAATATTCAAGGTATCAAACAAAATTCTGTATGTTATTCATAATTCAATGTTTATATTAAGATTTAAGATAATATAAACATACTATTAAATTTAAAATTTACTTGCTTAGGTGTAACATCCCTATTTTTAATCATTTGTAATTTACCATTTAAGACTCACATTAATGCATTGATGAAGTTATTATTTCAATTTCGATCAAAAATTTAAAAATGAGAAAAGATGAGGAAAAATCTTCATCGTTGTTTTTTGAGCAAGCAAACAATAAGGAACCGACATTGGTTAGAATTCCAGCAACGGTCAAAGAATTTTTAAAATTAGAAATGATGAGGCGAAATCCTCAAGGTAGTTTTCTGAGCAAGCATATCAATGAGAAACCGATCCGGACAATTAAAATCGGTTAAAATGAGAAAGATACGAAGTTGAGGGGTATAATGTGCAAATAATAAGAAATATCAAACAAAAGAAAGGAAAATCCTTCATTTTCAATCCTTCATTTTCAATCCTCACTTTCTCTCTCCTCTCTCTCTCACCGTCTCTCTCTTCCTCTCTATCTACCTCGCGGGTTCTTCAACAAGAACACCAAAATCATCAAATCAAGTGTTCAAAATCTGGAATCAAATCGAATTTAAGGAACTATAACTGCTACAATCATCACTTTGAGGTAAGATTCACTCAAACTTGCCATTTTTGGGGATTTTGGTTCGGTTTTGGTGTAAACCGAATCATAGGATTGTGATCTCGGATGTTAATGCATGTTATATGTTATTGTGGCAATGTTAAAATCGAGTGATGATGATGTAGTATATCAAATTTCAGGTTCTAATTCCACTTCCAAGTATGATTTCAGAAATTATGTGTGTTTTAGTAGGTATTCTTCGACAAAATGAAGAACATGGGACTAATTTGGTATATTTAGGTTGTATTTTAAAGTATAAAGTGTTAAAATAGTACTACTAAGCTCATATTTGCAATATTAGACTCAAATCATGCATAAAAGGTCAAAAATGAAAATATGGAAAATGTTGGAAATTATACAAGTATGAACTCGGATTGGATGAACCGAATCGGACCATCCAAATTCGGGCACTGTTCATCCAAAGTCCGGACCTCAACTCAATTCGGACCCCCACCTAATTCGGACCAATATCCAATTCGGACCTCTACCCCAATTCGGATCCATAGTCGATATCGGACTAAAGAGCCATCCGGAATTCGGATGTGGTCCGAATCCAGTTCAAATTTCATTTAAACTGAAGAATTTAAGTTTTAAACCATTAGTGACGTTAAATCACTATTACACTGACTTGACAGATCATTGTGGTGTTATGAAACACACATTGATTCAGAGACAAATCACACTGTACAAACCACTGTGAGTAATAGATTATCATCCTAACATTTATTGACTTTGCAGTCACGTTTTACATATTCAATGGCATGTTCACATTGTTCATATACATCAATTGGCACTCATGAATGATTTGTTGTTATGATGCACACTCGTACTTGATATGTAACACACATGTAGCCAGAGTTCGTTTGAAAGTGCATCTATTTACATCATGCTTGCACTGCATGATCATTACTTCACAATCTGATGCGACCTGGACTGGGGCTGACAGCAGGCCACTGTCGGGGACTGGTCATCTCACTCGTTATCCTGGTCAGGTTCGGCACATCCCCGATCAGCATTTGAACTGCCAACCTCATGCTTGCACTGCATGGTTTTTCACATACTATGGGCTTTCACTGCCAGATTTCACAATATGCTTGTAAAGAAATAAATTTTGAATGTATAATCTGTTATCTCACTAAGCACATTAGCTTACAGTTGACTCACAATATTTTCAGGCAAAGGCAAAGGTGTAGTTGGACCTTCTACTTAAGCATTTCAGTTCAATATCCCGGAGACTTAGAAGCTATTGGTACACAGATGTTGTAGCTTTGGGCTGGGATTTGTTACTTTTAAAACAAGTTATGATGTTGTAATAGTTAGACATAATCACTGTAGACATATACTTTTATTGCTTTAGTGTGGAAATGCTTAAATCTGAATTTAGCATCAATTTTAATTATCATGTTATTCATTGGATTGTGTGTTGATCCTGTTGATTTCAATTAAACTATCAAATTATGAGGACGTCACAGTTTTGTATCAGAGCATTAGTTTGAGGTTTCAAGTGTCCGCGAGGACTTGGACTCAAACTTAGGTTATGATATTAGAATGGACTCCTAGGAAATGATCCGAACAAAGATAGGACTGACATGCACATGGGAACAATAAAAGGGTAACTGTAAACACTTAGGACGTACAAATAAATATTCTAAATATAAATTGTTATATTTCTTAACATGTCAGGAGACGATATGACTCCTCAACAGATGTTCTAGATGATGCAAGCTCTCATGGAACAGAATAATGAACTACACTCCAAAAGAATGGCTGAGCAGGCTCAGTCATTTGCGGAACAATTAAGGGCAAGAGATGAGGCCGAAGCGAAGTGTAAAGCTGATAAAAGAAAGAACAATGAGCAACAACAGGATGATCAAGAGGAAAGACAAGGAGACAATGGGTCTTCTAACAAATCAAAGGGGTGTAGGTTTAAGGACTTCAAAAGTAACGGAGCTGTTACTTTTGATGGAACCGGAGATGCCGTCACAGCATTGGAGTGGATCACCACCATCGAACGAACTTTCAGATGCAGCGACTGTGCTGAAAAGGACATGGTCCGTTTTGCAACCGCAATGTTTGCAAGGGACGCAGTGATGTGGTGGAATGCTATGACTAATGTGTTGACGATGGAGGTAGTGTCACGCATGTCCTGGAACGAGTTTAAGGAAGTATTCTCTCAGCAATACTGTCTTGCAAATGAGAAGCGCTGGCTAGAGGCGAAGTTTTTGAATCTAACACAAGGAACAAAGACAGTTACCCAATACGCCGTCGATTTCACCCGTTTAAGCCTGTTTGCACCCTCATTAAGTTGACACAGAATAGAGAAAGATACCCCGGTTTGAGGCCGGTTTAGACTATGAGATACGCCGAACCATGAGTGGGGTTCGATATACAACGTTTGTTGATTTGCTGGAGGCTGCTCGAAATGTGGAGCAGATTGTTTTATTGTCTGGATATGTCATCGGTTCAACCGCCGCAGCACTGACTCAACCATCACCGCCAAAAAGGCAGCGGGAGTCTGGATCATCCCAATCCTCTCCTCAATCCAATCAACCATCTTCTTCACCAAAGAAGGGAAAGGCCTTTTCGGCAAGTTCTGAAATGAGAGACTGCAGGCGATGCAGGAAGGCGCACTCTGGGGAGTGCAAGACTCAAGACATGTATTGCTTCTGTTGTGGGCAGAAGGGCCATCACTGGGAGCATTGTCCTCGAAAAGACGATATGTGCTACAACTGCCACATACTTGGCCATTTTGCAAGGGACTGCCCGGAACCCCCACGAGATCAGAGTGTTCAACAATCAACGACAAGATCTTCTGCAGCTTCCACTGCTCGCAGGCATCAATCTCAAAGGGCTCCAACAAGGACATTCCAAATCACAGCTGAAAAAGCAAAAGATGACCCGGAGGTGGTCACTGGTATGTTCTTTGTAAATTCAATTCCCACACGCATACTGTTTGATTCTGGAGCCAACCGTTCGTTTGTCTCCACTTCATTTGCTCGTCAATTTAATATGCCTACTTCAAAATTACAATTCGTGCTTGATATTGAGACTGCTAGCAACATGTTAGTTAAGGCAGACATAGATATACGAATTGCACATTACTTGTAGAAGATGTAGTATTCAACATAGATTTAATTCCCATAGAGTTCAGGGAGTTTGACGTTATAGTAGGTATGGACTGGTTGGTTCACAATGAGGCCCAAATTGTTTCCAAGAAAAAGAATGATCAAGATTACCATTCCTGATTGGCGAGACATTTGCATATATGGTGACAGACACAAAGGCGATTTATGCCTCATTTCAATTGCAAAAGCCCGAAAGCACGTTGCTAAAGGTTGTTCAGCTTATTTAGCCTATGCTGTCGATGCAAAGGCTGAACTTCAATCTCTCTCTACCATTCCTGTTGTTTCTGAGTTTCCAGATGTTTTTCTAGAAGATGTCTCGGGATTGGCACCTGATCGTCAAGTGGAATTCCGCATTGACCTCATTCCCGGATCTGCTCCAATAGCAAAGGCTCCCTATCGATTGGCCCTGCAGAAATGCAGGAAATGATTAAACAATTACAGGTGCTACTTGACCAAGGTTTTATCCGCCCAAGTTCATCTCCTTTGGGCGCTCCTGTTCTGTTGTCAAGAAGAAAGATGACACATTGCGTATATGCATCGACTACAGAGATTTCAACAAAGTCACAATAAAAAATTAATACCCGTTGCCCCGGATTGATGATCTCTTAGACCAGTTACAACCGCAAGTTACTTTTCGAAGATTGATCTTCGTTCGGGTTATCACCAGCTTAAAGTGCATCCAGACGAAATTCCTAAAACGGCTTTCAGAACTCGTTACGGACCCTATGAGTTCCTGGTGATGTCGTTTGGTCTTACAAATGCGCCGGCTGCTTTCATGGATCTCATGAATCGAGTCTGCCGGCCAATACTCGACAAATCTGTCATCGTGTTCATCGATGACATTCTCATCTATTCAAAGACCAAAGAGGATCATGCTACACATCTGCGAGAATTGCTAGAGTTACTGCGCAAAGAGCGACTTTATGCCAAATTCTCAAAATGTGAATTCTAGTTGAGGCAGGTACGTCTCAACATTCGAAACAAACTTCATGATCCTTATACTCAATTATAAACTCTTTGTTAACTTGTACCATCTCAACATACAATTCAGATCCAATTCTTGGGGCACGTGATATCTGGTGTTGGGATTGCTGTTGATCCTGCAAAGATCGAGGCTATCCAGAACTGGGAATCACCTCGCAATGCCTCCGAGATTCCTAGCTTTCTGAGATTGGCTGGTTATTACCGCCGATTCATCAAAGACATTTCAAAGATCGCTGTTCCGCTTACCAAGCTGACTCGCAAGAATGCAACCTTCTTTTGGAAAGAAGAACAACATGCGGCATTTGATAACTTGAAGAAATTACTAAGTGAAGCACCTGCTTTGGCCCTGCCTGAAAGGAACGAGGACTTTGTAGTCTACACAGATGCATCAGGCATGGGTTTGGGAGCGGTATTAATGCAAAGAGGATATGTCATAGCATATGCTTCTAGACAGCTCAAACCACATGAGAAAGATTACTCCACTCACGACTTGGAGTTAACTGATGTGACTTTCGCTCTCAAACTATGGAGGCACTATTTGTACGGAACCAAGTGTCAGTTCTACACCGACCACAAAACTTTAAAGTATATATTCAATCAGAAGAACTTGAATATGAGGCAGAGAAGGTCAATGGAGCTGATCAAAGACTACGATTGTGAAATTCTCTACCATCCAGGGAAAGCCAACGTGGTGGCTGATGCCCTAAGTAGAAAAGCATACTGCAAGGCATACTGTTACGCCTTGACTTCCACAATACTGACATCAACAATCATAGATGAAGTAAGGGCTACTCAAATACAGGCTTTAAAGGAGGAAAATATCAAGAACGAGGATGTCATAATTCAATTGCCATTAATGCAAGACGATGAAACTGGACTCAAAGGTATTTTACAGCAGAATATGGGTTCCTAAGTTCGAGAACGTGCAAGAAGTAATTCTTGAAGAAGCTCACCAATCCAAGTTCTCAAATCATCCTGATAGCACAAAAATGTACAACGACCTGAAAGCCGATTTCTGGTGGCCAGGACTAAAAAGAGACGTTGGGCAATTTGTGGAAAAGTGCAGAACTTGTAGTCTAGTCAAAGCAGAGCACCAGCAACCCTATGGTAGTATGCAACCTCTTCTTATTCCAGAATGGAAGTGGGACCATATTACTATGGATTTCATAACAAAGCTATCCAAGACACGTCGTCAACATGATGCCATTTGGGTCATTGTTGACCGTTTGACCAAATCCACTAACTTCATTCCCATTCGAGAAACCTATTCACTGGACCGTCTTGCCCAAATCTACATGAATGAAATCGTCATCAGGCATGGTGTGCCTAAGTCTATTGTCTCTGATCGAGATAGTAGATTCACTTCCAATTTCTGGCTGCCTTACAAAATGGTCTTGGTACTGATATCACAATAAGTACTGCTTATAGACCACAATCTAACGGGCAAAGCAAAAGAACTATTCTGACTCTAGAAGATATGCTCAGAGCCTGTGTCATAGATTTGGGTGGTAACTGGGACGATCACCTACCATTGGTTGAATTCTCCTACAACAACAGTTACCATTCCAAAATCAAAAAGGCACCATTCGAGTTCCTATACGTGAGAAAATGTAGGACTCCAACCTGTTGGAGGGAAACAGGAGAAACTCCAATAGCTGGTCCAGCCTTCTTGCAAGAAACTAATGAAAAGATCCAGCTCATTCGACAGCACATGAAAATGGCGCAAGATCGACAAAAGAACTACCATGATCGCCGTCACAAAGCGATAGAATTTCAGAAGGATGATTGGGTCTACTTAAAGGTGTCTCCGATGAAAGGTGTTACAAGATTCGTAAAGCGAGGAAAGTTATCTCCTCGATTTGTAGGACCATTTCACATCATTGAAGAAGTTGGGAATCAGTCCTATCATTAGGACTTGCCGGAGGAATTGTCAGGTGTTCACCCTGTCTTTCACATAGGATACTTAAGGAAAAGTCTGGTGCCCGAGAGGGAACCATGGACTGATCATTCAGAGATAAAGGTTGACGAATGGCTAAGGTTCGTTGATGATCCGGAATGCATTTTGGAATCAAAAGTCAAGAAACTACGCAACAAAGAGATCAAAATGGTGATGGTCAAGTGGAAGCATCATAGGGGAGCTAACCACACTTGGGAATCAGAAGAAGACATGAAGATTAAGTACCCAAGTCTGTTTAGTGCAACATGACTTCGCGGACGAAGTATAGGCATGGTGGAACCCATGCTGTAACATCCCTATTTTTAATCATTTGTAATTTACCATTTAAGACTCAAATTAATGCAATGATGAAGTTATTATTTCAATTTCAATCACAAATTAAAAATGAGAAAAGATGAGGAAAAATCCTCATCGTTGTTTTTTGAGCAAGCAAACAATAAGGAACCGACATTGGTTAGAATTCCAGCAACGGTCAAAGAATTTTCAAAATTAGAAATGATGAGGAGAAATCCTCATGGTAGTTTTCTGAGCAAGCATATCAATGAGAAACCGATCCGGACAATTAAAATCGGTTAAAATGAGAAAGATACGAAGTTGAGGGGTATAATGTGCCAATAAGAAGAATTATCAAATAAAAGAAACGAAAATCCTTCATTTTCAATCCTCACTTTCTCTCTCCTCTCTCTCACCGTCTCTCTCTTCCTCTCTCTCTCTACCTCACGGGTTCTTCAACAAGAACACCAAAATCATCAAATCTATTGTTCAAAATCTGGAATCAAGTCGAATTTAAGGAACTATAACTTCTACAATCATCACTTTGAGGTAAGATTCACTCAAACTTGCAATTATTGGAGATTTTGGTTCGGTTTTGGTGTAAACCGAATCATAGGATTGTGATCTCGGATGTTAATGCATGTTATATGTTAATGTGGCAATATTAAAATCGAGTGATGATAATGTAGTATACCAAATTTCAGGTTCTAATTCCACTTCCAAGTATGATTTCAGAAATTATGTGTGTGTTTTAGTAGGTGTTCTTCGACAAAATGAAGAACATGGGACTAATTTGGTATATTTAGGTTGTATTTTAAAGTATAAAGTGTTAAAATAGTACCACTAAGCTCATATTTGCAATATTAGACTCAAATCATGCATAAAAGGTCAAAAATGAAAATTTGGAAAATGTAGGATATTATACAAGTATGAACTCAGATTGGATGAACCGAATTCGGGCACTGTTCATCCAAAGTCCGGACCTCAACTCAATTCGGACCCCCACCTAATTCAGACCAATATCCTAATTCGGACCTCTACCCCAATTCGGATCCATAGCCGATTTCGGACCAAAGAGCCATCCAGACTTCGGACCATCCGAATTCAGATGTGGTTCGAATCCAGTTCAAATTTCATTTAAATTGAAGAATTTAGGTTTTAAACCATTACTGACATTAAATCACTATTACACTGACTTGACAGATCATTGTAGTGTTATCGAACACACATTGATTCGGAGACAAATCACACTTTACAAACCACTGTGAGTAATAGATTATCATCCTAACATTTATTGACTTTGCATTCACGTTTTACATATTCAATGGCATGTTCACATTGTTCATATACATCAATTGACACTAATGAATGATTTGTTGTTATGATGCACACTCGTACTTGACATGTAACCCACATGTAGCCAGCGTTCGTTTGAAAGTGCATCTATTTACATCATGCTTGCACTGCATGATCATTACTTCACAATCCGATGCGACCTGGACTGGGGCTGACAGCAGGCCACTGTCATGGACTGATCATCCCACTCGTTATCCTGGTCAGGTTCGGCACATCCCCGATCAGCATTTGAACTGCCAACCATATGCTTGCACTGCATGGTTTTTCACATACTATGGGCTTTCACTGCCAGATTTCACACTATGCTTGTAAAGAAATAATTGTTAAATGTATAATTTGTTATCTCACTAAGCAAATTAGCTTACTGTTGACTCACAATGTTTTCAGGCAAAGGCAAAGGTGTAGTTAGACCTTCTACTTAATCATTTTAGTTCAATATCCCGGAGACTTAGAAGCTATTGGTACACAGATGTTGTAGCTTTGGGCTGGGATTTGTTACTTTTAAAACAAGTTATGATGTTGTAATGGTTAGACTTAATCACTGTAGACATATACTTTTATTGCTTTAGTGTGGAACTTCTTAAATCTGAATTAAGCATCAATTTTAATTATCATGTTATTCATTGGATTGTGTCTTGATCCTAGTGATTTCAATTAAACTATCAAATTATGAGGACGTCACATTAGGGTCCGTGCCAACAAAGCAGTATATGTAATTACCAATACATGTCTCAATAGGGTCAACCCGAGTATGCATATCCACTTCTCTAGTACGATATGGAGATCTTAGAGCAATTGATGGCTTGACAACTTGGTGTTTTTTTGTCCAAGACTGTCATCCACGTTGAGGTTGGAATTTCTATTATGCCATACAACATGACTTTTGCATCCTTTGCATCCTTGCCTTGAACTATTGTAGTCATGTTTGTGTTATCTCCATTATCCTTTGCATGTTTGCTTTGCACATTTGTGTCATCTCCATCCTGTGCATCCTTGCCTTGAAATATTGGAGTTTGCACGTTTGTGTCATCTCCATCATCCTTTGCATCCTTGTTTTGAACCGTTGGAATTTGCACATTTGTGTCATCTACATCATGTGCATCCTTACTTTGAATTCTTGTCGTTTCCATTCTGTCATCTACATCATGAGCATCTTGTGCATCCTTATCGATTGCTTCGACATTCTTTTTTGCCTCAATTAAGTGTTGAGTCAATCCCAAGCTATAAGTTGGTGGAGTCATACATTGAGTAACTGCTTTGGCATTCTTCTCTTTTAGAATGATATTTTCCAATTCTTGAATAACCCCTGGAGAATTTCAAAATTATGTATCATTCAATGATGTCTCATTCAATGGTGTCTCAATCAATGGTGTCTCATTCAATAGTGTCTTATTCAATGGTGTCTCATTCAATGATGTTAAAAATTGATGCTCAAATCTTGGAATCGTATGTCACCCGCATCCAAAACACGTTCCGACTCTTCCACATATCGGAGCCTCTAATCTATCTGCAACTCAGTATGGTCAGCCCATTCCTCATTTCCAGTAGTAAAGGATTTCCTAAGGCTTCTCACATGAAACAACGGATGTATGTTCGACATCTCCTTAGACAACTCCAAACGGTAAGATTGATTCCCAATCTTTTCCAGTTATTCTGAATGGGCCTACAAACCTTGGTGTCAGCTTGCCTCTTTTAACAAAACTAGTAACACTAGGGATGAGCATTTGGACCAAGAAAACCTGAAACCGGACTGGACCAAACTGTTATTAATGAAGTTGGTCTGGTTTCGGTTTCTTTGAAATCACTATTTTTGGTTTTCGGTTTTCTGTTTTACGGATTTGGTCCACCGGTTTTCGGTTTTTAACCCGGCCCAAACCGAAATTTAAAAATGAAAATGTTATTTGATTTAAAACAAAATTATAAAATATTTTTCAAACTTAAATGATACTTTGCCAAATAAAAAACAAATTTATAAAATCTTTTCCAAATTTTAATGAACTTTTGCCAAATCAATATATTTAATTTTGAAAAGATTTTATCCAAATTTGAAAACCCAATATTTTTAATTTTGGAAAATATTTATTTTAATTTTGAAAAGATTTTTTTTTAAAATACGGAACCTATCGGAGGAAACATGTTAAATACGATCACCCATGCATATCTGCAGCAAGACAACATAGCTTGAAATCACACACACGTTCTTATCAACCAAAATCGTTCCACAATTGAGATTTGAAAATCACAATTTTTTGATGGATTTCACAAGCATGAATGCAACAAATTGGGTTGAAGAGAATGAAGACACTCAAGTAAGTTATTAATTAAGTTTTAATGTTTTTCTTTGTTGTAAGTGTTAGCAATGATCAATGATTATTATTAATTTTTTTTGTTGTTAGTATATCAAGAAGTATTTGATGTTTTTCTTTGTTATTAGTGTTAACGTTGATTGATAAAATAGATGATACATGTTCTTTATGATTGATAAAGATGATGTTACAAGTCTTTAATGCATATTATGTATGATTTTAATGTGTGTTAGTGAGGATTGGTAAAGTTAATATATATCACACTTTCAATTATAAACATATGTATAGTAAAGAAATATAATGTGATAAGGTACTATTTATAATCTTTACATTTAGAATTGTATTAAAAAGTAACTAAAACTTTAAACATAAAATGTATGTGTAAATAATTAAAAGCAAAAAAAAAAAAAAAAAAAAAAAAAAAAAAAAAAAAACTTAATAATTTTAAGCAGTACAAGCCTTTATACATAATTTATAAATATGTATGACTCTAATATAGGTTAGTGATGAGAAGGAATATCTTGATAGTGCACCTCATGCTGATCTTGTTGATGGGTCCGATAAGGAAGATGACCCGATACCTGATAAATCAAACAAACGTGAAAAAGGAAAAGCACAAACGCCTAACCAACCAATCAAACGACAAAAAAACAAGGCAACGAAAGAGCACCATGTTGGAAATTTTTTACCAAAAAGTTTATTATTGAGGACGATGGTGTTGCAAGAAAATATGTCATTTGTAATTTTTGCAACCAAGAATATCGAGCCGATGTTAATCGGAACGGTACTTCAACATTGGGGAAACACGTAAATAGGTGTGTTAAAAACCCGGCGAACGGGAAAGAAGATAAAACACAAATGAAGATCAATCTTAAAAAAGACGTTAACGGTGAGGGTAATGTTAGTGCATGGAAACATGACGATGTAAGGATCAAAAAGGCAATTTTAGCTTATTTTGTGGTAGGCGAACAACCGTTTAAGCACGTAGAGTCCGAAGCTTTTGTAGAGTTGGTAAGCGCCCTTAATGGTAAGGTTATTTTACCTTCAAGACACAAGATAAGTCGGGACGTAGGCAAGTACTATCTTGAAGAAAGGAAAAAATTGCAATCTTTCTTGAGTAACCCGAAGACAACCATTCATTTGATAACAAACACTTGGACATCCGTTTGTCAAAGAATTAACTATATAGCGGTGACGGCTCACTTCATTGATGATAGTTGGCAAATGCACAAACGGATTATAAACTTCAGACAAATAAATAGTCATAAGGGAGGACATTGGGAAAGAATTATTAGATTGCATCCACAGTTGGGGCATAAAGAATGTAATGACGATTACGGTAGACAATGTCACTTCAAATGACACCGCGATTAAGTTCTTGGTTAAGAAGTTGCATAACCTTTATGATGGTGGATAACATATCCACATAAGGTGTATGGCACAGATACTTAACCTTATCGTAAAGGATGGGCTAAAATACCAAAACTACCATGTGGAGTGTGTTCAAAAGGTGGTGAGGTGCATTAGAGCATCCCCACAGCGGATCTCAAGGTTTAAAAAAGCAATGAAGGATTGTCGGCTTGATAAAAAAAAAGCATTTCTATGTGGAGACACACCTACCAGTTGGAACTCGACATTCGACTTATTGAAAACAGCCCAAGAGCTTCGTTCGGAATTTGGAGAATATAGCATACAAGGTATATTTTGTCTTAGTATTTTTTATTAATTGTCAATTATTGTCTTTGAAATGTGTTTTATTTTTATTTTTTTCAGACAAGGCATATGAGACGGATCTTGGTAGAGTACCGGAGCATTCAAACTTTGATGCGATTAAAAACATGGTGAACTTCCTTGAAAAGTTCAAGACGAAAACGGAGATCATATCGGCATCGAAAAAACTGGTAGTCCACCTATTCATCTCAGAAGTATTAGACATGGACTTCCATCTACGAAAATGGGAAACCGATAAGGACTTTGTTCATATGGTAACGGACATGCGAGCGAAGTATGACAAATATTGGGGTGACTATGACAAATTGAATGATTTCACATACTTTTTCATGTTACTTGATCCTACTATGAAGTCAAGCCTTTTGTTACATTCTTTCAAGATATTTGTCAAGTACATGGATCCGAATAACTTGAAAACAGATTTAGTCAGACATTTGGAAGCCCTTGGTATGCTTAGGGCGGTTGAGAATCGAATGGACAAACTATTTAAAAGCTATGTGGAAAGATTCAATTCTGGAAGGTCTTCTCGCCAAGAAAGACAAGAAGAAGTTGTTAATGTTCAAGATGATAATGACTTTTTGGGTAATTTTCTTAACATGGGTGCTAATATAACGGGTGAGATTTACAATGAGTTGCGAACTTACTTGAAAGAAACTCAAGTTGGGTACAAAAAAGATTTTGACGTGCTCGAGTGGTGGAAAGTGAACTCCCCAAGATACCCAATAGTTTCCCGGATGGCAAAAAGGTAGATAGTTTTTATTATCTCGTAAATTGTTTATAATTTAATATCTTTACAATTCACATTATTATTTTCTTGTTAGATATATTGGCTATGCAAATATCAACCGTGGCATCCGAGTCTGCATTTAGCACTTGTGGTAGAGTGTTAACTGAGTATCGTAGTAATTTGACGACGGTGCTAATTAAAGCTTTGATCACCACTGCCGATTGGGTTAAAAAGTCCAGATTTTCGATAGTAGACAATGCTGAGGACATCATGCAAGACGATGAAATAGCTTTGGGTGTGTGTGTGTGTGTGTGTGTGTGTGTGTGTGTGTGTGTTATATATATATTCTCTTTTTAGATATGATTATTACTGCTTATCAAATGGTAAGACTAACAATATTTTTTGTTTTGGGTTTATATAAAGATTGCACAAACGTTGAGCAAACTGGACGACAAAGCATTTGAGGATTAGAGTTTTTAATTTTTTGAACTCAACTACTGCTTTTCGGTTTGGGTTTATATATAATCTTACTTGCATTGTTAAGCAAACTAGATGACAAATTGATTTTCATTTGGGTTTATATATAACCTTTAATTCTACTATTGATTAGCAAAGTTATTGATAAATGTAATAACATTTCGTTGTGGGTTACGTTTGATCATTTATTTTCTTAAAGCAAAATGCGATAAACTTGATAATTACACAAATAGAAAGAGTTGAGAGAGAAAGATAAACAAAACAATAAAATATATATGCAAATTGTACCGGTTCCAATTGGTCCGAGGACCGGACCGGACCAACCCCATTTTACAAACATTGGGTAAGTTTTCGGTTTTATCATTTCCTTACTTTTGCTTTTTGATTTTTTCCGGTTCGGGCCGGTTCGTTCAAATGCTCATCCCTAAGTAACACCTCTCATCGGTGATACTTTTAGATAAACTCAATCATTCACTTCAAAACTGATTGGTTTGTGTCTCCTATCATGATAGCATTTCTGTCGATCCTGAGCCGCTTTTATATTCTGTCGGACCAATTGTATCTTCTCATTTGTTTCTTGTTGCAATGTCAGCCCAGCAATCGGAGTTTCTCCTGTTTCTCTCCAACATGTAGGAGTCCCACGTCTTCTTCCATAAAGTGCCTCAAACGGTGCTTTCTTGATTGTTGTTTGGTAACTGTTATCGTACGAGAATTCTATCAATGGTAGATGGTCATCCCAATTACCACCAAGATCTAAAATGCAGGACCGCATCATGTCTTCAAGTGTGAGGATGGTCCTTTCACTTTGACCATCAGTTTGCGGACGATAGGTCATGCTCATGGCAATCCTCGTACCTAATCCCTCTTGTAAAGCAGACCAAAAGTTGGAGGTGAAAAGACTATCTCTATCAGATACAATAGATTTTTGGACTCCATGTCTAGTGATAATCTCACTCATATAAATCTGAGCCAATCTCTCTAATGAATAACTTTCTCTGATAGGTATGAAATAAGCAGACTTCGTCAATCTATCAACAATAACCCAAACTGCATCATGCTGATGTCTTGTTTTCGGTAACTTAGTGACAAAATCCATGGTAATATGTTCCCACTTCCATTCAGGTATGGGAAGTGGTTGCAAACTACCATACGGTTGTTGATGTTCGACTTTCACAAGTCGACAAGTTCCACATCTTTCGACATACTGCCCAATATCCTTCTTTAATCCAGGCCACCAAAAGTCAGCTTTTAATTCATTGTACATCTTTGTCCTCCCGGGGTGTACAGAAAACTTCAACTGGTGTGCTTCTTCGATAATAACTTTTCTCATACGCCCAAACTTTGGCACCCAGATCCTTCCGTAAACACCTTTCAAACCAGACTCGTCTGATTCCATAATCTTCTTCTGCACTCTTATATCCTCGCATCAACAATTTCCTCTTTCAAGGCTTCCCTTTGAGCGGCTCTAATATCTTCAATGATCGTGGAGGTCAACATGGTAGAGGTCATCACAAAACATCAATCCTTAGAGTTTGCTTTACGGCTTAATGCATCTGCAACTACGTTAGCCTTACCAGGATGTTTCACAATCGTAGTCATTAATCAGTTCCATTTACCTACGTTGTCTTATGTTAAGTTCTTTATAGCTGAAGATGTTACTTTAGACTCTTGTGGTCAGTATACAGTTGAAACTTGGTTCCATACAGATAATGTCTCCATAGTTTCAAAGCAAACGTAACAGCAGTCAACTCCAAGTCGTGAGTTGAGTAGTCATTCTCATGCTGCTTTAGCTGTCTTGAAGCGTAAGCACTAACTTTTCCACTCTGCATCAATACAGCACCTAATCCCAGCCTCGATGCATCCGTATATACTACAAAACCTTCATTACCCTCTGGAAGGGCAAGTATCGGTGCTTCGCTTAAACTTTTCTTCAGAATATCGAATGCTTCTTGTTGTTCGGCCTCCCATACAAATGGCACATTCTTTTTCGTCCTTTATAAACCTCCGATAATAACCAACTAAGCCCAAGAAACTTCTAATTTCTGTAGCAGTACGGGGCGGCTCCAATTCTTTATCGCTTCCACTTTAGCTGGATCAACCGAAATCCCAGCTCCAGAAATCACGTGCCCCAAAAATTGAATCTGTTGCAACCAAAACTCACATTTTGAGAATTTGGCATATAACTTTTCCTTTCTTAATAGTCCCAATAACTCCTTCAGGTGTATGGAATGCTCAGCTTCAAACTTAGAATATACTACAATATCATCGATAAATACAATTACCGATTTGTCCAATATCGGTCTACAAGCCCTGTTCATAAGGTCCATAAAAGCATTCGGGGCGTTGGTCAACCCAAATGGCATAACCAGAAACTCGTAGTGTCCATAACGAGCCCTGAAAGCCATTTTCTGTACGTCCATAAATATACGACGATGGTTTCTGTAGGGTTTAAACATAATTTTCACAAACATTTAGCGCAACGGAAATAAAACCGTTTAAACCATCCCGGACCGTCTCGTATTAACATAAAATATAATCAAACATAGAGTGTTTAGTAATCGTACCAGATTGCGCCATTGCAATGAGACAATCACACGGAAAAGCTTTAGGTGATCCACACACGCTTCACCGTTGAACCGCGACGCTAGATATCGCAATGATACGATCGAAAAACGAACCCCGAGAGGGTTGCTATGTTCGGCCGAGAGAGAGCTAGAGAGGGGGGCCGTTTCTTTTCTTCCCAAAAAAAACCACCTTTCTAGGGTTTAACCCTTAAACCCTATTTATAAGCCCTTATGTTATAGATAATTCCTCATATTAACTAAATAACAAATTCTAATGATTATCTATTAGTTTATTAGCATTTATATATAAAGGAAAAATTATAAATATTATCTAATAACATTTATAATTATCCTAAAAATATATCCTTTCATAATATCAAATATTACTAATAGGTCCCTCGACTTTCGATCTACTTAATCATCCATTAAGCATTAAATGGTTCGGTGGTGCACGAATGTGTGACCCTATAGTGACCTATGACACTGGATATGAATTTAATTGATGTTGAGCACACAAAAACTTTCAGTCTCCCACTTGTGCAAGACAACAATTTATATTCATTGGCCCAAGGAGGTCCCTAGCCAGACACTTGGGGTAACCAGATCATAAGCGCTCTTATATTCCGAGCGATATTCTCACAAAACGAACGCCTTAAGGAGAATACAAGGCTTAGTCCTTTTGCAACGCGACATTTCAATTAAGCATGGGGCATGGAGCAAAATCAGTCTCGCCACACTTAGATTCTGTTTCTCGACCTTCTGATTTCAACTGATCTTCAACAGACATAGCTTGAACACATCATAGCTAATCCGAGCGTGGCCACGCGTTTATATCAGTTTTAATCGCCCGAGGGGCCCAGAAATATCTCTTTCTATTTAAAGAAAGGTTCAAATCCCATTTTGACTACTTTCACCTCGTGTCATACCTCCCACTGAAACTGACCTCGAACCGTTATGACTGATCAGTTACGACCAGCGTTAGGTTAGGCCTAGGCGACAGCATCAAGTATACCGGGTATCTCAAGTATCTCAGGTAGTGAGGACAATCCTAATTGAGATGACTCATGACTAAGCTCCATGAAGTGATCTCAATGCGGGTCTTCCAATAATTGTTCGCAACAATTACTAGTGGATATTTGGTCTCAACTGCTTTGACATGTCAATCTCCCATCGACATCACCAATGTTCCACGATAACGTTAAAACCTTATTGTGGTTCCCACGACAATAAGTAGTTATGGATTTTTAGAATGATTCCAAATCATTCATGGATTACTAAATCATGCAAAGTAGAACAACATTAAATAATTTATGCGATCAAATCATCTTCCATAATATATCTCATAAAATCACATATTTAATGCTACTGTTCTTTAATTTGAATCAAATACTAATACAAACCACTAATCTAATGATTTTAATCCCATAGATCTACTATGACGTTCGTGCTTGATCTGGGAAAGTGGTTTGGTTAGTGGATCAGCCACATTATCATCAGTTGGAATTTTCATAATCCTGATATCATCTCTCCCACTGATCTCACGGACCACATGATACTTTCGGAGAATGTGTCTGGTCCTGTGATGTGCTCTTGGTTCCTTAGCTTGCGCAATGGCTCCAGAGTTGTCACAGTGTACTTCTACAGGCTCAGAGATACTGGTCACAACTCTTAAGTCTGTAATGAAGTTCTTTAACCAAACTGCTTCCTTTGCTGCATCTGATGCTGCAATATATTCTGCTTCTGTAGTCGAGTCAGCAACAGTGTCTTGTTTCTTGCTTTCCCAGCTCACTGCACCGCCGTTCAAAGTGAATACATAGCCTGACTGTGACTTGGAATCGTCTCTGTCTGTCTGGAAGCTTGCATCAGTGTAACCCTTTACACGGAGTTCGCTATCCACATTTCCAAAGACCAAAAACACTTCTTTGGTTCTTCTTAAGTACCTAAGAATGTTTTTGACAGCCATCCAGTGATTGTCACCTGGATTCTTTTGATATCTACTTGTGACACTTATAGCGTAAGCAACATCAGGTCTAGTGCAAAGCATGGCATACATGATAGATCCAACAGCTGAACTGTATGGTATCTTATTCATCCGTTCTATATCTTTCTTCACAGTGGGACACTGTGATCTAGATAGAACTGTGCCACCTGACATTGGAACAAACCCTTTCTTGGCTTCTTCCATTGAGAATCTTCTCAAGACTCTGTCAATGTATATGCTTTGGCTAAGCCCAATAAGCCGTCTCGATCTATCTCTGTAGATCTTTATTCCTAGAATATAAACGGCTTCTCCAAGATCCTTCATTTGGAAACACTTATTCAACCAACCTTTGGTTTCATTCAACATCTCGGTGTTGTTTCCAATCAGTAGTATGTCATCCACATACAGGACCAAGAAGGTTACTTTATCTTCTCTGAACTTTGTGTAGACACAGGGCTCAAATTCACTTTTGATAAAGTCAAACTCTTTAATCTTTTTGTCAAAAGTCAAATTCCAGCTGCAAGATGCTTGCTTTAAACCATATATTGATTTAAGCAGCTTACAAACCTTTTCAGGATTCTTTAGATCAACAAAACCATCAGGCTGTTCCATATAGACCTCTTCTGACAAGGCACCATTGAGGAAAGCGGTTTTGACATCCATTTGCCATATCTCATAGTCATAATATGCAGCTATGGCTAACATGATCCTAATTGATTTAAACTTGGCTACAGGTGCAAAGGTTTCATTATAGTCAATCCCCTTTGACTGTGAATATCCTTTTGCTACTAGCCTAGCTTTATAGGTTTGCACATTACCATCCATGTCCATCTTCTTTTTGAAGATCCACTTGCACCCGACTGGCTCGGTGCTTTTAGGTTTGTCAACTAAGTCCCAGACTTGGTTGTCGTACATGGATTGTATCTCTGACATCATAGCTTCAAGCCACTTGTCTGAATCTGATTCAGCCACAGCTTCCTGATAGTTTGAGGGTTCTGGTGTTTCCCCTACTCCATCAACCAGCAAAAATCCATATCTTTCTGGTTCATGGCGTTCTCTATCAGACCTACGAAGTGTCGGTGTGTCTATATCTTCCTGAACGATTTCTCGTTGAGGTATGGGTTCGACCACGGAGTCGCTTATTTGTGTTTCTTCAACTTCTTGAAGAATTATGTCATCTCTACAATTTTCCTTTTCTAGAAACTCCCTTTCAAGGAAAAATCCATGTCGAACAACAAACACTTTGTTTTCGGATGGATTGTAGACATAGTATCCCCTAGTTTCCTTAGGGTATCCCACAAATATGCACTTGTCAGATTTAGGGTTTAGTTTGTCTGATATAAATCTTTTGACAAACACTTCACATTCCCAGATCTTCATGAAAGAAACTATGGGACTCTTCCCATACCATATCTCATACGGTGTCTTTTCCACCGCTTTGGTCGGTACCCTGTTCAGAGTAAACGCTACTGTCTCAAGAGCGTGACCCCAGAATGAAAGTGGCAGGTTTGTACGATGCATCATCGATCTCACCATATCTAATAGTGTTCGATTTCTTCTCTCAGATACACCATTCCATTGAGGAGTGTATGGAGGAGTGAGTTGTGAAATGATTCCACAATTCTTTAGATGATCGTCAAACTCTTGGCTTAAATACTCTCTACCTCGATCTGATCGAAGTATTTTTATTGTTTTGCCAAGTTGATTTTGTACTTCATTCTGAAATTCTTTGAACTTTTCAAATGTCTCAGACTTACGTCTCATCAGATACACATAGCCATAACGACTAAAGTCATCTGTGAAAGTAATGAAGTACCGGTATCCACCTCTGGCTTCATGACTAAAAGGTCCACATACATCACTATGTATGATCCCTAGTAGGTTATGTGCCCTTTCATTTCCCTTAATGAAAGGTTTCTTGGTCATTTTACCATATAAACAAGATTCACAGGTTTGATAAGAATCTTCATCGAAAGAATCAATAATTCCACTCTTATGAAGTTCTGCAATCCTTTTCTTGTTTACGTGACCAAGACGACAGTGCCACATGTAAGTTTTGTTCAATTCAGATTTGGACTTTTTACTTTCATTATAGATTGCTTCATTGCTTGGATTCAATAGATTCAACATGTATAGACCATTTAGTGATTTAGCTTCAAAATAAAATACTCCTTTACGATAAGCACAAATCACTCTTTTATTATGAGAATAATTAAATCCCTGGTCTATTAAAGAATCATATGAAATAATGTTCTTAATTAGTTTTGGTACATAATAACAATTATCTAGTACTAAGACTAATCCAGAAGGTAACAATAACTCGTAGGTTCCCACAGCTTCGGCACCAACACTTGATCCGTCACCGACCCGCAAGTTAATGTCATCCTTTCCAAGCACTTTACTCCTTCGAAACCCCTGTAAGTGGTTACAAATATGATTACCACATCCAGTATCCAATACCCAGGAGTTATAGGAAGTATGTAAACAATCTATCATATATATACCTGGTTCATCGACTAAATCGATTTCCATTTCGTCCACTTTCAATTCACAGTCACACGGATCAATACATCCGCAGTATGGACAATCATAATCCCCGAGCTCGTTAATCCAGTGATCTTCTCCGACTTTTAGGAAGTCTCCGACCAGACTGTCTTTAGTTGCCTTGAGCATCTCATGCATCTCGTCAATGTTGACAGTATTGTCTTGTACACTCTCATTTACAACACCCTTGTAAAAGTCAGTTAGTGTGTCAAGAACTATGAGTTTAATCTCATATGGATCAACGATTCCATTAGCAAGCTTCAATTTACTGATGATTCTTTTAATCTTGAACATGTGTTCGTTAACTGTCTGACCATCTAACATCTTACATGACATCAACTCTTGCTTGCAATAATAAGGCATAGAGCGTTTGCAGAATTGTTCCAGCTTTATCATGGCTTCATAGGCACAATTATCTCTAAACCTTTCTGACAATTCAGGTAAGGCTGAGATGACCACGAGACTCATTACATCAGATTCATCCTTTAGATACTTCCTATAAGCATCTTTCTCTGCTTGAGATGCACATAATGCAGGCTCAGTAGGAGGGGGAGAGTCAACGATGTATAGCTGTTCATCAGCATCTAGAACAATTCTAATGTGATAAAACCATTCTACGAAGTTTGGTCCAGTCAGTAATTCATCAGAAATGAGCGCTCGGAAAGATTCTCTTTTTGCTTTCACTTTTGCTACAGATTTAGAATAAAAAGAAGGAAAAAAAACCAACTTTTAGTATTTGTTTCAAAAATAATGCTCAATAAATATAATCCCCAAAAAAAATTTATTGAACCTACTAGAACCCCTTTTGCTTATATGTGCACCCAACGGAGGCTGAACCTACACATATAAGTTACTTGAGTAGATAACTATTATCGATTATAAACAACCTTTATAACTTCCAGTATCCTATGAGACTCCTTGTAAGGGCATGATTAGTCTCATCCATACCTTGGGCAACAGTCTTACTGAGGAACCACCAATGACACACACCATATAACAACTGCAAGACACTGGCCCAAGTCTTACTTAGGATCCGCAGTGCTTACCTCACACCTTCCAAGTTTGCGGCACAAGCACCCAACGAAGGCTGAACCTACTTGTGACGACCGGTTAGCGTGAGTGCCACTATATGGACGGTATGGCGTGTCATATTTTGAAGGGATTTTAAAAGTGTTTTAAACTTTTATAAATGACCAGTTTTTATTTCAAAAACATTTGAAATTATTTAATAATCAAATTATTAACTTTATTGTTTATCCATGCATGTATATCGGCCAACCACGCAGTTCGATAATAAACAACAAACAAAATGCAATAGCCTTGCCAGAACTAATTTGATTCTCAAGAGCACTCGAGAATCAAAGGTCAACCCTAAGGGACGGATTACAATTACAATAAGAAACAAATAAAATCTTCTAAGCTCCCACTAGCTTCAAGATTCCTGTTTGCTTCTCGCGTCATCCATCATGATATCTTCGGTCTTCGAATAAATTTAAAATTACAAAACTAAAATTTAATTTAAAATTACATTCAAAAAGGGATAATAATTGGCACGCAGGCCTCCCAATACCGAATAAAATAAAAACACAACACAAAGGGCTAACTGGCTCGGCTATGCATATCAATCACAGATTTAAACAACTTTAAACAGTGATTTAAATAATTAATTAATAACTAGCTTTATTAATTAATGTCATTGTAATGACAACTTACGGTTTCGACAAAACAATTTTTTTAAAACGATAAGTTGACTTTATAACTCGACAATTAATAAACCCATTTATTAATTTTTCTCAATAAAAAATAACTTCCTTTATTTAATATTGTCAAACTAAATTAATAACTAACTTTATCAATTCAATTCCAAAGATAAATAATAATTTAAACAACCTTTAAAAAATTATACTTATCTTTATCTTCAATATTAATTAAACTCTTTTAGATTAATATTATCCAATTAATAACTCTTTATCAATTAATTTAAGCAACAAAGATAATGTTAATTTTAACTAACTTTAAACTAACAACAATATCTTATTATGATGATAAGTTGGACGGATTCAAAAAAATTAACGATAAACCTCAATCAACTACTTTAATTAGATTTCAAATTAATAATAAAACTGAATCACATTATCGGAATATTGTAATTATAAATAATAAAATCAAAAAATCAAAAAAAAAATTCCATGTTTCTGTTTCATGTCTTCGGCCAAAAAAAAGGAGTCCTTCCTTTTTTTTTCCATTTATAGTTACCGCAACCCTCAAAACAGATACAATTTTTTTAATTTTATTATTATTAAAAAAAACTCTTCCTTTTAATAATAATTACCAAAAAAATTCCGACTTTTAATTATTTCATAAAACGAGCATTTAAGTTATAAAAAATGTACCACATTGCAATCGGCTGAGAATAATCTCCAAAACCAAGCAACCATCGATCGAGATTCATCTCAAAACCGAGGCACGATTTTAACAACAACAATGCACCGATTTATAAATAAAAACCAACAAATCATCAATTAGTTTTATGCAACTACGAGGTGGCTCTGATACCACTGTAGGGTTTAAACATAATTTTCACAAACATTTAGCGCAACGGAAATAAAACCGTTTAAACCATCCCGGACCGTCTCGTATTAACATAAAACATAATCAAACATAGAGAGTTTAGTAATCGTACCAGATTGCGCCATTGCAATGAGACAATCACACGGAAAAGCTTTAGGTGATCCACACACGCTTCACCGTTGAACCGCGACGCTAGATATCGCAATGATACGATCGAAAAACGAACCCCTAGAGGGTTGCTATGTTCGGCCGAGAGAGAGCTAGAGAGGGGGGCCGTTTCTTTTCTTCCCAAAAAAAACCACCTTTCTAGGGTTTAACCCTTAAACCCTATTTATAAGCCCTTATGTTATAGATAATTCATCATATTAACTAAATAAATAATTCTAATGATTATCTATTAGTTTATTAGCATTTATCTATAAAGGAAAAATTATAAATATTATCTAATAACATTTATAATTATCCTAAAAATATATCCTTTCATAATATCAAATATTACTAATAGGTCCCTCGACTTTCGATCTACTTAATCATCCATTAAGCACTAAATGGTTCGGTGGTGCACGAATGTGTGACCCTATAGTGACCTATGACACTGGATATGAATTTAATTGATGTTGAGCACACAAAAACTTTCAGTTTCATAGTTTTTAAATAGTTGGTAATGACAATTTTGGAAATACACATTAGCAGCAATTTTGCAAAGGTATTGTTTAAGTAATTTAACATTTTGACCCATTTACCCTTTTTCTTTTCTTATAAATAATAAATATAAAGGAGATACATGTAATTTTATGTTGTAATGGAGGTTATTATGCGGCATACGCGACAGAAGATCTAGTATCAACAGTTTGTACTTTAAGCATTATGAGACATTTACAAAATAAGTTGAATAGTTAGTGGGTTATAATTACCTTTTTTTTAGGACTTACTTTAATGATGTGGCTAAAAAATGGACTTAGTGGGTGGCTAAAAAAGTGGACTTAGTGGGACCTTAAAACTGTGATACACGTGTGTAATGGCAATAGCATTGCATATGTTTTTGGTTGTGTTGTAGATGCTTTTACTCTCTGCAATAAAAGAAATAAGTGAGTTAAGACGGTCAGGATTTAGCGGTTATTTGATCCAATGGTCCATATGCATCCCTTCAATGTTGTCCTTGGGCAATATAGAAGGAGGATTTCGATCCAATAAGCCAATTGAGTGAGAGAATCAAAATGACTCGTAGTAAAAGACTAAGTTTGACCATAAATCTTTTTAAAAAATAAAAGTATAGAAAATGAGGTATCAAACTATCAAACAAATTGTTTTTTAAAAAAAATTTCAATATTGTAAATTTTTTGTCTTTTGATCATCAACTCGTTCAATCTGTTTGTTTGAATGGATCGAAATTGTCTGAATTGCACCATTGAAAAAAAAATGGTATAGTCAATGAGTCGTTGATGGTGGGTGTCAAGGAGTTGTCTGTCGACACTCAACAACACCGTAGCTACCCTAGAAGATTTTTCGTTATAAACTATCCACAAAACTTTATGTCTTTATTTTAGATTTTTAATTTTTGATTAATTTACATCTAATTATTAATTAGTGTTTTGATTTGCGTTTTAAAAAACGTTGCAGCCATTTTGAAAACTAATAATCAGATAATAGCTGTAACAAAAAGTGCTGTAAAAAATTTAATGTTTTGGTTTAGCTTCACAATTATCAAATACTCAGTTTTTAAAGTGTTTGGATTTACGTTTTAACTTGTAAAATGATCAATTAATCTTTATTAAGCAAATAAGTACATTTTTTAACTTATGAAAAAATGTGGTGTGATTATTTTTAAACGCAAATAATCAATTATTAATTAATGCAATCAAAACACTTTAAACCAATTATTTATGTTATTGTAACGTAATAATCTAATACTCTCAATCATAACGCAAAACCAAACACCCTATTAAATTGGTAAAAATAAATAAATTGACCGAACAAGTTAAATAAACAAAGTACTTTTAAATGTATTTAAACTCTTAAAATCTTGTTAAACACTCTTTTGTTCCTTAATAGTTTGTTATTATTTTTATCATTTTATGTGCAGTAAATTAATCTTTTAACTTCAAAAAATTTGACAATATTTTTACTTTCATAATAATATTATTCTACAAAAGTTACATTATGACCTACAAATATAAATACGTACCAACTTATTGGTGATTCTCTATACACATGCTCGTACGCACTACATTTATGACGATGTTATTCCTTTATTTTAGCTATTTTTATCATTTCCTATTGTCATTTTTTGTTATTTATAATTTTTGTTTTGATTTCAACCTTAATTGTTGAAAAGAAGAAGTTCAGAAGGTATCAGCAGATTTCGACTCGCCGAGTCGCAATTAAATTTCTTGAATTTTAGTTTCCAGCAAGTTTCGACTCGTCGAGTCATATTACCCGACTCGGCGAGTCGCCTATTAATTGTATGTGCGGGTAGAAGGGCGGTCCAATGAGGGCTTGACACGCAAGCGACTCAACGAGTCGATCTGGGTGACTCGCCGCGTCGCCGTCAGATATAAAAGCTTTTTGTTCATTTCATCAAAAAGGAGAGACAAATTTACACACACTTTCACACACACTTCTACTCGTTTTTGAAGAAGAAAAATGTGATTTTTGGCTGATTTCAAAGACTACATCAAGGGGAACAACATTCTTACATCAAGGATCATCATTTGGGAGTTTACTCATATCTAAATCTTTTGATTATGTGTAAACTTTTGATTATCATTGTGTCCTTGATGGATTTACTCCAAATATGGAGTAGTGTTTTGTTGTAATCATTTGGGGTTAAAAACCCTAAACATTGGATGATATCTTTTGTGGTTAGAATGAATATACCGTTGATCTTTTCATGAAATTGATTTTTATATAATGTTTGGGGTGAATGATGAATGTATGATCTTGGATGATTTATTTATGTGATGTGAGTCAATATTTAGTCATTCATTATTAACAAAGCTGATTATCATTGCTTTGTTGGTAATTTTGGAATTGTGAGATTCAAAAAGGGATTTCCTTCATTATTTTGATCAAACATTATATTACGGTTTGTGATTTGGATGTGAGTCTAATCATAAACCACTTTGAGATCTTTACATTTGATTGTTGTCATGATTAGATTATATTTGCAAGTAATTTGGAAATATTTGAATGTTTAACTTTGATATGATTGAGTGATCTACATATTTTAGTTAACTTATCATTTGAGATTATAACATTATATTTGAGTGATCTTAGTAATGTTATGATCATTGCTTGCTTAATGAGTTTTTGATAAATGTGTGGTTGAGTGATCTTCATACATTTAGAATTAATTCTACGATTAATATGTATTCATTTTATTAAGTGATCTTTATACGAATAGTAATTAATCCTTTTAATATTCATTCTAGTCTTGCTCTTACTGCCATTATCCGATGTTTAGGGGGAAAGATTCCAAATGATTACACCTCTTGATATTGTTTTATTCAGTGATAATTTCTTTCGTGTGTTAATTAAGTTGTGGAATTTTCGGTTCTAATTTTATTTAATCATTTTCAAATCGCTGGTAAAAGTAAATTCAACTGTAACTAATCTTTAGCTGTCATCTATTCTTCTTATTTCATCTCCGTCCCAGTGTTCGATATCCGGACGTATTAAAACTATACTAGTAACGATAGGTGATAATTGCCTATTTGTCCGCTAGTTTAGCTTATTTATTTCTTATTTTTATTAAAACAAAAAGGTGTGCTAGCGGCACATCAACTCTCATTCTCCTTCAGCCTGAATCGTATCATTGACCTTGGTTAAAAGCTTGATCTCGTCCCGATTAGAAAACTCTGAGGGCTTAAACGGAGATTCTATTAGGTAAGCGAGATAACAATAAGAATCGAGATTAATTGTTTGCTTCGTGTCTATAGAATATATTAGTCATTCTAGTTTAAACTATAATAGCTAGTATATCCTAGAGTAATATTCAAATCAAACGCGACTAAATACTAAAAGTACAATACCACAACAGTTTAAGAATATTATTAAAAAAGGAAAATTTTCGCAAAAAACCATTGAACTACACGTTTTTTGGATTAAGTCCCTCAATCATTTTTTTTTTTTGTTTGATAAGTCTATTAACCAGATAAAAATCACGAATTTGGTATTTTTTTTTTCAAGAAAAGTTACCGGTAACATGTTGAACGGGTTGAAATTGTTGACTTGGATTTTATAGATCTATGTTTTTTTTTCGATTATGTCCCTCAACTAAATTATTTTGTGTGATAAATCCCTCAACCAAATTTTTTTGCCACATAAATCTCTTATCTTGATAAAACTTAAGATATTTATTATTTTTTATTAATTTAAGTGGTTGTTCAATTGAAATAGACTGTAAATTCATATTTCTTGCAATTCATATTAATATAAACACATTCATATGAACAATTAACATAATCACAGAATATCGAATGCTTTAATAGATGAGAGAGATATTACATTGGAGTTTCTTTTCTTGACTTGCACAGCAAACTTCTAATCCGTATCATATGCAAGCTTTTCTATTTTCACACATACTCCAATTAGTACACACTCATGTATATTTATACTCAATTACAACTATTGAGTATTTACATAATGAACCCTGAACTTTTACAAATTAATTGTTTTCAACTCCATATAATTTGTACCCAACAATCTCCCCCTTAGAGATGAAAATAATTTTCAATTAAATTCTATTCAGGTACTTTTTCTTGATTCTTTTCTTGAATTTTCTTCTTCATTGGATCTTTTCTGAGACTTCAAATCTATGTCTCTCTTCTCTTCAATCTCTGAATCTTCAGATAAAATTTATTCTTTATTGTTTCTCTCTGATCTTCACATCTCTTCTTTTCTAATCTTCTCTTTTCTTGTAAGCACACTCCCCCTTGAATAGCTTTCCTCTATCTCTCCCTTTATCAATTGTCTTGATATCTTATCGCAGTTGTCTTCAGTTGACTTCAATCTACTCAACTGTTGTCTCTGAACTCTAGCTTTTCTCCCCCCCATGATGATCATAAGAAATATGAACATCATGCAAAATCTTCAGAGACATTGATACATTGAAGTTTACAGTAAATGAAATACAACAACAATTATAATTTCAAAATATTACAATTTGAAATTCTCCCCCTCAAACTGATATCCTCTCTCCCTATACAAAACAAATCTATCTCACTCCCCCTCAAAATTTCACTCCCCCTCGAATTGATACTATATCTTTTCAGAACAAAAACAAAGTTTTTCAACTTTGAGAAATGAAACACAATCATTTTGTGAAATAACGAGTCCAGGTCCACATAGGATTCCTATTTCCACAATAGACATAATCTATGTGACCTAGTTTCAGTATTGGCGTGATGTTAACACTGGTAGGATTTCCAAATAGTCATCGTGAAATCCTTTATCATGAAAGAATCACTCTTATTTGTTCCGGCTTAGTCACTTTGGACTAGCAGTTTATAGTCTCGCAGACTGTTAGACTCAATGTGTCCTAAAAGTGTATATAATCAGCTTTAGACACAATGTGTATCAAATGAAGTGGGAGACCCAATTGTCTTCTTTGTTTCAATATCAATAATATTCAAATGATATATCGATAGAAATATGGTATAACTTCATGATTATTGAAACAGAAATCTTTTGAGAGATAACTGAGTAGTTGGTGGAGTTAAGTGCATGCGTCACTAGGTACATGATGTCTTTTTCAATATCAAGTCGCCTAGAGCTTGATAGATTATGTGGTTTACCCAGTAGACACAGTGTAGGTAGGATGTTCTTTTCTTTAAATCCTTTCTCAACTCTCAACTCTCAGCATTTTTCAACTAAGCTCCTCCGTCTCACTTTTGAGTAATAAATTCAGTCAGCTTTATAACGAAAGCATGATCTGATGCACCACCATCTCCTTTCAATATATCCCTCTCATTTACATTTTACCTCTGCTCGACCCTGTCAATATCTCGTTATAACTGACACTTCTCAACTAATAGACCTAAAGAACCCTCACCCACACAAACTACTGTTGGTTTGCTTCTTGGGTAGGTCGTCCGGTTCTGGTTAGACCATAGAAGCGATATTTATGTCTATCATTCAAATTAGGTGCAAAATCGGAGTCAACAGAAAGATTTTCAGCTTTGAAGCTCAAGGGATATCGGAGAGATTATATTCAGATAATATGGGAGGTATCAGAATGAAATAAAAAATCTGATATATGATATGAAAGAACCAGATTTTCTTGAAAGAATTAGCACTTGGGAGATAACGGGAGAATCCAGTATAAATTGGAAGCATTGTAACAAAGAGAATCTCAGAAGAAATGAGATTATGAACATCAAAGAGATTAAATCAATTAATCTCAATGAGAGATTCAGAGAATCAGAAGATTATAGAAATATTTTGCTTTTCAGCTCAAAAATGTTTTTATGTGTGCATAACATTTGTTCGTAAAAATTTCATAAAGTTTTTGAAAAAATGTCTTCATCAAAGTTCGTCTGAAACTCCCCCTGGAAATAAACACACTAAGTTAGTCAACTCAAAAAGAATTAATCAGGAGCAAAAAATTACAAAAATAAAACTCCCTCTTATTCAATGCAACATTGGAGTTGAATTCAGAGCAGGAATTCCAGAAAGATTTGTCTTTCAGACTCGGGTTCTAATCTGAAGTGATTAGAAGTCATTTGTCGCGAAAGCTCGGGTTTCCGTCTGAAAGAACTAAAAGCCTTTAGCTTGGGTTCTGTACTAAAAAGGACAAAATCCAATTTCAGTGAATATCAGGTTCTACTCTGATGTGAGTAGAAGCCTCTTGAGATGAAGTCCGGGTTCTAGTCTGATATGACTAAAAATTATATGATTTTAGAAGAACGAGTTTTAGTCTAGATTAACTTAAAACCATTTTGAACTGAAAGAACGGGTTTCAGTCTGAAGTGATCTGAAAGCCTCTTTAAACCTGCACAATCAAGATGTCTTTGGTATCCAAACTAATTTGGATCCTGACTTGTTAGCACTTTTGGGTACCCATTTCAAAACGGGTTTTGGTACCCACTTGTACTTGGGTTTAGGTACCCACTTGTACTTGTATTTAGGTACCCATTGCAAGTTATAAATATCAGCTTCTCTCTCAAAAGTAGAAAAAAAATTTCTTTGAGTATGAGAAAATTGAATATCTGAATTTCTAAAGAAACTTGAATTTAAATGTTCTGACTTTTTCAAACTCTTCTCTTTGAATAACTGTCCGGTTCTAGCCTGTTTCTGGTAATACTTGGTGTTTTTCTGCGAAATTGTTTTATGTGAAGAATGACCCGTATTTCCAGAAACTTTAAGAAAATTAGACTTCGAAGATTCACCAGTGTAAATCTTTACCGGAAGTTGTTTTATAACTTTATCTTTGGCTCTGTGTATCTTTAAGAGATACTTGAGTTTAAGATCTGAAGAAGAATCAGATTTAGAAAATTCAATTGGATTCTTTTCACTTTCTGTAGATAAATCAGATTGATCAACTTTAAATTTTGAACAAACTGAAGAAGGAGACATTAATTTGTTTGGTAAGATGAAATTTCTGATCTTCTAATCCTTTGATAATGACCAAATAAGAATTTTTGTCATTATCAAATGATTGAAAATCAGTTTTAAAAGATTGTTCTTTGATTAAAAACATCTTTCTTTCATCTTCAAACAATTTAGATTTAGCTTTAAAATCTTGTTCTTTTAGTAAGAGCACGTGTATTTCCTTCTCAAGTGAATCTTTAGTTAAAGACAACTTGTTAGGCACAAAAAGGCCTCAGTCAAACCTGTTCTGCATCTGAGGGGGAGATTCTTAATCAAACCTGTTGATGCATTTGAAGGTTGAATTTAAGGCCTGTTATATGCCTTATTGAAACCTGAAAATGATTTGCAATATCAGCCCAAAGCTATTCTATATGTTGCATGTGTTGCAACAAAGACAGTTTGTCCAAGCTGTTCAGTCTGCTGAACAGGCTGGACGTAAACTGTCTACGCTGCTCTACACTGGTGAGCAGCTTGGGCAGTTTACAAGTGTTCTGTACTCTGTGAACAGAACCTGTTCTTTGTGAACAGGCTAAACACTTTATGGAATATGTTTCCAAGTCCTCATGTATTGTTTTTTGACTAAAAGATCAGTTTATAAAGTCGAAGACAAAGTGGAAAACAGAATTGCTCAGCCTGCCCAAGCTGTTCTGTCACATTAAGACAAAAGGATATTTGAAAAAGGGTGACAGACCTTTTTCTTATATCAAAATAGGCCTTAACAAAGGAAGAAAGACGCAAAGTTGACATTCCTTATTTAGTTAAAGCTAATACAACAGTAGACAAAAAGAAAAGACAAAAGTTCTGCCCACATGAAGACAAGTCTGCTTTTCAGAATGTGCAGAAAAGTTTATGTTGTCTTTTCAACAAGACTTTCCACTTTTCCTTTCGTCCAATAAAGAAGCTTCTCTTAGATCCTCTGAGTGAGTATAAAAGGAAACTTCCAAGGATTGAAATTGAAAAGCCAAAAAAGCTAAGTGCTGAAGCCAAGAGTGAACGTGCATTCAAGTGTGTCTTTCATGGATGCAGGTCTACTTGAATAAAACAGTGCTTTGTGTCTAAGCTGTTCTTATTCAAGCTGTTTCTCTGAGTCTTGTAAACACAGTGAGTGATTCTTAGTGAGTGTATTCATTGTAACTAGTTTAAGTCAGTCTTAGATTAGTTAACATACTGTTGTATCTGTCATCTCAGCTTGAACATTTCCGCAGTCAAGCTTGTTTGTAATTAACAATTGTTGATAATACATACAAACATTGAGAAAATAGTGTGTCGTTTTTATATTGTTGTATTCACCCCCCCCCCCCCCCCTCTACAGCTTAAGGCTATATACTTGGGAAACCTCTCGGGACCTACACAACTCGTTTTCAAGAACAAAAAAAATTTCAGATTTGTTTAAAACACAACTTAGATCAGTATGATTTGTCTTGGAAAGTAATTCTTCAAGATCTTTAACTTTCTTGTAAAGATCAGATCTTTCAGGCAAAAGATATTTCAGTTGAGTTGCATTCTGAAAATTTGCTCGTTTCGAATCGTCAAGTTCTTTTGATAATTCAGATATTTTCAATTTAAGAGTTGTACTCTCAGAATTTTATTTGACTTTTAAGCTCTGAATTCTTCTTTCAGTATTTATATATCACGTAAAGCAAGAGCTTTATCAGTATTTAACTGAACAAGAATGTCGTAATTGTTCTTACGAATCTTTTCAGATTCGGTAAGTTTTTCAATCAACTCAGACTTTAAAAAATTTTCATATTCCATTATGAATTGCAGAAAAATGAACTTCCAAGATCTTTTATGGACTTATGAAAATTTGAATGAATCTTGATTGAAGAAAAATGAATCTTGAATAATTAATTTGTTAAAAATCAGCTCTGATTTGACTTTTTGACGTTGAAATTTTAGGTTGCGTTTAGTTCACGAAAACTAGTTGGTTTTCGATTTCAGTTTTCAAGTTATAGTTTTTAGAAAAAAACAAGGGTTTCTATGAAAAGTGAAAACTTGTTTAGATGATGAAGTTTTTGTTTTAAGAAAAATAAGATGGATGGTTATAAAATAAGAAAAATAGGTTAGGTAATAGAAAAGTAAGAGAGAGAAAGAGAGTATTATAAAAAATATAGGGTAGGTAATAGAAGAGTAAGAGAGAGAATATGAAAAGTGATATTTTAAAAAATGAAATGAAAATTTATGAAATTGTTGTTAAGTAAACAAGTTTTCATTTTCATTGAAAAATGAGATGAAAATTTTAAATATTTTCATAAACTAAACGCACTCTTAGATTTTCTGCAGAAAAATGTCCGTAACTTTAGTCTGGAGTGGAATTGGGCCTTGAAAATTTACCCAACCGGCTTTACCGTATGGTAGGGGCTTCTAACGATGTTCCAGTCAAAAGTTATGGTCAATTTAAGCAGCAAAGATCAAATAGTCAAACTCGAATAATAAAGAAACCAAACTCGAAATATAAAGCATAAAACTCGGTCAAAGAAGAAACAAACTCGAATGGTTAAGGGTTAAACTCGAATGATTAACAGTAAAACTCGGTTGACAAAGCTTGAAACTCGATTAAAGAAAGACGAAACTCGAATAAAACAAGTATGAAACTCGAATGACTCTATGTCAAACTCGGTTGACACTATTATCAAACTCGGGTATAACTTGATCAAACTCGGTCAAAGCTTGATAAAACTCGATCAACTAAGTAGTAAACTCGATTCTTTCTTTATAAAACTTTTCTGTTGATGTATTTTCAACACAAAAAAAAAAAAATCAAAAATAACAGTATAATTATTGTGTTAACCTATTTACTTATTTTAATGACTTTTGTCAATATATTTTTTTTGTTTTTAGCACGAAATACTAAAGTTTTTTTAAAATAATTTTTTGGACCTATTGTTTTGTTACATAAATCTCCAAAAAAAATTTGTTTTATTTTTGTTTGATGTCCATTGAAAACATTGGATTTTTGTGTCTACTCAATTTTTGAAAAGGTTTTTGAATAAAAAAAATTTGATTGAGGGACTTAATCGAAAAATATTTGAAGTATCAAGTATGATAGTTTTTAGGAATACTTTTTGATTAAGGGACTTAATCGAAGAAAATATATTACCAAATATGCGCCACCTAAACATATTTTGACACATGGATGCCACGTTGTGCCGCGTACGCTTAGTAACCGGTTTCAATCAATAACATACCAATTTCGTGTGTTTTAATCAGTTAAGAAACTTATAGACAAAAAAAAAATCAATCTAAGACTTAATTAGGGATGGCAATGGGCGAGAAAAAAACCGAAACACGTGGATACCCGCCCGTTATGGGTGGGTAAACCCGTGAAAACACATCTGTGGACATGGGTATGGGTACAAAAGCATACCCGCTGGCGGGTGACGGGCGGGCACGGGTTTACTATTTCACCCGCGGGTATACCCGCCACCCGTACCCGTGAAACCCGTCACGTTCACCCGCGGGTATACCCGTTAAACCCGCGAAATATATTATATATATATATATATATATATATATATATATATATATATATATATATATATATATATATATATATATATATAATAATAATAATAATAATAATAATAATAATAATAATTTTTTTAATACCCATAACCAATTTCCATAATTCCCTCTACCAGTCCCAGCCGTAGCAACCAAAGTCCCAACTCCCAAACCCTAATTCTATTCTCTCTGTCTCGACCCTCTAACCCTAACGGAGGTGTGAGCGAGCATGGTGGAAGTGGTAAACGTGTATTTGAGTTTTCTATAAAACGTTTAATAGATGTATTCTTATTTAATTAAACGTTGGTATGTTGTTTCATTGTTATAAACTTATAATGTTGGCGACCTACTTTGAGTTTGGAAACATTAATTATTATTATGTGTTTGTGTTTGTATGTTTGATATTATTATTATTTGGATGTGTTTGCAATATCTTTATGTTTCGTTGGGTAAAAAAATGTTTATAATTGTTAAAAATGTGAAACCCGTGGGTTTACTCGTGCCCACGGGTATCCGCGGGTGGCGGGCATGGGCGAGAAAATGCACCCGTTGGCGGGTTTTTGACGGGTGGCGGGTATTGAAATACCCGCGGGGCACGGGTGACGGGTGATGTGTATCCGTGCCCGCCGCCCGCGGGTGCCATCCCTAGACTTAATCAAAAAACGTGTAGTTTGATGGTTTTTTACGAAAAAAAAACTGTAAAATTATTTATCATTCTTAACACGTTGTATCATAAAATACTATATTATTAGTAATAATTGTTTTACTTGACATATCTATCTACTTCAATAAAACAATAAATACACGTCACGTATCACTTAAATATAATGCGGTAATGCCAATGGACTCATCCTCCTTTTGACTAGTATAAATTATTTGTAATTTTTAAATTTCAACTCAATGTAAAAATATTTTAGAAAGTCAATCTTTCTATGTTTTATGGCTTCGTTTTAGAAGTAGAAGTAATTAGAATATGATTTCAACGATTCACACTCAACACAAACTTGCGAAATCTTCTTCAAACTAAAGTAATTTTAGACCAGAATATCAGATTTCGAGCTTACTAAAAATGATTTAATATAAACAAAGTTGTAAATAACAAAAATAAGAAAATGTATGGTAGAGTTAGGAGGCGGAATACTAAAGCCGCTTACCAGCGGCCTCTCCAAAATCAACTTTTCTCAGCGGGAACACTGCTCCTCCACAGGTGGCCCCGCTCGGCTTTCTATCTCTCTCCATCTCTTCTCTCTTTATCTCTCTAAAAATTAACTGTGTAATAAGTATTGGGATAGTAATATTAGAATGGTGGGTATTTCTAATAATTAAAATTAAAATGATAAAGAGAGAAAAACTAATGTGACACTAATATATCCAAAATGATAGATTTCAGAAGTACAACTACACCATCATTTTTAGATGTCAAAAGGTATTCTTTTTATTTTATTTTGACACGCGGCGCAATTCAGCATCGCCAATAAACCTTTAAATAATAATGCATCTTTCAACCACGAATCGCATATGGAAAACACGATTTCTAAACGGCAAGACTAACGTCGTTTCAATCCACTACCACAACTATTTAAAAATTATTATCACTTTGAAACTCTAAAGTCTAAATAAGAGCAATTTATATTTTAATGATGATTTAATGTGATTAATACATACAAACAAATTTCAGTTGAATATAATTAATAAAAATAAGTTTATTTAATGACTAGCTAATTAAAATTTGTTTAATTATAATTATAATAAATATTAAAAAATAAACTACATTTTATATACATTGTAAAATTTGAGTCCATGTATCTTCAAAAGGTAGGATTCAACAGGTAGATTTTGTGCGGTACCGAAAGTGTCACACTTTCTTTGACTTATAAAAACATGAATTAACATATAAACATGAATTTCAAGTTTTCAACTTTTCTTTATTATGGTCGGGTAGTAGGTGTGGTGTAGTCTAGGGGTGGCAATCTTGACCCAACGGACCAAACGGACCGAATAGTTAAATAAACCCATTGTAAAAAAACTAAGATAGAACATGACTTTTTTTTTAAAAATGAAAACTTATAAAACAGCGTATTAAAAATTGTACTTTGAAAAAAATTTCAAAATTATGTAAATTTTATGACTTTTGGTCGTCAGCCCATTTGACCCGTTTGCTTGAATGGGCTCAAATTGTCACCCCTACTGTAGTCAGATTGTACTTCTTTATTATAAACTAGGTTAGTACCCATGTATTACATGGATTGATATAAAAAAATTTGTTATTAATTTAATATTTATAAAGAGGTGGAATCCCTTAAGAACCTTCAAAAAAAATTTAAAATTAAGATACAATAAAACCAATAAAAAGATGAAATACAGTCAAAATCATTGAGTTAATGGTAAAAAATGATGACTCTATGTCATATTTAACTCAAAAGTTTATTAAAGAAAATACATTTGAAATTTGAATGATTATTTTTTTTATGCGTCAAAGTTTCATAACTAACATATAAAGATTTGATAACAAAAAGTTTTTCAATTTTATTGTAAATTAAAGTATTTAATTATTATTTCATGAAATTATTTATTCTTTCGGACATTAAAATTTGAAGTTAATTATTTTATTGATCTTTTAAAAAAAATTCTTTTATTTTACTATTTTTTAAAATAATTCACTATTTGAGACATTAAAACATGAAGTTTATTATTTTATTGATTTTTTTAAATATTTTTATTTTAGCTTGTTAATTTTGAAAACTTTTAATGAGTATTAGTCGTAGTTTCAGTTAGTTTAGTAAACAAAAATAATAAGTTTCAATAAAAGTTTAAATTAAATCAATTAAATGATATGCATATTACTTAAATTAATGTTGTTTTTTATTTATTGGAAAAAGAGCGGGAAAATGAAAAGTTAGTATATTAGGAGGATGACATGTGGCAAGTATTGTTCTCATTTATTATAATATATAGATATAGATTTCTAAATTATACAATAAAATTGTTCGTAAATAGTCAAATATAAATATTTTACTTACAAAAGCATAATTTCAATGTATTTTTTATTAACTTAAATTATTTTTAGTTATTTTTAAAGCAAAAAAATTATTTAGTAATTAACGTAATAAAATAGTTAGATGAAAACATATAAAAGATTAAAATGTAAAAATATTTTATAAAATAAAATATAAGATAAATAATTTTTTCTAATAATTAAATTGAATCTAGAAAAGAAACGTAAAATAAATAAATTAAATATTCTAATGGGATAACTTTTTAATAATAGAGAATAATTATATTTTATAAAATAAATATATAGTGGAAAATAAAAATGTATAAGTAATTTTAATAATTAAGAAAAGATGAAGGAGAGTTGTTTTTAGATTTAGAATAAGTGACAAAAATGGATAAAATATGCCGATTGAATAAGTGATAATAAGTGAATTACCACTTATTACTTATTGAAAAGGAATGCAATTATTAGCCAAAAGCACTTACGAATACGTGAAATGACTAAATCAGCACTTATTATAGTAAAAAGAACACCCCTAAGCTTGAACATAAATATTTATAACAATAGAAGTCTAGAAAATGAGATATTAAACAAATTATTTTTAAAAAGAATTTCAATAGTATGTAGATTTTTTGTCTTTTAATCGTTAAATAGTTGAACCCGTTTGAATGAATGGATCGAAATTGTGAGAATTGACACCATTGAAAAGCAAATGGTATAGTCAATGAGTCGTTGAAGGTGGGTGTCAAGCGGTTGTCGACACTCAACAACACCGTAGCTACCCTAGAGGATTTTACGTTTTAGACCATCCACAAAACCTTTGTCTTTATTTTAGATTTAGATTAATTTAATTCTAATTGTAAATAACTGAGTGTTTGGATTTGCGTTTGAAAAAGTGTTGCAGTCGTTTTGAAAACTAATAGTCAGATAATAGTTGTAACAAAAAGTCCTACCGGAAATTTAGTGTATTGTTTAGATTCTGTTGTTTGCCATCATAATTATCATATATTATATATTTAAAGTGTTTGAATTTGCATTTTAACTTGTAAAATGATCAAATAATCATTTATTTAGCAAATAAGCTACTTTGTTTAACTTATGAAAAAGTGTGATAAGATTATTTTATGTTGTCGGCCCCCATCCGCTTCCCTCCCGACAATTTCAAGCACTCTTTGACTCTCTTTTCAAAGTCTTTTTCATCTTTCCCTCGTGGTACTTGTTTGCTATCGGTCTCACGTCAATATTTAGTCTTGGACGGAATTTACCGCCCTATTGGGGCAGCATTCCCAAACAACCCGACTCGAAGACAGCGCCTCATGGTGCGACAGGGTCCAGGCACGACGGGGCTCTCACCCTCTCTGGCGCCCCCTTCCAGGGGACTTAGGCTCGGTCCATCGCTTAGGTCTCCAGACTACAATTCGAACAACAAGGATGTCTGATTTTCAAGTTAGGTTGATCCTAGTTTGCTCGCCGTTACTAAGGGAATCATTATAAGTTTCTTTCCTCCGCAGCGGCTCCGCTTATTGATATGCTTAAACACAATGGGTAGTCCCGCCTGACCTGGGGTTGCGTTCGAAGCATTGATAATGCTTTTGGGTCTTTTATTATGTTTTTCCTCACGAATAATAACACGACTCAAAACGAAAGTCTTGTCAACCACCAACAGCCGTGTATCAATCGAAGGACTTTCATTTGGGCCAACCACAACTTAGACATGGGAGACCAATCTCCAACCCCATAAATTTGCATGTGATTCCACAAGACATTGAAGAGGTCGACGCGATGTGTGACACCTAGACAGACGTGCCCTCAACCGAATGGCTTTGGGCGCAACTTGCGTTCAAAAACTCAATGGTTCACGGGATTCTGCAATTCACACCAGGTATCGCATTTTGCTACGTTCTTCATCGATGCGTAAGCCTAGATATCCGTTGCCGAAAGTCGTTTGTTATTTTTTACAAAATGTTAAATTATGACCTACAAATATTAATATGTACCAACTTATTGGTGATTCTCTATACACATGCTCGTACGATAAGTACATCATGTTATTGATTTCATTATACGATTCTTTATCTTTTATCTTTTTTTCTTTCTCTTTCTTTTGTTACTAAAACCAAACTTATAAAAAAGCAACAAACTATGAGAAGGTATAACGTAAGTCACGATGACAACAAAACGGGTTAATTTGGTAAGAGATTAGTCCTCTCGTCATTGACCTTGATTTAAAGCATGATCCTGTCCCGACTAGAAAAATGTGCGGACTTAAACGGAGATTTCGATTAGGTAAGCGAGATAACAATGGAGAATCGAGATTAATTATTTGCTTTAAACGGTGATGTCAAGAATATATATTAGTCATTCTAGTTAAACTACATTAGCTAGTTTATCCAAGAGAAATATTAAAATTAGACGTTACTAAATACTAAAAGTAAAATACTACAACAATTTAAGAATTTTATAAAAATAGCTTATATAAAAGGAAAATTTTCACACAAAAAAAAACATCGAACTACACGTTTTCTTCGATTAAGTCCCTTAACCAAATTAAATCACGAATTTGATAATTTTTTCAAGAAAAATTACCGGTAACATGTTGAACGGATTGCAATAGTTGACGTGAATTATATAAATCTATGGTTTTTTATGATTAAATTCCTCAACTATTTATCTTGTGTTTTTGTATTATAAAAATCATATCTTGATAAGTTTTAGTTAGTTTGGGTTTTTTTATGCAATGAAAAAATAAGGTGTTTTAATATAAAAAATGGTTAATATCGAAAAAATCTCATCAACTTTCTTCATTTTCGTGATTAAGTTCCTAAACTTTTTTTTTATTGTTTAAGACCCAAAACTATTTTTGTCTTATTCAAAAGTGTATATTTGACATGTTTGTGTCCGGTTACCAAACAAGTTATATTAGTTTTTCACTTAATTAATGATGTAAAAAACTCACCATCTTTCCATATTTTAGCGATTAAGTCCCTAAACATTTTTGTTTAATCAGTTAATTTTACCGGCTAATCTGGTAGCCGGTCAAATATATATACTTTTGAATAACACAAACGTAATTTAGGGGCTTAAACAATTGGAAGAAAAATTTAAAGACTTAATTAAGAAATTATGAAAAGTTGATTGAGTTTATTCAATATTAACACTATAAAAAATGGTCCAACGGTTTTTTTAACAAATAAATAATCATAAAAGGGGTTGTTTATTTTATTTTGACACGATTGTCAGTAAAATTTTAAATAATATTACATGTTTCAACCACGTTTTTCGCATATCGAAAGACGATTTCTACACGGCATGACTAACGTCGTTTCGATCCTCTACCACAACTATTGAGAAATTATTATCACTTTGAAACTCTAAATAAGAGCAATTTATATTTAAATGATTATTTAATGTGATTAATACATACAAACAAATTTCATTTGTAAATAATTGATACAAATAAGTTTTATTTAATTACTAGCTAATTAAAATTTGTTAATCAGAATTATAATAGAGATTAAATAATAAACTACAATTTATATACATTGTAAAATTTGAGTCCATGTATCTTCAAAAGGTGGGATTTAACATGTAGATTTTGTGCCGTACCGAAAGTGTCACAGTTCATTTGTAATTTTTTTTTCATAATAACTTAAATTAGAAATACAAGACAACTTGTACAAAACACATGAGTTTTCCGTGTGAACATGCTACACAAAAGTTAATATTTATTTAATATTCATATATATATATATATATATATATATATATATATATATATATATATATAGATTTAGGTTCAAGTGAGTACCACCTCTAATGCAGCGCACCAGAAGGTACCACCCTTAAAAGTAATTTCTTTGAAATTTTTTTTCATGAACATGTTCTAATTAACATTACACAGATCATATGTGAATTTCACGTAAATCCGAACACTCTAAGTGCATGAAAACACACATCACATGAATGCATGTTCACATGTCTTCAAAATTATGTAAGTGTGTGTTCACATCATTTTTTAGGAGCTAGGAGATGTGAATGTATGTGAAATTTACATACGATCTTCATAATGTTAATTAAAACATGTTTATGAAAAAAAAAATTTAAAAAGTTTTTTTAAAGGTGGTACCTTCTGGTGCGCTGCATTTGGATGGTACTCTCTCGAACCATATTCTATATATATATATATATATATATATATACACACACACACACAAGTAATATTAGTAAATGTGTAGTGTGAACATACGTTCAGAACGGTATAGTTCATGTGAACATATATATACATGTCTGTCAGTAGTTTTGTATTGTTAATTTAAACATGATTATGAAATAAAATTTAAAAATGATTCTAAGGATGCTATCTTTGGTACTCTGCAAAGATGTGGTACTCTCTCGAACTACATTCTCAACAGATTATAATTAACCGAAATCCATATTAAACCCACATGACCCTTCCATCTCCATGGACCGTATCCAAACAATGATCAGTTGGCATAACGGTTTGCTTATAGGGACAGACCAGATAGTCGGTCATCAAAACTCAAAAGTTTCATCAACGTACAACGTATCAATTCCATAAAATAAAAGTCAGCCATTTGGGAAATTTGAAAGAATATATGGTATCCGTACAGCATAAAGCATTCCAACATATGTGTATAGTAAGTACATTACGTATGAACATTTGGGGAAAGTCGCATTACGAATGACACTTGTGGAAGTAAGCCCATTCACACACAAGTATGGTCTCCTCCACACCTTTGCATGAGGGTTAGTGTAGGGAAGAGCTTCAAACACCATTGACAATTGTGTGGGAAAGGAGCATGCTCATATTCTTGTTTCATGGTTCAAATTATATCTTATAAAGCATTTGGTGGTCTAGAAAGCCGGTGGATTATTCAAATAATTTAAAAAAGATTTGAGTACAAATGAAGTCAATCTAATGTTCTATATGTGAAAAATGTGAAATCGAAGAAGTACTTTTTAGGAAACTTTTTAGATCGAGAGGAACATGGAAAGAAGTTATATGGATATCTGATGGGTTAACTTAGTTATTATGAATATCATTGAACACAAATTACAAATTATGATGTCAAATAATAAGCGGCTAAACAAAATATTCATGGAGCTTGTTTGATTACAATTTGATTGATTTGATGTTGTGAAAATTAACTAGTTCATGCCGGTAGGAGGAAAAAAACTACCAAAAAGGTTGCGTTTAGTTAACGAAAACTAGTCAATTTTCATTTCAGTTTTCAATTTATAGTTTTCAAGAAAAAACAAGGTTTTCTATAAAAAGTAAAAACTTGTTTAGATGACGAGAGTCGAACCCGTGACCTCTCACGTATATCTCCACACTCTTACTGTAAGAAAATAAGAATGTTGATCAGTGTTTTTAGTATTAATTCTATTAAAAAAAAACTTTTATTTATTTATTATTTATTATAATAGAGAGAGTGCAACGAAGTCATTGCACACCTAAGCAAAAACATCACATTTTAACGAGTGCGTTAACACTTGAACAATGAAAGCGCCAAAAATATTATTCAAGACTTGGTCACTTTCAACCAAGCAGGCCTCGATAGGATTTCCGATGCCCACGCGCTGACATGTGGCCGCGCGTCGAACAACCTCTTTGCCTTTGTTCCCATTAGGTACTTCATGTTCGGTAGGTGGTGGAGATCCGCCAGCGTGAAACTATCTCCGCCCAAATACTTACTTTCCGACAACCGTGCTTCGTACACATCAAGCACCGCCTCCAACTTCTTCTCGAATTCTTGCACCACCGCCTCATCTGTTGTTAACCCAAACATATGCTTAAGACCTAGCTCCCAAACCAGCTTCGAAGACGCCGGTTCAAATTTCTGAGACTCCACTTCGATCCACACCGCCACAATCGCCATTTTCTTTGGATCCTTGATTATCAGATTGTTGCCTTTGTCGGCGTATGTGTGCACTAGGTATTGCGTAATCGCCCTTGATTCTGAACCAAATCAGATCACCTCAGCTAAAATATTATGGAAGCTTATTTCCCAAGACACAAGTAAACAAAAATCTGAAGGACAATTTTGCTCAAAATAGCAAACAACTTTTTCTTTTTCCTATTATAGCAATCTCGCAGAATTTGTCCTAAATAATGGAATCAACTCTTGGTTTACTCCCGATATAATGCATTTAACCGGTAAACAAGGGTTATGCATAAGGTTTATTGTTTGAAATAACAATTCACTATTCATTTTCTTTTTCTTATTGTGACAATCAATTTTATTTTTTACCATTTAATATATTGTTTGAAATAACAAACTATTTGTTGTTTGAAATAATCGGGAAGTAAACCGAGAGTTGGTTTCGTTACTTGACACAAATTTTACGAGATTGCTATAAAAAAAAATTGGTTGCTGTTTTGAACAATTCCTCCAAATCTAGAATCATTTCATAACTTTAGGAAATTTATTCATAGATAATTTGAATCTACAAACTAAAATCGACGACATTGTTTATGAATTCTGAAATGGACAAATAACCAAGAAAGATAATATAAAATTCAAAAATCACCAATAAAGGTAATGTAAAATCTTTTAGACCAAGAAAAATAACATAAAATTCAAATTTGACAAAAAAAAGTATTGATGACAAATTAAGAAGTTAACTTTTTAATTTTATGCTCTCTTTTTTTGTAAGAGAATAATATTTGATTAACTTTCTTAGCCTAAAACTTGAATTTTATGTTCTTTCTCGGCCAAAATATAATTTTATATTACTTTTATTGGCAAAAAAAAATTTACAATACCTTTATCGTCAAATTTTGTATTTTATATTACTTTTTTGGTAATTTTCCCTTCTGAAATCCAGTAACAGAGATGCAATTTCCTAGGTCAAATTAACTGATTCATCAAAAAAAAAAATTGAAGCTATAGACTGAAATTGGTTGTATACGCAAACAAAATGTGAAATCATTTCATAATTATAGAAAATTTCTTCATAAAAAATTTGAATCTGCAGACTAAAATCGACAAAAATATACACAAATCCTGAAATCGTTTCAGAGAGATGCAGATTCCTCGTCAAATTAAGTGATTCGTCAAACAACTGAAGCTAGAAACTGGAATCCGTTGTATACGCAAACAAAATCTGAAATCATTTCATAATTATAGAAAATTTCTGCATCAAAAATTTAAATCTGAAGACTAAAATCGACAACATTATAAATAAATCCTGAAATCGTTTCAGAGAGATGCAGATTCCTAGTCAAATTAAGCGACTCATCAAAAATTCGAAGCTAGAAACTGCAATCGGTTGTATAGGCAAACAAAATCTGAAATCATTTCGCAAACGCAGGAATAAAAAATTCTTAGGGTTCCCTTACCGAACAACTTGAGATCACCATCCTCAAACGCTGGAACTTGACCGAACGGCTGCAGAAATGAAGATAAATGCAATAAGCCGAAATTAAATTGAAACAAATATGTTTTGATATCAATCAAATAAGATTATAAGTTCGGTTTTATGTACGTTGCGAGAAAGGAATGCAGGTTTTTTGTGTTCTTTGTTGGCCATGTCGACGATAATGAAGTCGTAATCAAGGTCTTTCTCGGCAAGGCAAGCTTGAACTCGGAGAGTTGCGGTTGAACCGTTGGCTCCGTGAACTTTAATCGCCATGATTGTGGTGCAGCAAGCAACAATGATCTTTCTGCAACTTCGATCGATGAAAGCGGAAGGAGGTGGGAGGCAACTCGAGAAGTGGGGAGTCGGTGGTTATAAATAAGCTGGTTGTAGGCAACGAGAAGTCAGAGGTGAAACACGTTTTAGATTTTTCTAGATTCTTTTAATTATTTAAAAAATATTGAGTAAATTACATATATGGTCCTGTGGTTTACATAAAACTTTGGATACGATCCCTGTAGTTTTAATTTTGCATAAACGGTTCTTATCTTCACTGTTTACTTGCAAAATTGGTCCATTTCCTGTTAACTTTAACCATGAAATGGTTAAATCTTTTATAATGACCATTTTACCCTTTTCTTTAATAACAATTTGGCCCTTCAAGTTTGTGGTTAATTTTTGTTTCGGTCCCTCACTCTATTTTACTTATTAACATTATTATTATAACTATTATTATTATTATTATTATTTATTATTAATTTAACTTTTTACATATTAATTTATTTGTTTTTTAAGTTTTTTTTATTTTAATATTTTTTTTATTTTAAATTACAAACTTATTTATTTCTTTTATTATAAACAATTGTATCAAAGTAGAATCCATTTTCATTTTTAGTTTTTCAGAATGAAAAAAAATACAAATATTTTATATTTTAGTTTTTCAAACTAAAAAATTTTGAAAAAAGTTGCAAACCATTCTTGTTTTAAGTTTTTTCATTTTCTAAACGTAGAAAATATGAAAATCAATCCGTTTTTTATTTTTTTTGCACAAAAAAATTCAACCATTTCTGATTTTTTGTTTTGGGAAACGAAAAAAAAATACAAACCATTATGTTATTAGTTTTTGCAAATGAAAAAACAACGAATAATTCTGATTTTCAGTTTTTCCAAACAAAAAGAATCATTTTATTTTCTAGTTTTTCGAACAAAACCATTCCCTTTTATTTTTTTCTCCGAATGAAAACACTACGAACTATTACGTTTTAAAAGTTTTTCCTAAATACGAAATAGTGTGTAGTGTTTTTGTTCGGAAAAACTAAAAATGGAACGACTTGTATTTTTTACGATGCGAAAATTCTAAAAACGTAGTGGCTAGAATAATCTAAAAATAAAAAAATACGAAATTCCATTATTTAGTTTTTTTTTAATGAAAAACAACAAACCCTTTTATTATTTAGTTTTTCCGAACAAAAGATTTCGAACCATTAATTTTTATTAATCTTTAGTTTTAACTTTTTCATATCGTAAAAAATACAAACCATTCCGTTTTTTTAGTTCTTCCGAACAAAAAGACTACACGCTATCTCGTATTTAGGAAAAACTTTAAAAACATAATAGTTCGTAGTTTTTTCGTTCGGAGAAAAAAATAAAAGGAAAATGGTTTCATTCGAAAAACTAGAAAAATAAAATGATTTTTTTGTTTGGAAAAACTGAAAATTAGAATTATTCGTAGTTTTTTTCGTTTGCAAAAAGTAATAACAGAATGGTTCGTATTTCTTTTTGTTTCTCAAAACAAAAAACTAGAATGGGTTTTGGTGCAAAAAAAATAAAAAAACGGATTGGTTTTCATATTTTTTATGTTTAGAAAATGAAAGAACTTAAAACAAGAATGGTTTGTAACTTTTTTTGGTTGAAAAAACTAATAAAAGTTTAAGGTTCAAATTTTTTTTGTTTGGAAAACTACAATATAAAATGTTTGTATTTTTTTCATTCGGAAAAAATAAAAAATATAATGGATTCTATTTTGATACAATTGTTTATAATAAAATAAATAAATAATTTGTAATTTAAATTAAAAAATGAATTAAAATAAAAAAACTTAATAAACAAATAAATTAATATGTAAAAAATTGAATTAATAATAATAATAATAATAATAATAATAATAATAATAATAATAATAATAATAATAATAATAAGTAAAATAGAGTTAAATAAAAAAAATTTACTTGAGGGACCAAAACTAAAATTAACTACAAACTTGAAGGACCAAAATGTTATTAAAGAAAAGGGTAAAATGGTCATTATAAAATATTTAACCATTTCATGGTTAAAGTTAACAACAGAGTGACCAATTTTGCAAGTAAACATGAAGATAAGGACCATTTATGCAAAATTGAAACAACAGGGACCGTATCCAATGTTTTATGCAAACCACAGAGACCATTTCTGTAATTTACTCAAAAATATTTATCTATTTTCTATATAAATTGAATTTAAATAAAAATAAATTATATACACGTACAATCGTCAAATGGAGTTATGCAATGAGGTGTTTTTTTTTTAATTTTAAATTATTTTACATGACACATCATTATCTTAGCGTTATCTTTTATTTAGTTTTTTATTTTATTAAATTTTGTTTAGTCCTTTTTTCACATTTATTATTTTGACATTTTCTTACAAATTTAAACTTATGATTTTAATCATACTTATTTTTGGACTTGTCTTTTGAAAATATTATGTTTTGTTTAATTATATGAAAAAAGACTTTATTATTCAAATGCACAATACAAAATTCTAATGAAATTGTTTTATAATTAAAATGTAACTATTTAATATTTAGATTTGTTTTATTAAATATGATCATGTATAACATTGAAATTTGCTATTATAACGTTAACAAACCCTAACCGATGTATTAGAGACATTACCTATAAATTTATTGATTTGATCGTAAAACCAACAAATTAAATTAACGATTACACCTAATCAATGTGAAAATTTCAAATTATGGTTATGAATATTAATTAATTAATGTTACGATCCAATTTAACAAGACATTGTAGGTAATTTTAGCATTGCAAAATCTAGAAAATCGTTAATAAGAACCAACTAACAGTATCATTTGTCTTGCTTCTTGAATCTATACCAGCTTTCCAATTTCACTATTCGATCCTGGTTCAGTTGTGTTTCGTTATTTGAATTGTTTGAAAAGTATTTTTGTTCATTTGTTTTTATATTTATATTTGTTATTCATATTTTAGACCCCACATCAACGCGCGGATGTTCAATAACTTTTCATACAAATACTTCTAAAACTTCGTGACTACGTATATATCATTGTATGAATTTACTTATTACATTTACGTTCTTCTAAACCTTTAAAAAATTCTCATGTATGTTCAGTATCTAATTATTTATTATTAGAGTAAATTATATAAATGGTCCATGTGGTTTATTCAAAATTATAAAAACGGTCCGTCAACTTTCAAAGTTGCAGTGGTAGTCTCTCAAACCACTTTTTTACTTGCAGAAACTATATATATATATATATATATATATATATATATATATATATATATATACTATAAAAGTTAAGTTCATGTATTAAATTAAATGAGAATGTTAATTACATGTATTCATTTAATAAATAATAATATTTATTTACTATTTATTAAATTTATTAAATTAAATACATATAAAAGTTGAGTCCATGTATTAAATGACTGTCATAAGTTTTCTAATTTTTTTTATTAAATTAAATGATTGTCATAGATTTTTTATTAAATTAAATGAGAATGTTAATTACATGTATTAGTTTAATAAATATAATGTTTATTTACTATTTATTAAATACATAAACATGCAATGGTAAAAACTTTATGTAAACAAATGAGAATGCTAATTATATTTATTTGATTTAATAAATAATAGGAATTATATATATATATATATATATATATATATATATATATATATATATATATATATATATATATATATATATATATATATATATAGAATCAGGTTCATCAACGTACCTATGAGATTCCAGCGTACCCAGCGTACCCTAATGTGAATGATCATTCACATATATTTTTTTTGAATAAACATGTATAAGACAACATTATAAGACTTTTTTTCAAAAGGAACAACATCATAAATCTTGTGAATGATAAAAAAAGATCATGTGAATGGTCATTCACACCATTCACATTGTGTGAAATGACCATTCACATAAATATGCATTGAGCATTCACATAAGTTTTAAGGACACAGAAAGTGTGAATGTATGTGAAATTCATATATCATGTGTATAACATTAATTTAAACATGGTTATGAGAAAAAAAATTAAAAAAAAGTTTTTTAAGGTTGGTACCTTCGGGTGCACTTGATTTCGAGGGGTACTTTTTTGAACCTGACTCTATATATATATATATATATATATATATATATATATATATATATATATATATATATATATATATATATATATATATATATATATATATATAGAATCAGGTTCATCAGCGTACCTATGAGATTCCATCGTACCGAGCGTATCCTAATGTGAATGACTGAATGATCATTCACACACATTTTTTTTTGAATAGACATATATAACACAACATTATAAGACTTTTTTTCAAAAGGAGTAACATCATAAATCTTGTGAATGGTAAAAAAAGATTATGTGAATGATCATTCACACCATTCACATGGTGTGAAAATGACCATTCACATAAATATGCATTGAGCATTCACATAATTTTTAAGGACACAGAAAGTGTGAATCTATGTGAAATTCATATATTATGTGTATAGCATTAAATTAAACATGGTTATGTGAAAAAAAAAATTTTAAGGTCGGTACCTTCGGGTGCACTTGATTTTGAGAGGTACTTATTTGAGTCTGAATCTATATATATATATATATATATATATATATATATATATATATATATATATATATATATATATATATATATATATATATATATATATATATATATATATACACACACATATATATATGATTTAATAAATAATAGGAATTAGATATTTTTAATTTATAAATAATAGGTGTTAGTTATTTTGTGATACTTAATCATATTTTTTAAGTTGGTAATTAAACAATTTAGATACTATTGAGCAAAATTATGTATATATAACTTTGTGCATAAGACGAAACTATATGTACATATAAAATTAAGCATCATGTCCCATAAAAACCGAGTCCATGTATTAAATGACTGTCATAAATTTTTTTTATTAAATTAATCTCATAAATTTTATTATTAAATTAAATGATAATCTTAATTACATGTATTCATTTAATAAATAATAATATTTATTAAATTTATTAAATTAAATACATATAAAATTTGAGTCCATGTATTAATGACTGTCATAAATTTTTTAATTTTTTTATTAAATTAAATGATTATCACAGATTTTTTATTAAATTAAATGAGAATGTTAATTACATGTATTAATTTAATAAATAATAATATTTATTTACTATTTATTAAATACATAAAACAAATGAGAATGCGAATTATATTTATTTGATTTAATAAATAATAGGACTTACATGTATGTATGTATGTATATATATATATATATATATATATATATATATATATATATATATATATATATATATATATATATATATATATATATGATTTAATAAATAATATGTAACACCCTCTAAACCCAGCTAAAAGTCGCGTCGTTTACAATACACAGGTGGCATAAACGCATATAATATCCATATCACAATGTCATGGTTTACACAAACACTGATTAATTAAAACATTTTTACACACATTAACCACAATGTCTAGAAGCCACCCAACATACAAAACCCGACCCAGATCCAAATATCCACAGACAAACCCGGATGTCTGGCCCACAGTTTCCCCAACAGTATAAGGAACACATACATATAACAAAATGCGGAATCTCTCGGCAACGGTAGTCACGCTCCTATCTTCGCTCAGGAGCTGGCGGTCCTATCTTCGGTTCCCCTGATACACACATCAGACTCGAATACGTAAGCTTCGCAGCTCATGAGTACACAAGGGTTAGATACTGCACAATTCACATAAGCACATATCGCATGTCACATGGCAGCCCTACACTTACAGAAGGAGATTCTCATCTCAATTGGGGAATCCCCCCCCCCCCCCCCCTGGAGCCAAGCCACGCCTGTGGAGGCTAACAGGAGTAACGGCTGCATATATACACACACACACACACACACACACACACACATATATATATATATATATATATATATATATATATATATATATATATATATATATATATATATATATATATGGGAACCCTACACAGGGTTAAACTGTGCTACACCGCTCCCGCGATATACTATAATGGATCTCAAGCATATAACACATATGAAGAAAGAAGGATCATACCTGAGGGGTAGCTCGCAGTGCCCAACACAATCACAACAATAATATATGCACATATTATGACTCGATAAAGGTAGGCCCTTTGAAAAGAACTCGTGTACTCACCTGGATTGCCCCGCACAATCTCCCTAACTGTCTGATCCGAACCCGGCCCGTAACAATCTCTGACAATCCCTGTACACAAATTAATTCTCCCCAGATTAATCCCAATTATCCCATAACTTGATAACATACCCAAATGAACCCCACAAAACAGCCCAACGGACCCCCAAAGTCCAGACCGAACCAAGCCCACTGGAGCCGGATCGCGGCCGCACTGGCCCGATCGCGGCCCGCGCTCGAGGAAGATCATCGCGGCCGCGCTTGGCGCGTCGCGACCGCGCTTGCGATGCATAACAGACCCTCTGTTCGATTTTCTGCTCTGTCCAGGGATGAATTCATCCCCCATAATCCGATTTCAGTAGCCATAACTCGCAAAATTAATACCAAAATACTACTAACACATATTCTAACCAATTCCCATCATATCACATGATTAACACACCCAAAATCAGATTCAATTGGAAGGTGTCTTACCTTGAACTCCAAGAACACAAAAGAGAGGATTTCAATATGATTTTTAGCACTTTTGATCACTTAATTTGAGTTTCAACTGAGCTCCAGCAGCATAGAATCACACACACACACACACACTTATCTTAGGTTTTTGCACAAAAGAAAGAAAGCAATGCCCCACACACATATACGTACATGTTACGGATCCGGTTATTTCGCGGGTTCGACACCGATACCCGACCCCAATATTAAAAATCCGCTATGTATATCAATAAGTCCCATTTAATCCCGTGAATCCATAATTATAATTTATTCACTAAAATTATATCCCAAATCCACGTAATTCCCGTCCCGACACGTATAATCCACTATACGGGACGCAATTGGACCAACACAATACTCTATAAAATAATTGGTCAATAGGATAATTACACGTACCTGCTCGGGAGTCGGGGTGTTACAAATCCTCCCCCTTACAAAGATTCCGTCCCGGAATCTATGTCTGGCTCTGAAACAGGAAAGGATAGCGGCTCCGCATCTCGGACTCGGGCTCCCAAGTTGCGCTGGTACCCTTATGATGTCTCCATTGAACGAGTACCAATGATATCTCTTTATTGCACAACTTCTTCACCTTACGATCAGTAATCTACTCTGGCTGCTCAGCATATCTCAATTGATCATCCACGAATATCTCTGATAACGGCACGTACTGATCCTCTTTCGCTAAACACTTTCTCAAATGGCTCACGTGGAACGTATCATGAACACCGGCTAACTCTGACGGCAATCTCAACCGGTTGGCCTGATCCCTGACTCTGGCTATGATTTCAAACGGTCCTATATACCTCGGACACAGCTTGCCCCGGTGTCTGAATCAGATTACCCCTTTCCACGGAGATACTTTTAGCAACACCTGATCCCCAACACGGAACTCAAGCTCGGATGTACGGCGGTCAGCATAACACTTCTGGCGGCTCTACGCGACACGCATATGCTCACGCATATCGCTTGTCTCCTGAAGTACCTCAGGCCCACTGATCGGTCGCTCACCGACCTCACCCCAACACACTAGGGTTAGACACTTACGTCCATATAATGCTTCGAACGGTGCCATCGTAATCGAGGCGTGGTAACTATTATTATAAACAAACTCTACTAACGGGGAGATGCACATCCCAGCTACCCTTGAAGTCTATGGCACATGCTCTCAGCATATCCTCGAGTGTCTGGTTTGTGCGCTCAGTCTGCCCATCTGTCTGAGGCCTGTAAGCTGTACTCAGCTGAACCCGGGTACCCAGCTCTCTCTGGAAACTCTGCCAGAACCGCGAGGTGAATCGAGTATCGCGATCAGAACTAATCGACTTCGGAATCCCATGCCGCGACAATACCTCATCAATATACAGCCGCGCTAGCTGATCCATCGTGATCGTACCCCGAACCGCAAGAAAATGTGCACTTTTAGTCAATCGGTCCACTATGACCCATATCATATCGTTCCCACGCACAGTACAAGGAAGTCGGACAATGAAATCCATCGTGATGTGGTACCACTTCCACTCGGGAATCTCCAGTGGTTGTAGACGGTCGTGCGGTTTCTGGTGCTCACTTTTAACCCGCAAACATGTCATAAACTGCTCGAAGTAACGGCCCACGTCCCTTTTCATACCCGGCCACCAGTAGAACTCTCGGAAGTCTCGGTACATCTTTGTGCTCCCAGGATGAATAGACAACCTCGATTTATGCGACTCATCAAGGATTAACTGTCGCAAGTCCCCAACTCTAGGAACCCAAACTCTGTCTCTCAACGTATATATCCCTCGGTCATCCCTGACCAACGATTCTGTCTGTCCCACCAACCTTTCTCTCTTCACATTCGGCTCCCGCAAACCCTCTATCTGTGCCAATCTCAGACTGTCAATCAGGGTAGAGGTGATCTCGAGTCTCACAGCTCGGGAAGTAACTGTCTGAACACACGCCTTACGGCTCAAGGCGTCAGCTACTACGTTCGCCTTCCCAGGGTGATACTGTATCTCACAGTCATAGTCTTTCAGGAGCTCTAAACTGCGTCTTTGTCGCATGTTCAATTCCTTCTGACTGAAAAGATACTGGAGGCTCTTGTGATCAGTATAAACCACAAACTGAGATCTATATAAATAATGTTGCCATATCTTTAGCGCAAATACTATGGCATCCAACTCAAGATCATGGACAGTATGATTCTCCTCATATGTCTTCAACTGTCTCGAAGCGTAGGCAATCACCTTGCCCCGCTGCATCAATACACAACCCAGCCCCGTCGCGGATGCATCACAGTACACAGCAAAATCATTTGTGCCCTCGGGTAGGGCCAACACCGGCGCCTGGCACAATCGAGCTCTCAACTCAGCAAAGGCAGCCTCCTGCTTGTCATTCCACTCGAATGGTACGCCTTGCCGTGTCAGTCTCGTCAACGGCATGGCTATCCACGAAAAGTTTTGAATGAACCGTCTGTAGTAGCCTGCTAATCCCAGGAAACTACGGATCTCTGGCACGGTCTTAGGCTGCTCCCAACTCATAACAGCCTCAATCTTCGCGGGATCCACTTTGATGCCCTCGTTGCTCACAACATGACCCAAGAATTGCACTTCTCGGAGCCAAAACTCGCACTTCGAAAACTTCGCATAGAGTCTCTCTCTCTCTGCAGCACGCTCAGGACCTCCCTCAAGTGCTGCTCATGCTCCTCGGCGCTACTCGAGTAGATCAATACGTCGTCTATGAACACGATCACAAATCGATCCAACATGGTTCTACACACCCTGTTCATCAAATCCATGAAAGCTGCGGGTGCGTTAGTCAGTCCGAATGGCATGACTAAGAACTCATAGTGTCCATAGCGAGTCCTGAAGGCTGTCTTGGGCACATCCTCTTCCCTGACCTTCAGCTGGTGATATCCAGATCGTAAATCAATCTTCGAAAGAAGCTAGATCCCTGTAGCTGATCGAATAAATCGTCGATTCGCGGAAGTGGATATCTGTTCTTCACTGTCACTTTATTCAGCTCTCGATAATCGATACACATTCGCATGGTACCGTCTTTCTTCTTCACAAACAACACCGGTGCTCCCCACGGTGATGAGCTCGGACGGATAAATCCCCTATCCAGCAACTCCTGAAGCTGAATCATCATTTCTCGCATCTCAGTGGGTGCCAGCCTATAAGGCGTCTTCGCAATCGGCACCGCTCCAGGGATAAGGTCGATCCGGAACTCTACCTGGCGATCTGGCGGTAGCCCAGGTAACTCATCTGGGAATACCTCAGGGTAGTCTCGCACTACAGGTACATCCCCTACCTTCGTCTTCTCCTTCTGGGCGTCAATCACATAAGCCAGGAAGGTCTCGCAACCTTTCGTCACGTATCTCTGGGCTCTAACCATCAAGCTAATCCCAATCTCGCCCTTTCGCCTCTCCCCGTAAACTGTCACGGCCTCGGTGTCGGAAATCGGTATTCTGATCATCTTCTTAGCACAAAGAATGTCTGCCTGACGGGCTGTCATCCAGTCCATACCGATGATCACATCAAAGCTGCTGATCTCAATAGGCAGTAGATCGATCAGGAATCGGTGAGTATCGATCTCGAGTACACACTCTCGATAAACACGGCTCACTAGCGCGGTACTGTCGTCTACCCTCTCATATACCTGTTTGCAAATAGTTTTGCATTGTTAATTTAAACTTGATTAAAAGAAATTAAAAATGTTTTTAAAGATGATACATTTGGTACTCCGCCAACATATAGTACTCTCTCGAATTATATTCTGAACAAGTGACCGTAAACTGAAATCCATATTAAGCCCACACGAACCTTCCTTCTCCACGGACCGTGCCCAAACAATGATCAATTGTCATAACGACATGCCAAAAAGGATAGACTCGAAAGTCAATGATCAAAATTATCATTTTAACAACAAAATCAAAGTACGCCGTATCATTTGCATATAAAAAGTTAGCCATTTGGGTAATTTAAAAAAGAGTAAATTACAAAAATGGTCCCCGTGGTTTGTTCGAAATTATGGAAACGGTCCCTCAACTTCCAAAGTTGCAGTAGCGGTCCCTCAAACCACTTTTTACTTGCAGAATTGGTCCTTCTGTTTCTAAAATTTTTAAAAATGACGATTTTGCCCTTATTTCAATTACAAGTTTGCTAATTTCAATTTTGGTCCCTTTTCTTACTTTTTCATTTTTGGTTTTAAATTTGAAATATTAATTTAATAAATTATGATTTGATTCATTATTAATTATAATTTTATTATTATTAATTATTCCTATTTATTTTGTAAAATAAATCTATATTTCTTTACTAAAAAATTATGTTTATATATATACTTAATTAGTTAACTTATGCATCTTTTTATGTATTCAATTTATTTATTAAAGTTTTATTTATTTATATTTTATTGTTTAAACTATTTGTATAATTTTATTATTTATAGTTTTCCATCAAACTATTCATTACTTTCAAAATTTTGAATTTGTGTAAATTTTGATTTAAATTTACTAATTCATTACGTTTTGAATTAAGTTTGCAAATTTTTTTATTTTTATTTAAATATTTTGTTACGCTAATATGTTTTTATATAAATTTATTATTTCATTTGTTTGGAATTAAATATTTTGTTATGCCAGTACGTTTTGATTTTAATTTATTATTTTATTTGTTTTGATTTAAAATGTTGCTACGTTAATACTTAAGTGAAAATTAAAATATTTAAGTAAAAATGAATAAAACTTTTAATGTATAAACTTATAAATCAAAAAGATTAAAATACTATATTAAAATCAAAACATATTGGCAAAACAAAGTATTAAAATTAGAAAAATTAAATGATAAAATTAAATCAAAACGTAACGTAACAAAATATATTATTGTAAATAAAATAAACTAAACTATAATTATAATTCATTACTTCTAATATCTATAAAAATTAATAAATATAAAATATAAATACAATATCGTATTCTTACGTCTTTAAATAATAATAAATAGATAAGATTTAAATCTACATTCAAATTATATCTTATATGTATTTTATCTATAAATCTAATTAAAAAAATGTATTATTTGTTTATTTATAAAATGATTTGTAAAATTATTTATTTTTAATATATATTAGTAATTTAATAACTTTTAAGGCATTTTTTTAAAACCAACCAAATAAAATAATAAATTTAAATCCAAACGTACTGGCATAACAAAATATTTAAATCCAAACAAATAAAAAAATAAATTTAAATAAAAACATATTAGCGTAACATAAACTTAAATCAAAACGTATTGAATTAGTAAATTTAAATCCAGTTTTACATAAATTCAAAATCTATTAACGTAATGAAATAGTGTGATAGAAAGTATAAATAAAAAAATTATACAAATATTTTACCAATAAAATATAAATAAATATAACTTTAATAAATAAATTGAATACATAAAAATATGGATAACTTGACTAATTAAGTATATAAATAAAAATAGTTTTAGTAAAGAAATATAGATTTATTTTACAAAATAAATAGGTACAATTGATGATGATGATGATGATGATGATGATGAGTGAAAAAATAATAATAATAATGAGAATAATAATAATAATATAATTAACAATGAATCAAAACATAATTTATTAAATTAATATTTCAAATATAAAACCAAAAATGTAAAATTAAGAAAATGGATCAAAATTGAAATTACCAAACTTGTAATTGAAAGAAGGGCAAAATCGTCATTTTTAAAAAATTTAGAAATAGAAGGACCAATTCTGCAAGTGAAAGGTGGTTTGAGTGACCGTCACTGCAACTTTGGAAGTTGAGGGACCGTTTCCATAATTTTGAACAAACCACAGGGACCATATCTGTAATTTACTCTTTAAAAAAACTATAGTGGTAGGTACATCATGATGGAAAAATTGTAATTTGAATTCAATATTTTGTTATCATATCGTAATTTAATTTCAAGAATTGATTTTTTTTTTTTAAATTCTTATATCTTATAATTGGTATCGAAAACTTTATTCCGGAAAGTCGCATTAAGCATGACACTTGTGGAAGTAAGTTCTCATTGACACACAAGTATGGTCCCCTCCACACCTTTACACAAGGGTTAGTGTAGGGAAGAGCTTCAAACACCATTGACTATTGTGTGGGAAATGGGCATGCTCCTATTCTTGTTTCGTGGTTCAAATTCTATCTCATAAAGCATTTGGTGGTCTAGAAAGTCGGTGGATTATTCAAATAATTTAAAAAAGATAGGAGTATCAATGACGTCAATCTTATGTTGTAAATCGACGAATGAATTCTAAATAACTATTTAGATCGAGAACTTGTAAAAGTTTCTTTGAATGGAGAGTTGACTGGGTTCTCTAACCATCGCTTTAAGACTTGGTAATTATGGATATTATTAAACACGAATTAATGATGTCAATTGATATGTGGCTAAATAAAACATTCAAGCTTAGCTTTTTTATTAAGAAAAGTCAAAATGATTCGTAATAAAAAGCTAAGCTTGAAGACTTTTTTATAAATTAAATTATAGAAAATAAGACGGCGTTTGGTTCGTGTAATGGAATTCGATTGAACTGAAATTTAAATTTAAGTTGTTTACAACTTTTGATAACTAATGTAAATGGTTAAATTTTATGTATTTTCCATCAAATTTCTTTATTTATAGGAATTTGACATTTCTTTCAACTCATACATGAATTAAGTTTCAACAAATACATGAATTAGGTTCCGATTTACATCTTTAACCAATACTAAAAACTATTTTTTATATTCACCATCAATCACATTAATAATTAAAATTTAAATTCTAATTCATTCGAATTTCATTTCGTGAACCAAATGCTACATAAGTCATTAAACAAATTGTTATCTGAAAATAATTTCAATATTATTTAACTTTTTTGTATTTTGATCGTTAATCCATTTGTATCCGTTTGCGGATAGATTACAACCCCTTTATAATATTTTTAATGTTCTTATAAATCTTTTGATTTTAAACTATATATATACTAGGTTAATACCCATGTATTACATGGATTGATATGAAAAATTAGTTATACATTTAAAATTTATAAAGAGGTGTAATCCTTTAAAAAACTTTAATATGTTTTTTTAAATTAAATACAATAAAACCAATAAAAAGATGATGCAGACAAAATCATTGAGTCAATGATAAAAATGATGGGTTTAAGTCAATGTTTACTTCAAAAAAAAGACAGTGAAGATGTAATTCAAAGTTTTTGAATTATGATTAAATATAGTATTTTATGGTTCTTACATATGTGAGTTAATTCAATTATTATTTTCTTATCATTAATTCAAAAATTTGGTTCTTCATTCTGTTTTATTTATTGTTGTGCCATCATCAATCCCATAAAAATCAACAAAATAATTATTTATATTTTTTTTATTTTTTTGAAGTATATTATTATAAATTATATAACTTTATTAGAGCTTAAATAAGACCATATATAAGTTTTCTTATTGAAGATGTTTTAATTTATAATAAAATTTTATTGCCAAATTGATTAAAATTTGATATAACAATTTCAGCGTCAACTAAAAATATAAATCGTTAATTAAGATTGTTTGAAATAATTTATTTTAAAAGATAAATTTTGCAACATTTAGTTTTGAAGTTTTAGAAAATATTAGTACAAATTTTTATTAAAGAAAATACATTTGAAATTTGAATGATTTTAAATGTGTCCAAATTTCATACTTAACATATAAAGATTTGATAACAAAATATTTTTCAAATTTATTGTATAATGATATTTAATTATTATTTCATAAAATTATTTATTCTTTCAGACATTTAAATTTGAAATTTACTATTTTTTTGATCTTATAAAATTTTTTATTTGACTAAGTGTTTTAAAATTATTTATTCTTTGGAATATTTAAACTTGAGTTTATTATCTTATAGATTTTTAAAAAATTTTATTTTAGCTTGTTGATTTGAAAATTTTTATTTAAGTATTAATTATAGTTTCAATTAGTTTAGGGAACAAAAATAATAAGTTTCAAAAGTTCAAATTAAATGAATTAAACGATATCTATATTACTAAAATTAATGTAATTTTTATTTTTGGAAAAAGAGCGGGAAAATGAAAAAGTAGGGTATTAAGAAGATGACACGTACCAAGAATTGTTCTCATTTATTATAATATATAGATTTATTTGATAGAATATGTTTCGAGAGTATCATCTATTATGCAGTGCACCAGAATGTACCACCTTTAAATAAAATTTTTTTCATAAACATGTTTTAATTAACATTATGAAGATCATATGTAAATTTCACATACATTCACATCTCCTAGCTCCTAAAAAATGATGTGAACTTACACTTACATAAATTTGCATATATCTGAACGTGCATTTATGTGATGCATGATTTCATACACTTAGAGTGTTCGAATTTGCGTGAAATTTGTATATCATTGTAATGTTAAATAGAACATGTTCATGATAAAAAATTTCAAAAAAATAATAATTTTAAGAGTGGTATCTTCTGGTGCGCTGCATAATGGGTGAAACTCACTTGAACCTAAATCTATCTATCTATATTCTATATATATTAATAAAACAAAATACCCACATGCCACATGTCACTCTATCCTTTTATCAATTTTTATTTTCCCGCTCTTTTTCCGAATTTAACATTTTAGTGTGATTAATTTAAATGATTGCTGTGAAGACCTCCCCTTACGGGGCAGTCCTCAGAGTTTAGGTCCCACATCACGCAACACGATATCAATCATAACTAAGATAGAGTAATTATATTGCGGAATCTTAAATTACAGGTACAAAATTTTTAGTGCGAGTTACAGTTTTCAAATTAAACTTATAAAGGGTACCAGACTAATCTAATTCATGTCACCATACAATCAAATCAAGTCTACCCAGACCACCACAATTTTCATCTGTCAATCAGTACCGAGGGGTTTGTTGAGTAGTGGTCTATAGAAAACTTCAATCTTGATCTTGTAAGACCTAAGAACTAGGTCCAGCAGGTGACTTTCCTTTATATTTTCCTGTAAAAAGTGTAAACAACATCTGTAAGCAAAGCTTAGTGAGAATATAGATTTTCAGATTACATGCATTATCAAGCGGATCATGGGTCTAGCGTGATATGTCTTGACTGCCGCTACAGCCACTCATGATTGAGACATAGTAGTCATAGAATAGGATGATGTCCACACCACGCACACGCTTATTAGTGGAAGCTATCCACTCAGCGGTCAACATGTGTAACATCGGAGTGTCTATACCAAGTTCAATAGAACTGGTGAAGTAGCATGGTCTAGAACAATAGACCGTCAAAGCTAATCATGCTAAGCTGAATCAATATGTCAAAGATGCGAGTAATAATGAAAGCATAAGTCATCAAGGTCATGATAGCAATAAACTCATAACAATATCTGAAATGAACTGTAAGTACAATGTCATGCGAAATAAAAAGTCAAATAACTATCATGATCCACAGGGCATCACTGAACCATGGTGTGCACATGTCACAATCCAGCTGAGCATTCATGAATGTCAAATAATCTATCATCAACAATATATCTCAAACGGAAGTCTAGCATGCAAAACTGAATATCTATAACTCACAGGTTCTTGTGGTCTTTATCAAGCAGATTTAAATCCACTACGGCACTACCTGAGTTATCCCAGGATTTTATCTTTAATCATGTCTATCTGATCTATGTCAATTCTATTCAATTCTGTGACCCACTTTCAATATCTTTAAATCTTTAGATCTTTGTTCAGAATTTAACTGATCCTGTCCAAATTATATCATATCATTAGCTTTTAGCTTTAAAATCTTTGTTTGATCTGATTTTGATAACTGATAACTCATCAATCGTTTCGTTCATTTTCTTTGTTTCTTTGAATTCTCAAAAGATATATATATATATATAATCATGTTGCTTTATTAATAAATCTTTAAATTCTTATTTTAAAATATCAAAATAGGACATCCGAATTCGGACAATCCGGATTCGAACCATCCAGATTGTGTCATCCGGATTCGGACCAACCAGGCATCCGGATTCGGACCTAGTCATCCGAAATAGTACCATCCGAAATAGGTCATCCGGATCTTGGCAACCGAGTTGGACCATCCGAACTCGGGTCATCCGAGTTCGGACCACTTTCTCATCCGAAGTTGCATCATCCGCATTAGATCCGAAATGGGCTTCATCCGAATTCGGGTCTCAACCGAATTCGGATCCCATACTTATAATTTCCCAGAAATTGTTCTTCGTGTTCTATCTTATATTCATATGGATTTTTACTTAAAATTCAGTAAACTCATTTTCATTAACATGCAACTTAATATAATGTTATATTATCATATTTGGGTTGTTTTTATACAATTTTCCCTATCAAAACACACTTATTTGATCAAAATCATCCAAAATAAGCATTTTTTTTTTGTCAAGAACACTTATTTTTATAAAAACTCAGATTTGTACTTATTTTGGACGATCTAAGCTATAATATTTGTTTCTGTAACATTTAATAACTTCATTACATGATTAACTACTAAAAATTTAAACATGCAACCATCAAATTCCATGTTTATAATCCTAGGTTTCGGTTCTTCATAAAACCGAACCAAAATTCACAAAATACCGAATTTTAATCAAGAATTACCTCAAAATCTTGTAGATTGATGATGCTTGATGATATTTGTAACATTCACTTGTCTTAAATCTTCAATTAATGGAACAATTTATGAAAATTTTGGTGAAAATTGGAGGTTGCCGTAGGTTTAGAGTGAGAGAAGAGAGAGAGAGAGAGAGAGTTAATTTCTTTAAATGTTGATTAATAAGTATAATTACTCATTTCTTGTTTTATATATATGTAAATTTTGATAATGTGAGCAATTAACCCCCTCCACTTTGTATTTTACATCTCTTTTATTTGATCATCAAAATAATTTATAACATTTATATATAAATAATTTCATACTTAATTAAATTGCAAACAAATAATGTAATAAAATTACATTATTAGCTCAAAATCAAATATTACATGTTTGGCCAAAAGCTAGGTTGTTACAATTGCCAATTAAGGCCTCGTTTGTTTTCCATTAAGAGGCTCTTAAAAACGTCTGAAGTCTAAATTGCAGATCTAAAATAAATTAAGTTTGTTTTTTTAGGTTCAGACTTAAGAGGTTGAAACCTCTGAATTTTCCTCTGAATTTTAAGAGGATGAGAGTTGTCTTAATTAAAATTAAGAGGCTCTTAATTTCAGATGTTAAGGCATCCTCTTAATTTCAGACGTGGTTTTCAGACTTCAGACATTTAACCTCTTAAAAAACAAACACCACCTAAATAACTCAATTTTTGATTTTTTCCTAATATATTCATTTAGCAAACTAAATTTAGTACATTTAAAATAAAAAATTTTGAATTGATAATTTGCTTAATGATTATTTTGTAAGTAAATTAAATATCATAATTAAAATATCATTAAATAACATAAACGAATAATCCTAACAAATAATATTATTTTTAAGTTCTAATTTAGGCTTTTACATTTTATTAAATCATATTTGTTAATACGCATAGTGTTTATTATAAGTTTAAGTCATTCTTTTTAATTACTGTACGAAATGATTTTAAAATTTAAGGTATGTATACAAAATGAATATTATTATTAGTATACAAAATTTTAAACTATGTATAACATGTTTTAACTGCATATTAATTTAAATTTCATAGATTGTTTTTATCGATATTGATCCGTATTTTATGTCAATTATAGAACTAGAAATCATTATTTAATTTAATTCATCATGATTATTTTAAAATTTTTTTTATAAGATTATAACTTTTTTTCTCTAGGCGTATGTAGATTTATTTATGGTGTTTTTAAAATAAATTATTGTTTAAGTTATTTAACGATTAATCATTTGTTTATAACATTTATGGAATTAACAACATAAATTATCATTTATAACAACTAATTTTATTGTAGGTTAAAAATAGCACAACCATAAACAAAACAATTACAACTTTTTAAAATGTTAATTTGTTTAACTCTGTATTATGTCTTCAAATATCATTATACATAGTAATTAGTTTATAACCCACGTATTACGTGAATATTTTTAATTAAATTATTTATATAAAATGTATATGAGTAAAAATAAAAACATACAATAATAATAATTGTGTTTATTTTTTATTATTTACAGATTAAAAAATAGAGCATATTTATCTTTTTTAACAATATTAAATTGTATTTATCTTTTATTTTTCATAAGTTGTAATTATCTTTTTGGTGAACGTAGAGGTGACACGTGACATTTGATGTTTCCTTTATTATCCATAATAATAATAATTTCCACAATTATTTCAAATTTTTACATTTGAATCTCATTATGATTATTATGGATAATAATGATAGATATTTATTTTAGGTAAACATTAGTTTTAAATGTTACAAAATCTAATTTATAACTAATTAATTAATGAAAAGAAATAAAGTCAAAATTTAATGTAATTAAGTTAAAGTGTTAAATTTGGAAAAAGAGATGGAAAAATAAAATTTTCTTGTATTGTAGAAGTGACATATGACATGAATTGTTTTATTTTATTATAATACATAGGTTAATCAACTCATGTATTACATGAGTTGATTTAGAAAATACATATTTTTTTATATTTTAATAAATTATTATAAAATTTATATATAATTAAAATAAAAAAATTGAAAGCTAGTTAAATTAAAGATAAAAAATACTTAGTTGTTTGATATTAAATAAAAAAAATATTATTATATTGAATTATTAAAAACAGATAATATGTGTTTGCAAAAAATGTTTCTTTTAGTTTTTATTGACTTCAAATTTGAAATATCAATATAAGAAACAAAAAACTTCACTTATGTGAATGTGTATGTATTTTGAAAATGATAAAATATAAAAATGGAATATCTGAAAAACAATCAAAATTTATCATATTCACAATTGAAGTTTTATCAATTAAATTTTAAATCTTGTTAGCAAAATAGTTAACAAAAATTTTTAACTTTAGTTACTGCACTTCTACATTTAAATCCAAATTTTTACATTTGAATTTAACTATGATAATTAAGGATAATAATAATAATGACACATATTTATTTTAGGTAACTATTAATTTAATATTAATTCATTAATGAAAAAAGTAAAATCAAAATTTAATGTAATTAAGTTAATGTAGTAAATTTGAAAAATGAATTTAAAAAATGGCATAGGTATAATTATTGATTTTAATTAAGGGTATAAGAGACATTTCATAAATAATTATGAGTTGTCATTAATCTGAACCATTGATTTCTTTCCATCAAATGGTTCAGAAAGTCCAAGTGATTTTCTTATTTTATATAGTATATATAGTAATCTAGTTAGATAAAAGTAATATTTAAATTCAAAGCTTATTAAAATCATTTCATAAGATTGCCTTAAATATATTGGAGTTAATTTAGGTAGTAATTAATACTATTTTGTATTTAATTTTTAGAAATAAATTAGATAATTAATTTAGTAGAGTTATAGTAGGATATTTAGGCGGGAAAACGAAATTGTGAGTACTTTAGAGGATGACACTTAGCACAAAATGTTTTCTTTTATTATAATATATAGATAGATTGAATACAATATTCATACAAGTTAATATTAAAATATTATAATTCTTATTTTATGTATTTGTATTTAAGTTGATCTAAAATTTTTAAAATACAATTACTTTAAATATATCCTATGGGTAAAAAACTAGTTTGATATAAGGGCAAATTACCAAGAAAGGTAATATAAAATCTAAAAATTGCCAATAAAGGTAATGTAATTTTTTAGGCCAAGAAAGATAACATATAATTCAAATTTGACAAAAAAAGGTATTGATGACAAATTAAGAAGGTAAATTTTTTATTTTACGCTCCCTTTTTCGGTAAGCGAATAATATTTGATTATCTTTTTTGGCCTAAAATTCGAATTTCATAATCTTTCTCGGCCAAAATAGAATTTTATATTATCTTTTTTGGCAAAAAAAATTTTACAATACCTTTATTGTCAAATTTTGTATTTTATATTACCTTTCTTGGTAATTTTCCCTTGATATAATATATATATTTTTCAGATGAAACGTAAATGAGTAATGATTCTATAAAAAGAAACTACAGAGATACTTACTTCATATTATGTGATGATTGATAATTTCGATACCCTGCGAAGTGCAAGGTAGTACTTCTTGAACCACGTCATAACTCATAAGAAACTTCTATTGATTAATCATTTATCGGTTGTTGGATTCGACGGTGGACTCAAGATTTTCGGTCGCCGATGACACAAATTTAAGTTCTGATTCTGATTTTACAAATTTATTAATTAGATTGGTCGAGTCGGGTTAATAGCCGATAATATTAATTGAAATTTCATAAAATTTTGGGATTGAATAAGATTAATTGTATTGAGTTTGATGAAATGAACCAAAATAATAAATAATAATGACTTATTTGATAATTAATTTTCGGTGTTATATTATTAATTCATTATTTTTTTATTCGTTACATTAAATTACAAAAAATAATACAAATTTATTTATTTGATCGAAGATTATAAAAATTTTAGATTAAATTATTCTAGTTTACGTTTTAATATTTAAAAAGCACGGTTCCACGTTCAAAAAACCACCTGTTGAACATACAAAAAATCGTAAAAAATTACATTACGTGCCACCCCTCAACTCCACTTGGGTCCGCTCCTAGTTGGATTTGCGTCTAAAATTTTGTTGTAGCCTTTTGTAAACTAATACTAAGATAATAGTTATAACAAAAAATTGTTGTCGAAATAATAGTGTTTTGTTTAGCTTCTGTTGTTTGCTATCATAATTATCAAATAATCGGTTTTTAAAGTGTTTAGATTTGCGTTTTAACTTGTAAATGATCAAACAATCACTTATTATGCAAATAAGCTATATTTATTTTAACTTATAAAAAACTGTATTAGGATTAATTCTAAACACAGATAATCACTTATTAACGTATGCAATCAAAACACTTTAAACCAATTATTTATGTTATTGTAACGTAATAATATAATAATTATAACGTAAAATAAAGACTTTTAAAATCAAAAGATTTAAATGAACAATAAAAATATAAAAAAATAAATCATAACAATAAAAACTTCTATTAATTATTTTTATTATTTTTATAATAATAATGGAGTGCAACGATGTCATTGCACACCTAAGCAAAAACATCACATTTAACAACGAAAGCTCCACAAATATTATTCAATATTCAGACGCGGTCGCTTTCAACCAGGCAGGCCTCGATAGGATTTCCGACGCCCACGCGCTGACATGCGGCCGCGCGTCAAACAATCTCTTTGCCTTTGTTCCCATCAAGAACTTCATGTTAGGAAGGTGGTGGAGATCCGCCAGAGTAAAACTATCTCCGCCCAAATACTTACTTTCCGACAACCGTGCTTCGTACACATCAAGCACCGCCTCTAACTTCTTCTCGAATTCTTGAACCACCGTCTCATCTGTTGTTAACCCAAATATCGGCTTATAAGCCAGCTCCCAAGTCAGCTTTGAAGACGCCGGTTCAAATTTCTGTGACTCCACTTCGAGCCACACCGTCATAATCGCCATCTTTTTTGGGTCTTTGATTATCAGATCATTCCCCTTGTCGGCGTATGTGTGTGCTAGGTATTGCGTAATCGCCCTTGATTCTGAACCAAATTGATCACGTCAGTTGGAAAAGTGTAAACAAAATCTGAAATCATTTCATCGTTTTATCGAATATTTGGATCTACAAACTAAAATCGACAACATTTTATGTATAAATTCTGAATTCGTTTCACAGAGATGCAAATTCCTAGGTCAAATTAACGTGTTCATCAGAAATTTGAAGATAGGAACTTGTAATTCGCCAAAATCTGAAAAACATTACACAGATGAGCAAATTCCTAGGGTCAAATTAACTTATTCATCAACAAATTGAAGCTAGGAACTTATTATTCACCAAAATCTGAAAAACATTACACAGATGAGCAAATTCCTAGGGTTAAATTAACTGATTCATAAGAAATTTGAAGCCAGGAACTTATAATTCACCAATATCTGAAAAACATTACACAGATGAGCAAATTCCTAGGGTCAAATTAACTGATTCATCAAAAAATTGAAGTTACGAACTTAAAATTGGCTATATACACGAAAAATATCCGAAATCATTTCGCAATGACAGGAATAAGAAAATCCTAGGGTTTTATCTTACCGAACAACTTGAGATCACCATCCTCAAACGCTGGAACTTGACCGAACGGCTGAAAAAATGAAGACAAATGCATCAAGCGGAAGAAAAATTGAAACAAATATCAATAAAATAAGTAGAGTTTTATGTACGTTGCGAGAAAGGTATTCAGGTTTTTTGTGTTCTTTGTTGGCCATGTCGACGAGAATGAAGTCGTAATCAAGGTCTTTCTCGGCAAGGCAAGCCCGAACTCGGAGAGTTGAGGTTGAACCGTTGACTCCGTGAACTTTAATCGCCATGATTATGGTGGTACGGCAAGCGAGAATCTCTGCAACTTCGATCGGCGAAAGCGAACGAACGTGTGAGCAATTTGGGAAGCGAGGAGTGAGTGGTTATAAATATAAGCTGGTGGTTGGCATCGAGAGAGAGGCGAACACGTTTTAGATTTTTCTGAATTCTTTTATAAAAATGTTTATAAGACTAAAAAAAAAAAATATTTTTTTAACGGCAAACTATCCTACTTCTATTTCTAAACTACTCCTTATCACAAGACATATTTTCACCACCTAAATTACAACTTGCCTCCGACGGGAGTCGAACCCGTGACCTCTCACTTATATAAAAAAAACTAACATTTTGTTTTTATATATGTACTTTTAGTCTCTTTATGTTATTTTTTACTAACTAATTATTTTTGGTTTAATGAAATTTGGTAATTAGAATTTGGTTTTCAGTTTTCTAAAACCCGGTTTTCCAATTATAACCAGACTCTAATAATCAAATTTTACAAAACCAAGAAAAAAAATCAACTTTAGGACTTTTTTGAGAAAAATAACATTAAGAGATAAAAACGCAAAAACCGTAAAAACATGTTGATTTTTTTTTATAATAAATTACAAAAGATATAATTTAACTAACCAAAAGTTTTAAAATAGATAAATCTTTAACTAAATATATTCTTATGGAGTGACGTTTAGTATGATGAATCATAAGAAACAAAATCATTTAGATCTATAAATTTTTTAACCAATTTAAATTATGTTTTTAACCAATTTTAGACAAGGTGTTATGGTCCAAAGTCAAATTTAAGTTTTGGGTTGGATAGTCTATCCGTCCTTAAGTGGTATTATCAGCCATTTCGAAGGAATAGTTGTCTTTGTCTTTCTTCACTATGTAAATAGGTTTGGAGAAAAAAATGTCATCCAAACCCAAAAATAAAATGTATAAGACAGGAATCAAGAAAAAAAGTCAAAACATATAAATCAGACTGAATGACATCGGTACATTTTCGAATGGTCTGATCATCAAGTTCAGTTTGTTATAAAAGACAAGCTTCGTCGAAACCAAAAAAACTGATAAACCAGTTGATATTGTCCTTACTGACAGTCCATGAAAGAAAATGAAGTTGAAGAGAAAGTGAAGTAAATTTCTTGTTGTTGTTGTCAATGGAATAATCAAGGCGGTCTTAAATACATTTTCCCATCAATGTCAGTTTCTAGGCCGTTCCATTGATTTTTTACGCCCCTGAATAAAACGTATAAAAAGACCCTACACATACACACAAATACACACACACACACACACACATTTGTGTGTACAAACATATTTTTTGTTTTCTTTCCGTCCATAAGTTAAACAACTCAACTGTATATTATTTACGGTGAGAAGTAATAAAATTAGAGGACCTATAAAATTTTGGGCTTTGGGCGGTTGCCCCCTTTGGGCGCCCTCAGAGTCGGCCCTGGTCAGTTTTTATCAAAATACGTAATATCACATATAGCCGAGAAATTTTGGTGGTGTTGCTTAACAACGTAGGTTATGCTTGTATCCGTCGATCGAAACTGTTATCGTCGTAGTTACAATAACGGTGACAGTGGTGGCTAGTAGCCTAGTAGAGTGGTGGTGAAAGGTCATAAAAAGTAGGCAAAATGAAAAGTAAAAAAGTATAGGAAATGAAAAGTAAAAAAGTAAAAGAAATGATGTTTGGAAAGAGGAAATGAAAAGTAAAAATGAAATAACTTTTGGAAATTGGGAGAATGGGTACGACCATACAATTCAATCTTTCAATACAGGTGGTCAGGGTTAGTGCAATTAATTAATTTTCATTAATATTATCATTATTGTCATATCAGAAAATTATTTTTTAATATTGTAATTATTTGTAATTTTTAAATAAAACATGTTATCTCGGGTTAGCTCCGACCAAATGAACATGTAGAATCTTTAATATCGAGTCTCATTTGTGAAACACAGAGTCGTGTCATAGATTTAATGGACCCTATGCAAAAATCACAAAGAGATCATTTGTTATAAAAACTTCAAAACACTTATACAAAATAAATGATAATGTAAAAATGATTATACAACTGACCTTTATTCCTTTAAGTCGGAACTCAAAACCTGATTCAGTGATTCCCAGAAATTCAATTGACACCATATTTGTTGGATTTGCCAATTTCGTTCAAAATTTGACACCAATCTGCAAATCAACAGCCAAATCAAAGTATCAATTCAATATAACAATATTCACTCAAAGTCACAAAGTTATATTGTAGTTATAGATTGCAAGTGGAAAGTTAGAAGTTCTAACTCGGAATTTAGAAGCTTATAACAACAAAATTCACCGGTGTAGGACCCTAGGTGTACCATTGCCTTCGACCATGGTCCTGCCTCATGCGACTGTTTGCTTCCTGAGAAAAAACCAAGAAACATTCGCTCGCTTCGAAAACCAGGTTGTGCGTTGCCCAATGTTGGCTATCAATCGACCATTGTTCGCTTCGAAAAACAAAGAGGCGCTGCCTGCACTCTTCCCCATTGCGACTGCCGACTGTTTGCTTCCTCTCCCAAAGGGCAAAGGCCGCTAACTGTTCGCTAATTCGCTTCCAGGTTGAGCAAATGAGCAGCATAGTTGGGCTTCTAAAATCTAGGGTAAATTACAAATTTCGTTCCTGTGGTTTATAGCAAATTACGGATCCCGTCCCTCTATAGAAGAAATTACAAATTTGATGTTTGTGGTTAACATTTTGTTACGGATTTAGTCCTTTGACCAGTTATTTTTTTAAATTATGACAATTTTACCCTTCATTAAATAATAAAAATAAGTAATGAACTTTTATTTATTTTACAAAATTAAAAAACAAAAATAAAAAAATGATTAAAGCTCTCTCTCTCTCTCTCTCTCTCTCTCTCTCTCTCTCTCTCTCTCTCTCTCTCTCTCTCTCTGGCCAAGCCAATTTCAACCTACCAGACAAAAATCAAAATTACACACTCTAAAAACCCTTGTTCCATCCAACAATTTTCCATCTTGAATGGTTATTCTTATTCAACAACAGGCAAAACGCTATGTAATCGCGTTGCATTTGGTGTTTTTGTTTGTTTAGGATTTTGATCGACGATCGTAAATAAGAGGTGGTTTTTTTTTTGGATTTCAAATTTGTATCCATGGAGTACAAAAGGAGTACGACGTCAATGACACCGGATCATAGTGGAAAAGTGGGAGTTGGAATGGTGGCTAATCCGTTGCCTTTTCTTACTCCTAGACCCGATCTTCTACAATGTGGCAATTGTTCCTGTTAATGGCTCTGTTTGCCACTTCCTTTTGAAATTGCCGGCGGCAGTGGTGGTGGCGGTGGCAATGGTGGTGGAGGAACAAGGGTTTGATTTGATCCAGTGGAAGAATCCGATTTCCGTGCAGAATTGAAGGTTTTCAACGTCTCTTTCACGGTAGAGATCGGCAACCGACGTGGCGGCAGTGGTGGTGGGGGTGGCTGTGGAACTGTTTTTGGTGGTGGTTCTAATGTGTCGGAACCGATTGACGCATTCGAATTTCTTGGATTCGTAGAATGTTGTGAATCGCAAAATGAATGAAACGATTCCTCATCTGATTCCGATGAATGATCTTCAATCGGTACGATCGTTTCATCACCACCACCAATCGAAGATTGGCGAGGAAGATGATTGGGTGTGGTGAAGGAGGGAGGGAGAGAGAGAGAGAGAGAGAGAGAGAGAGAGAGAGAGAGAGAGAGAGAGAGAGAGAGCTTTAATCATTTTTTTATTTTTGTTTTTTAATTTTGTAAAATAAATAAAAGCTCATTACTTATTTTTATTATTTAATGAAGGGTAAAATTGTCATATTTAAAAAAATAACTGGTCAAAGGACTAAATCCGTAACAAAATGTTAACCACAGACATCGAATTTGTAATTTCTTCTATAGAGGGACGGGATCCGTAATTTGCTATAAACCACAGGGACGAAATTTGTAATTTACCCTAAAAATCTAAATATACATATCAAATTTTTATTAGGCCATAAAAGAATGAGGGCACTATGCAAAGGCCCACATTGAACCAGTCTTGGGCCGAGCCTGGTGAAACATATATGGTGCGTTTGATAGGAAGCTTTTGAAAGTTTTTTGGAGTTTTAATTTTTTATTTTTGGAAACTCAAAAGCTACGTTTGGTTGATTCAAACTTAAAATTTTGATTCGGATGTGAAAGTTTTTTCACGAGAAACTATTTGAAGTAACTTTCAAAACGAGCTTAAGTTTTTGGTTAAGCAAAATATGTTTTTTTTTATCTCCAAATAATTATAAAGTACAACTTGTAATTAACATAAATGTCGTTTTATGTCATTTAATACTAAAAGTATGGCTACAACTACTTTTAGCAAACATATTTATAAAAACAAAAAAACTCCAGCTCTTTTAAAAAATTACAGCTTCCAAAAACTCCAGCTACTAAGAGTTCCAGCTCACAACTACAGATAGTCATGCTAAACATACCCATATTCGGCATGCGTTTGAGAATGAATTAAAATTAATAAAGAGGAAAGGTATCTGACAACTTTTCAAAATTCTATAAACAAAATCTTTTATGTAAAGATTTGCGTTATTTTCATCTACAAAATAAAGTATAAATATATGCACTTCCTAAAAAGATAGAAGATACAGATTGTGTTTGTTTACACTAAGGATGTGTGTAATGGCCCAAAAACCGAACCGAAATTGAATCCGAACAGGAACGAGAACCGATTGGAACCGATTTATAATATTCGGTTCGGTTATCGGTTCTTATAATCTTCAATTTTTGGTTATCGTTTAAGGGTTCTGCGGGTATCGGTTTTTCGGGCATGAAACCGATAATTTGAAAAGCTCATAACATGCAAATCATGAAATGATTTAAAAACCCACAGTGTGAAAACCGAAAAGATTAATAGTTGGAACAATATTTTTGTAAGAACCTATAGTGTGCTTAGCATTAAACGACTAGTTTAGCGTTAATTTATCCGATTAAATGTAAGTTAATTATATTATTAACAAAGTAAATTCAGTTTAAATTATTTAAAAATTATGTCAAGATTAAAAAGAGTCATAATTAAACAAATGTGCTAATTTTGTATTTGTTATAAGCTAAAAGTGATAAAATGAAATTAAAACAACATTGGGGCCATAATTATGAAATGTTAAACTTATGATAATATAAATACCCAAAATAACACTCGTTTGCTCATTTCACCTAAACAAAGAAATCAAACACTCTCCTGCTTTCTTTAACCCACGACTCCTTCATCAAGAACATCACAAAATTTGCAACCAAAATTCAAGAATCAAAGATGCAAACTTGGAATCATCCATCAAACATCAAGAGTCAAATTTATAACAAAGATTTAAGGTAAATCTACAACTTAATTGTTCCTGTTGGTGTGTTGTGAAACCTACGGTTTCCTGGGAAAATTAGTTTGATTTCAAAAGCTTCAAACTATAAATTGAGCATTTTTAGTGTTGCAATCAGAAAATAAAGGACATGCATGTCATCCTTATATGTTTAATTGATCATATGTGCAATTCTAAAGCTTAAATCCAACTATGAAATAAAATTCTAAGATTTAAAAAGGTTGCTGTCCAATAAGGTTTTCTTTTTGTTTTGAGTCGAAAAGAACGGGCCAAGAAGGCCATTTGGCCTTCGGCCATGGTTTGAATGTATCTGTGTTAGGATATGTTTTAGTTGATGGAAACAAAGTCTAGGGGCTATTTTGTATTTCATTGATAGTTATTAGAAATGTATATATAGTATCTTTGACTTTCTATTTTGTAATAGATCTGACAGTTACACTTTACACGATTTAATTTCTGAGAAAGGGCAGCAGAGCTTGAAGATTCTCTGACATCTTTTGTAATCGTTTTGTTCATCAATAGAATCATTCGGTCAGTGTTAATTCCATTTATTGTTCTTGATAATTTCAGATAGTTGATTGATTGTTAAGAAACTTAATTTCACAATTGGTATCAGAGCTTTAGGGGTGAATTTTTCTGATCTGAGATTGAATTTCTGTTTCGAAATTACTTACTGTTCTTGAGTATTTTTTTTCGAAAAAAAACCCTAAAATCACTAAGGGTTTTTAATATGTTGATCTTTGTAAGTGAGAATTGGATCGAAGGTAAAGGTTTCATAGACGAATCAATTGAATATAAACTTGAATTGATTCACAAAACACAGAAAAAGATCTAGGCAATTTTGTTAAATTTTGAAAAGTGAAAGAACGAGTACTGTTTCATTGAAAAAGTCAAACCTAGATCTATTTTTGCACAAAGGTGTTTTACAAAAAGTGTTTGTATTCAAAAACCTCACCTTCGATTGCAATCTGAGTGAAAATGGGCAATTTTTTGGATTTAATCTGAATTTCAGACTTGAAAAAGCTGAAAATATTAAGAAACTCGAAATATACACATCCTGTGTGTTATTCGAGTTGAGTATTTTTGTTATTCGAGTTGAATATAAGTGAAATTCGAGTTGACAATCACTGACAGTCGAGTTGACTACCTTTTTAAATCGAGTTGACAACTTGTATTACTCGAGTTGACAACCAGTTGATTCGAGTTTGGGTGAAAGACTATTCGAGTTTTTCAAAAGAGATTCAAGTTAGAACTTGTATCCAAACACACTCGAGTTTCTCATCAAACAATCAAGTTTAATTCATTCGAGTTCAAAAGTAAACACATTCGAGTTTCTCAGTAAATACAATCGAGTTTTACACAAGACTCAATCGAGTTTTACACAAGACTCAATCGAGTTTCACACAAGAATCAATCGAGTTTCACATTAAACTCATTCGAGTTTCACCCTAAACTCATTCGAGTTTCACATTACACCCATTCGAGTTTCACTCAATACTCATTCGAGTTTAATACTTAGATCATTCGAGTTTAACACACATATTAATCCAGATTGTTACAATACATCAACATCAAGTCTATTCAGTGTCTGAGTCAAGTTGATTATTACTACTAACAAGTTACTGTGTTGTAGATTTCAGTACTAATCTGTGTTTCAAAGTGTGATCAAAATTTTCAATCTCAATCGGAGTTCATCAGATGTTGGACAAGTTTCCCAGATAACAATCAATATGTCTAAAGATGCTCTGGCAATGGGATCAGAAACCAAACCCCTAATTTTATACAGGGGTGAATATGTACAATGGAGGGAGAGGTTTCTTGAATTTATCAGTTTTCATGATCTGTCCGAAGAGATGTTGAAATCCTTAACAGAAGGACCAGCCACTTTCATGGAAACAATCCCAGGAGTACCAACTGGTAATCCCCCAATTCCACCGAGGACTGTTGAGGTCACCAACCTGACAGAGGCTCAAAAGAAGAGAAAATTAGGGGACAAGACTGCCAGAAAGTTACTGTTGATATCAATCCCCAATGATATTTACACTTGCCTAACAAATACAAAAACTGCTAAGTCAATTTGGGATGAAGTATGCAAAATCATGAGGGGATCTGACAGAGCTGCCACAAACAGGGCTAGAAACAGCCTAATGACGTTTGAGAATTTCAGAGCTCGTGAAGGTGAACTTTTGGAAAACACTTACCTCAGGGTTGTGAATTTGGTAAGTGAAATGAAAAGAAACGGAGTGACAAAGTCCAACCTGGACATAAATGTCAAATTTCTAAATGTTCTGAATCCTGAATGGGAAAAATATGCTATGATTATCCAACAAACAAAGGATATTGAGGAAATGGATTTTCATATGATATTTGAAAACCTGAACAACTATCAAGAGGGTGTGTTGAGGAAAATATCAGGAAAGAAGAAAGCTGAAAAAGAAACTGCTGATACATTGGCTCTACTGGCAGAGAAAAAGTATATATACAAGCTAAAAAAGGATAAAAGAGCCGTAGTCAGCTATACATCTTCCGAATCAGAATCCTCAAATTCATCTGCTGATTCAGGAATAGAAGAGATGAAAAAGCAGATGGCACTGCTTACGAAAGCATTTCAAAAGAAATTTTACAGAAAGCCAACCAACAACAAGATGCGCTATAAAACAGGCTCAAGGAAAATTGAGAAAAAGGATAAATATGAGAAATCTGGAGAAAGTAGTGCACGAAAGACTGACAAAAATATGAAAAGTTAGACAATTCAGCTAAGAAAGAGTCGGAACAGAAATGCTACAACTGTGGAAAACCAGGTCACTATGCCCGTGAATGCAGATTCCCAGTAGTCAAAAACTCAGACTACTATACAAGAAAGGCTCTCTGAGCCAAAGAAAAAGAGTCAGGCAAAGCTCTTATGGCGGAGGATGACCACTGGTTGCAGTTATCAGAAGATGATGACATTTTGGATGAAGATGCTCATATTTGTCTTAAATCAGAAATTTTCAATGAATCAGAATTAAGTGAATCAGCAATGATAGCTGAAGATGAGGTATGGATTGGATTAACTGATGAAGATGATGCAGAAAGAAAAAAATTTGAGTCTGATGAAGAGGAAGAGACAGAAGAAGTTGCATTAATGGCAACTGGCCAAAATGAGGCTGAAAATGATGAAGATTCAGAGTCTGAAAACTCAGATGGTTCAGACAAACCGGAGGTACATTCTAATTCTGACTCTGATATTGATGAATCATGTATATTAGAAGAAAAACTAACTAATATGGCCTTTATGCTTAAAAAGTTTGAAAAATCTTTAAAGGCAGAAAAGAAAAATGTTCATTCTTTGGAAAACAAACTTCGAAATGAACACAACTTTAGACTTTTCCAAAGATAAAGCATTAGCTTTACGAGCGGTCTCAGACTTACAAGATAAGGAAAGAGAACTTCAAAGCAATATACTCAATCTTAATCACAATATATCTGATTTACAAGAAAGACTGCGAATAGCAGAATTAGAAGCCTCAAACTTTTCTGTAAAATATCAAGCTATTTTTGAAGAAAGAACTAAACTTTATGAGAAAATAAAGAAGATGGAGGATGAATTTATCAAAAGAGGGCAAACAGATCAAACAATTTATTTAAATCAACCAAAAGACAGAATTTTATAACTCTAAATTTGGAATTGGTTGGAAAAATCCTAAGTATCTGACAAAAGCAATATCTAGTTCACCAACACTATATGATGTCAGATACATGAATTTAGGATTAAAAATGACATTTATGAAAGCATCTGAAGAAGTAGAATCTAGCGAAGAAATAAAAAGATTACGATCAGACAAAATGCAAAATTCTTGTGATTATACCAGAATAAATGAAACAAGTGATATTCTTGATACTAAAGAAGAGTACATTCAAACTTATTCAGAAAAGGATTTGTCTGAATTACCTACTCAATCTCAAAAATTATATTTGCCAAATTCAATTTTAGAACAGATAAATTCTGATCTAGAATTGAAAATTAAAAATTTTGAGACAGAGAATGGAACTCTCAAGGCAGAATTAAGAAAAATGGAACAAATGTTGCAAGATCAGCCTAAAAACATAAAGTTGTCTGATCCACAATCATCTACTTCTCTAGATTCTATAAATACAGAAAAAGAGTTTGATCTGTACATGCACTCTGACGTTAATTCATTAGATCAAATGTTTGGTAAAATTGGTGAATTTATCAAACCTTTGCCTAACAAACAATCAAATGATAATAAAGAACCTGTTAAAATTCTGTAAAGAATGTCTACAGATTCTTTAAAATCATCTGAAAATTCACCATCATTACAACAAAAGAAGGAGAAAACAAAAATTATTGTTCAGTCTCCTAACTTTGAAAAGGGTGAATCATCTTCATCAACGGACTCAATTGCACGTAAAGTCCAATCTTCAAAAGGTATGAAAAACTTACAGAAGAAACGAGTATCTAAATCTACTAATTCTCATACTTCTTTTATGTCAGATATCATTGTGAACGGTTCGAGAAAACAAGTTTGGCGAAAGAAGAAAAGAGAACAGAAAAACAAGAGTATAAAACAAGAGTGGCGCGTGAAGGACAAAAATGTTACAGATAGAAATAGCAAAATTGAATATTCTGTCTGCAATAATAAACTTGTTAATAATTCTTGTATAAAGTTTTCAAGAACGTACTTAATTGCTTTGAATTCTTGTGCTTGTAAGCCTGCAATTGTTAAATCTAATAAGCTCGTATGGCAACCGAAGAAGAAGGACCCATTTTATGAACAGAAAAAGGTTCCACAGAAAAATATTTTCAAAAACAATTCCACCGCGAATTGTACAAAAGTGGATACCTAAAAGAACAGTTCAAAAATGGGTACCTAAGATAACTTCAAATGCTAAGCTAAAAGCCATATTTGTTAGAAAAACAAATAATACTGTGCATGAATTACCTAAAACAAAAGTACCCAACTACAAGTGGGTACCTCATGTGCTACTTCGTCTTATAGGTAAACCATGTCTGGTATCTTGACTCCGGATGTTCCAAGCATATGACCGGACAACGAGACACACTCACGGACTTTGTAGAAAAGTTCTGTGGGACGGTCAGATTTGGAAATGATCAGTTTTGTCCGATCAAAGGATACGGAAGTCTCAAATACGACAAAATCACCATCCAAAAGGTCTTCTATGTTGATGGTCTTGGACACAATCTATTTAGTATTGGACAGTTGTGTGATAAAGGTTTAGAAGTCAATTTCAAAGCCAATCGGTGCAGCATCAGATCCGGAGAAGGAAAAGAAATTTTGGCAGGAAACAGGAAAACAAATTTGTACTCCATTGATTTAGCCTCGATTAATCTGAAGAAAGATGTCTGCTTATTGTCAAAAGCTACATCTAAAACAGCATGGCTGTGGCATCGTCGCCTTTCACATCTGAACTTCAATGAGTTAACCAACCTAGCAAAAGGAGGGTTAGTTAAAGGGCTGCCGACGCTCAAATTCCAAAAGGAGCAGTTATGTGCGGCATGTGAAAAAGGAAAGATGACAAGAGCCACACACAAATCCAAAACAGAACACTCATCTACGAGAGAACTGGAATTACTGCATATGGATTTGTGTGGACCAATGAGAGTACAAAGCATTAATAAGAAACGATATGTATTGGTGATAGTTGATGACTATTCACGATACACATAGGTTTTCTTCCTGAGGTCCAAATCAGATGCAACCAAAACGATCATAGACTTCATCCGAAAAATACAAGTAAAGGTGCAACTCACAATTCAAACAATCCGCTCAGATAACGGAACAGAGTTCAAGAACAAATCACTTGACTCATTCTTGAAATCAATAGGAATTACACATCAGTTTTCAGCTGCTCGAACTCCACAACAAAACGGTGTCGTTGAAAGAAGAAATCGGACACTAGTGGAATCAGCTAGGACGATGTTGACATATTCTAATTTACCGTTATTCTTGTGGGCAGAAGCAGTTGCAACAGCTTGCTTCACACAAAATCGTTCAATAATAAATAAGAGATTCGGAAAGACTCCTTATGAATTGATTAATAAACGAATACCTAATATTAAATTTTTCCATGTCTTTGGTTGCAAATGCTTCATTCTAAACGATAAAGACAATCTTGGAAAGTTTAATCAAAAGGCAGATGAAGGAATATTCATCAGGTATTCAAAGAGTCGGTTGCCTTCCGAGTGTACAACAAGAGAACCAAGATAGTCAACGAGAGCGTGAATGTCAAATTCGACGAAGGAGTGGTGATGGCTTCTGAACACATCAGTTCAGGACCCGAACTTAATACGCAGACTTCATTGGAGTCAACTGAACAAAATGCTGAACACTCAGAATTACATAAGTTGTTTGAGAATTTTTATGAAGACTATTTTGAAAAGCCCAAAACTAATGTTCTAAATTTGGTGCCTGACAGGATTACTGAAGATCCAGTCGTAGTCTCTGATCTTTCTCAACAACAAGGTTCAGAAGAAACTGGAGAAGACTCAACAGCAAATGTGCAGTCGACTACTGAGATTGTACAACTAATTGAACCTCCATATTCTTCTGAAACCCCCATTACTTCTGAACATTCAGAAGCTCCTACCTCAGATGTCCCACCTACAACATCTGAAGTAACTCTCGAACTATATCTAGATCTCAATCCGAACCAAGACCAAATAGAACCGTTTCCACATACTGTTAAGTGGACAAGAAATCACCCAATAGAAAACATCATTGGTGATCCATCCGCGTCAGTCCAAACCAGAAGGGCAACTATAAATGAATGCTTATTTTCAAATTTTTTAAGTAAAATAGAGCCCAAGAATGTAAAAGAAGCACTTCTGGACGCTGATTGGATTGTGGAGATGCAAGAAGAACTGAACCAGTTCGAATGGTTAAAGGTCTGGAGACTTGTTGAGCGTCCAAAAGACAAATCCATTATAGGCACGAAATGGATCTTTAAAAACAAGAAAGATGAACATGGCGTCATCATTCGGAATAAAGCTCGTCTCGTTGCCAAAGGATACAGCCAACAAGAAGGGATTGATTATGATGAAACATTTGCACCAGTTGCACGAATTGAAGCTATTAGAATGTTTTTAGCTTTTGCCGCTCATAAAAATTTTACAGTATATCAAATGGATTTTAAAACTGCGTTTTTAAACGGGGAACTAACAGATGAAGTATATACATATCAGCCCGAAGGGTTTACTGATCCTTCGAAACCTGATCATGTATATATTTTAGATAAGTCACTGTATGGCCTTAAACAAGCACCTCGTGCTTGGTATGATGCACTTTCAACATATCTGTTGAGATGTGGATTTACAAAAGGTGCAGTTGACACAACCCTGTTTATAAAACATCAGGAGTGGGATATCATAGTTATACAAATATATGTAGACGATATAATATTTGGGTCTACAAATCCAGAATTTTGTAAGAAATTCGCATTTTTAATGTCCTAAAAATTCGAAATGAGCATAATGGGGTAAATAAATTTTTTCTTAGGATTACAAGTAAAACAATTAACTGATGGTATTTTTATCAATCAGTCAAAATATATACAAGACATGTTAAAGAAATTTAACATGGTCAATAGTACTTCTATGAAAACTCCCATGGCTCCGGATTCAAAGTCAAAACTCGATGCGGACATCTCAGGGAAACCTGTAGATGTGACTCATTATCGAGGTATAATTGGGTCATTAATGTCCTTAACAGCTAGTAGACCAGATATTATGTTTGCTACATGTGTCTGTGCTAGATATCAGGCAAATCCTAAAGAATCACACTTAACAGCTGCGAAACAAATTTTAAGATATCTCAAAGGAACTCCAAATCTTGGTTTGTGGTATCCTAGAGAATCTTCATTTAATCTGACTGCTTTTTCTGACGCTGATCACGCAGGTGATAAGATGGACAGAAAGAGTACGTCTGGAGCAGTACAGTTCTTAGGTGACAAACCCGTATGTTGGTCATCCAAGAAACAACATTGTGTTTCATTGTCTACAGCTGAAGCAGAGTACGTTGCTGTATCTTCTTGTTGTTCTCAGGTGTTGTGGATGAAGAGCCAACTGCGTGATTACGGGTTTAGACCAAAGAAAATTCCAATATATTGTGATTCTCAGAGCGCAATAGCTATTGCATCAAATCCGGTGCAACATTCAAAAACAAAACACATTGACATTCAGTATCATTTCATAAAAGATCATGTAGAAAATGGAAATATAGAATTATATTTTGTACCTACTGAATATCAACTAGCTGATTTGTTTACCAAAGCGTTAGATGAAAAGCGGTTTAATTTTTTGGTATACAAATTAGGTATGGTGAATCGTTAAGATTTAATAATTCAGTAGTTTCAAAATATAATTTAAAATTTTCAATTTTTTAGTGATTTTTATCTGATGTTAAATTCATGAATTATAAAAAGTTTATATTCTTTGGAATTTAACAAGATCTGGATTGTCATGTGCAGGGGGAGCAGAAAAGAAATTTATCTGATTTTGAGTAAATCTGATAAAAATTATCTGTTATTTTGTAGGGGGAGCAGAGCTGAGAAAATGAATATACATTTGAGGGGGAGCAACTTTCAGAAATTAAAGGGGGAACAAATGAATATTGTTAATATTTTTAATTTTTTTATGTGTTTTCAATTTTTTTTTTAGTTTTATGTGTGCAAATTTTTTTAATTGTGTATATTTTTTTAAGTCCATTTTAAAATTTTTTAAAATTTTTTTTTGAAAATCAAATTTTATCTTGATATTTTTTTATTCTTTATTTTTTTTAGTCACAATATTTGATTGAAAAGATAGTTAGTGGGTTAATTTGGTTTAAGATGATGGGCCGAATTTTTTTTGCAAAATTAATATGGGCCGGATATGTTGACTATAAATTTGAATTTTCAAAATTCAAATCACTTTTCGGATATTTTAAATCATCATCTTCTCCAAAAAGATTTCTTCACTCCTAAGAAACTTCAAACCCACAATCGACTTCTTTTCATCAAAATTGTAAGTAAAAGTTGTTTTTTATTTTAGTTTGATTGTTTATGCTTATAGTGTTGCTTATTTCAGTTTGGGTTTCATGCAATTGTTCGTATTTTTTTTGTGTGTGTTCTTGAGCGTTAATGGAGAATCATGATATTTGTTCATGAAATTGAAATTAACTGTGTGATGAATTTCGTATTGGTATCATGACCATGAATCTGAAATTTCATAAGTCATTTTTACATCACACAAACAGAATGATTGATTTTCATAATGAAACAGTTTCGTGTTCTTCAATAATCTGAAATTTGAATTTTTAACAACTTTAAAGTTGTTTTTGTTCAAAGTTCAGTAAATCAAATGTGTTTAAAATACATTTTCGAGGGGGGTACAAGTTTTAAAACACTGAAAAAGATACCTGAACTTAAATTCATAAAATCAGTGAGTAGTAGACTTGTAATAAAACAAAAAGGCATTTCTCGATTAAAGAGTCATTCGAGTTGCATAAAGAGTCATTCGAGTTGCATAAAGAGTCATTCGAGTTGCATCACGAGACATTCGAGTTGATTCAAATAAAACTCAAGAGTTAATCGAGTTGAGAGCAATGATATTCGAGAAAGTGTCAGTATCACTCGAGTTGACTGAAAGGTTATTCGAGAAACATTTGTGTATCATGTGAGTTGACCAAGTGTGTAACACTTAGAAAATTTTCAGAACATATGTCGATCGATACATTGTCCGAGGTTGCTTAAAGCTTATTCGAGTTGGGACAATGTTCTTATCGAGAAAATGACTTAGTCATTCGAGTTGAGTGTTAGATTCTAATGTTTCATTCGAGTTTAGTACATATTTCATTCGAGTTTAACATGTCTTTCATGTGAGAACTTTCAAGACTCATTCGAGTTGAATCAAGCAATATTCGAGTTGTGTCATGGTTTATTCGAGTTTCATGTCTGTTGTCTTCGAGGTTGTATATAGGAATCAGTTCGAGTTTATTCATAGACCAGTCAAGTTGTTTCATGAGTCATTCGAGAACTTGTGGCTTATTTCGAGTTTCAACAGAAAATGTTTTCTAAGTGTGGGAATTTTTCTGTTTTAAGAAAATGTCACATTTTTTTTAAGAAAATTGTTATAAATTTGTGGTTTTTCTAACAATTGGTCTCTAAACGAATTGAATCTGGAATCCTTTCAAATAATAATCTACTTATTGTCCCTGGACTCCGATGCCTTAAACAGAAAATCACAGTTTTTTACATTTCTGATAAATGTTACAATTTTTCTACTTTTTGAAGGTTGGTCCATTTTGTGTACATAATTTGACTAAACAATGCAATTTTTATTTTGGTTTACAGGTGTTCAAATGGCATCTTCCAGTACAGTCTCAGAACTCCATTTATCTGAACTCCATTCATCATCCAGATTCATTACTCTTTTTCTACACCTGTTCGGTCTACTTCAGTTGCACGTCCCTCACAGTAAACATTATCCCAGATAACCAGTTAGTTAACCTAAAACATTGCCTACAATTTCCGAGATAATAACCATCAGCCTAGAATCCAAGGTTTTAAAGTTAGTCATCCTATCATTGTTGACATTCTAAAAGGCCATCCGTTAGGTTATCTGCTTCAATACAAACCCTCTATCCCACAGGTATACCTACAACAATTTTGGCACACCGTCAAATTTGTTCCTGCTGACGGCAATCATCACTTCAAAGTTACAATAGACCAGTTCAAAACAAAAATCACTCTCGCCAGACTTCGTCACAATCTATTTCTTCCTAGACGTATAGACACAGTTAACTTCCCAGAGTTGGCTGATTTTGAAGACTTTGTGTCAGATGAGGAGCTGGTACATGATCTGATCTGCTTGGGCTATTCAAAGCCACTACCAAAGAGCTCAAAATTCCATAGGAATGGTTTGAATGGAGAATGGTACACACTGTTTGGAATCATAAATAGGTGTATGACGTCAAAGCACACAGGCATCGACAGATGCAGTATTCATTGCTTAAGGATGTTTCATGGAATAGCGTTCAACAAGCATTATGATTATGCTCAGTGCATATGGGAGGATTTAAAAGAGATTGTTCTTGCAAAAACTACAAATAGAGCAAGAAAATTTGTTCCGCTTCAGAGATTCATATAAATTCTTATCCAAGGAATTCTTCGTGCCAATGAAAATATTCCGAAGCGAGCCAATTCTCAGCGATGTCCGGATTATGTGATGATGAGCTTACATGAAGTGCCGGACTCACCAAATGCAAATATTATGCCAATTCCAGAGTCATTGCTTAAATATGCGGATCAAGAGAGTGAGAATGTGAAATTGTATAGGATAGATCATGCTCCGATAGAGACCCAGGAACCGGGATTTCTTACCCCAGGAGCTTTAAGAATAGAGGAACCTCAGCAAGGGGCTGAAGTTCAGGTTGCCCAATCTGTGAGTGAGGGAGATGTTGGTGTAAGGGGATGTGAGGAAGAAGCTGAAAAATCTGATTCCGAGAGAACGTTGTCGGATATCCAAGAAGAAGAAGGAGAAGGAGATGATGATGATGATGATGGTGATGATAGAGGTGATCATCATGAGGGAGGTGGTATGATGATAGATATTGTAGGAATTGCTGAAGAGAGTGTGCGGGATACCATTAACCTAGAAAGCCGGGACATAACCACATCTACTATTAGCTCTCCTATGAGAGTTAGCATTGAACAAGTCAGTATCCCACTGACGATTGCACACCCAACCATCCACTCAGTCTCATCTCAACAGGAGATTGTTTCAATTGAGCACAGGGATGAACCATATAATCTATCCGAAAGTCACTTGGACTTGATGGATATTGAAACAATTACACAACTGCCCGTGTGTACGACTTCACTTCAATCACTGAGTCTAGCTCCTATACAGCCTAGGACACTCGAGTCACCTTCATTTGTTGAAGTTAGTGTGGTAGAACTTCGTGTTCCCACCGAAACATCCTCAATAACGGAAGCATTTGTTGTTCCGTCACTTGAAGAGGGTGGAAGTCCAGTCAGAGAAACAACTTTACCAACTCTGAGTACTGGCCACACAGAAGTACTTTATACAAGTTCGACTGCTGTGACAACTGGAAGTCTACGTGACCCAGTGGTGACGTTATCCCCATTTGTTACTGAATCAACATTGACTGAAGCATTGAATGAAGCTGTGGCTGGAGTAAACACGCATGTATATACTCAATTGGCTGAGGTCATGGCCCAGATGTCAAACATCCAGAAGTTTCTAAAGGGGAAGGATGTTGCAGAGGAATCGATAAAGCAGTCTGAGTCAAAACAAGCAATTGAAGAATTGAAAGAAGAATTGAAAGACTTTGTGTTTGAACAGTTTGATGAGATGAGAGAACGCATGATAAGTTTGGAAAGTACTGTGATAACAGCGTTAGGTAATTTATCAGAGAGGGTGGCTGCGGTAGAAGAGACGTGTAAGGCTCAAGCTTCCTCATCCAAGAGGAAACATGATGAGCATGATGAGGACTCCGATGATGCTCCTCATGAGGGGGAGAAGAGGAGAAAGCTTGATGAACCAACACCCGGGGTATTGATGATTACATACCCAGAAAAGGAGACGGAAGTTCAAGAGAAAGAGGCGGGGGGCTCAAAAGAATCAGCTGGTGAACAAAGAGAGCTGGGATTGATTCTTCATGAAGATGTTCCAGTTCTTTTGAACATTCAGTCTGATATTTATCATTTTGTTGAATATATTGATTCGGATGAAGACGTTCAAGATAAGACTCATGAGCTAAGTATTCAAGGAATAGGAGAAGAGAGGGAGGAGTATATTGAAGTGTCAGAAGATGATGATATAATTGCCTTGACTGATGTTGATTTCAGAGCTGAAAGGATTGAGGAGGAGGAAGGGTTAGTTGAGGAGATTTTGAAGGATACTGAATCGACACCAACGGTTGAAAAGCCTGAGGTAGTTATTCAAGTTAAGGAGGAAT